>SJYX01018027.1:203538-230695 GCA_006410675.1 Oreotragus oreotragus | reverse complement strand
TGCTGGCATATTGAGTGCAGCACTTTCACAGCATCATCTTCCAGGATTTGAAATAGCTCAACTGGAATTCCATCACCTCCACTAGCTTTGTTCGTAGTGATGCTTTCTAAGGCCCACTTGACTTCACATTCCAGGATGTCTGGCTCTAGGTGAGTGATCACACCATTGTGATTATCTGGGTCATGAAGATACTTTTTGTACAGTTCTTCTGTGTATTCTTGCCACCTCTTCTTAATATCTTCTGCTTCTGTTAGGTCCATACCATTTCTGTCCTTTATCGAGCCCATCTTTGCACGAAATGTTCCCTTGGTAGCTCTAATTTTCTTGAAGAGATCTCTAGTCTTTCCCATTCTGTTGTTTTCCTCTAATTCTTTGCATTGATCGCTGAAGAAGGCTTTCTTGTCTCTTCTTGCTATTTGGAACTCTGCATTCAGATGCTTAAATCTTTCTTTTTCTCCTTTACTTTTTGCTTCTCTTCTTTTCACAGCTATTTGTAAGGCCTCCCCAGAGAGCCATTTTGCTTTTTTGCATTTCTTTTCCATGGGGTGGCCTTGATCCTTGTCTCCTGTATAATGTCACGAACCTCATTCCATAGTTCATCAGGCACTCTATCTATCAGATCTAGGCCCTTAAATCTATTTCTCACTTCCAATGTATAATCATAGGGGATTTGATTTAGGTCATACCTGAATGGTCTTGTGGTTTTCCCTACTTTCTTCAATTTATGTCTGAATTTGGCAATAAGGAGTTCATGATCTGAGCACAGTCAGCTCCTGGTCTTGTTTTTACTGACTGTATAGAGCTTCTCCATCTTTGGCTGTAAAGAAATCTGGTGATGTCCATGTGTAGAGTCTTCTCTTGTGTTGTTGGAAGAGGGTGTTTGGCAAAACTCTATTAGTCTTTGCCCTGCATCATTCTGCATTCCCAGGCCAAATTTGCCTGTTACTCCAGGTGTTTCTTACTTCCTACTTTTGCATTCCAGTCCCCTATGATAAAGTCCAGAAAGGAATGCTTTCATTTCACATTGCTTTTACATGGTTTTTCATGACATCTAAAACAGCTGATACATTGCCAGATTAATCAGGAATATAAACACAACATTCCACCTTAATTATAGCACAGGTCCCTCCTTGGAGAGCTGTGAGCATGTCCAAAACAATTCTATTTTGAACAACCTCTTCTGATACTTCTATGAAACTGGTGTTTATATAATATGTAACCCCATGACCCAAGTCTGTTGACTGTAGGTCTGGCTTACACCAAGAGAGCAGGGAGAGATTATGATTGACAAGAGAAAGGAAAGTACCTTTTTGTCATCCCAGAACAGAGCAGAGTGGTTTAAAATCTCCTTGGTGGAGCAGTGACACCCACCAGGAAAGTCCATTCATCACAGACAGAGGCATAGCCCCACATACCCAACAGCTGGAGGTGTTGGGGAAGTCCACGTAGGAATGTGCACGTTGATGAGGCCAAACCGCAGGAGTTGATCATGTGGCTTCCTATAAAAGGGGCTCATCCAGGATCTTCTTTTCCTTTTTCTTCTTAAGATGATCTTAGTCTCTCCAGGGTCAGTGGGGTCCCTCTGAACAGTCCACTCAGTGTTTTCTGGGTCTGCATAGTTTCTCTCTTCACCTTTATGTGATGGATCCAAGGGGGATTACCTGCAACTTAAACTGCAGTAGGGGTAGTTAGAATAACAGTATAAGGGCTCTTCCAGGCTTCCCTGGTGGTTCAGAGGGTTAAGCATCTGCCTGTAATGCAGGAGACCTTGGTTCAATCCCTGAGTCAGGAAGATCCCCTGGAGAAGGAAATGGCAATCCACTCCAGTACTCTTGCCTGGAAAATCCCATGGACAGAGAAGCCTGGTAGACTACAGTCCATGGGATCGCAAAGAGTCAGACATGACTGAGCGACTTCACTATAAGGGCCCTTCCACTGAGGGGCTAGTAAATCACGTTTCCAATCTTTGACCTATACTTGGGTACCAAGTGTAAACTCATGAATCTGTTCCCCAAGGGGGAACAGCACCCTTTCTTGTACAAACTTAGTTACCTGATTTATTACCTTACTCAGTTGTTCTATCTGCTGTGAAATCTCATCCCCTCTACCTGAGGCAAATTTGTTGACACCTGTTTTATTATGGGAGGGGGCCTCCCATACACAATTTCATACAGAGAATAGCCATGGGACCGTGGGGTCAACCTGAGTCTGAGCAGAGCCGTCGGAAGCAAGTCCACCCAGGAGCAGTCAGTCTCTATGATCCATTTGGAGAGTGTCTCTTTAAGTGTCTGATCGGTTCGTTCCACCATCCCAGAACTCTGGGGCCTATATGCAGTGTGCAGTTTCCATTTGCAGTTTCTAGTCCAATGCTGGTAGGAAATCCAAATCTGGGAACTATTTCCCTAAGCAGGCAGGCACCAGGCTACTTCTGATGCTCTTTCAGTCTGGGTGGGAAAAGCTTCTACCCATCTGGAGAATGTACCTATCATGACCAGCAGGTAACACTAGTGTCCGTGAGATTTCATTTCAGTGAAGTCCACTTCCAGGTGTTCAAAGGGCAGTGTACCTTTTAGCTGAATCCCTGGAGGTTTCTTTCTGTGCCAAGAGGCAGCATTGACCTGTGAGCAGGCAGTGCAGTTCTGAGATTCTGTCCTGCATAGGGAAGAGAGGTGAGGAACCAAGAAATATTTTCGAATTAGCTCTTCCAGTTCATCATGGCCTAGGTGGGGGGCTTGGTGTGTTTGGCTTACTAGAAAGGGTGCCAGCTCCTCTGGTACCAATAATTTGCCACTTGGCAATTCCCATCACCCTTTTTCAGTCTTGATGGCCCTTTCTGCTTTGGCTAGTTGGTTTTGGGCTTCAGTGTATTTTGGAGACTCCAGCGTTAGCTCAGGCAGCTCTGCCAATACAAGAGCTTTAATAGGGGCTTCACTTGTCACCCCCAAGCCCTCGGCTGCTTGTTTAGTGGTCTTATCTGCCAGTCTGTTTCCCTGAGCCCAGGGGGTATCCTCTTTTTGATGTCTTCAGTAGTGTATGACTGCAACCCTTTCTGGTTCCCAGACAGCATCTAATAGGGTCAGGATCTCTTCTTTATTTTTAATATTTTTTTCTACTGGCTGTCAAAAGGTCTTTTTCCTTATACAGAGCCTGTGTACATGTAGTGTGGCAAAAGCATACCTGGAGTTAGTGTAGGATGTTTATTCTTTTGCCTTTTGACAGCTGGAGTGCTCGAATCAAGGCCCATAACTCAGTTCGGTGAGCAGACCAGTGTTGTGGCAAGGAGCCAACTTTGATGATAGTCTTTTCTGTGACTGTGGCGTAACCTGACAGCCGTTGTCCTTGTTTTAATAGGCTAGTGCCATCGGTATATAGGACCTAATCAGGGTCCGGAATCAGCTGGTCTCGGAGGTCGGGTCTGCTAGAGTAGACCTCTTCCAAGATTTCTCCACAGGCATGAGAAAGTCCACCCTCTCCCACTGGCAGGAGTGTGGCTAGGTTTAAAGCCTGGCAAGTCTCAATACAGAGGTTAGCGTTCTCGCATAGCAGCCCTTGATATTGAATAATCTGAGATGTCGACAGTTATTTATGGGGGTCCCCTTGCAGGAGAGTGTTGACCTCATGTGGGACTTCTATGATCAAATCTTGGCCCAGATTCAGCTTGGTTGTCTCCTGGACCAGTAAGGCAACCACAGCAACTGCCCGTAAGCATCCTGGCCACCCAGTGGCAACATTGTCCAGCCATTTTGGGAGATAAGCCACAGTTCTGTCCCATGAACCCATAGTCTGGAACAACACTCCCATAGCCACCTTGTCCTTTTCAGTTACATAAAGAGTAAACGGCTTAGCGAGGTCTGGCAGGAGATCATGCAACCTCCATTCATCTTGAGGAGTTACCGAGAGAAAGAGTAATAGGTGGTTGAGCTCACTTTAAAAGTGGGTCTTTCTTGGGGGGAAAGGTCACTTGTGCCCCCAATTTAGATAGCAAGTCTCTTCCCAACAAAGGTACTGGGCATTTAGGGATATATAAAAATTCATGTCACTTGGTGCCCCCCATCTGACATTTTTGGGGTAGGCTTGAGACACAAAGTCTCAATTTATCACCATCTGAGACCCAGCAGCCTCTGGATCTATGGGTGTATAAAGTCTATAGGCATCACACAGTCTTTCGTAGAACTCAGAGTGTGATTTGCTTTCCCTTAGAATCAGTTTGGAGGGTTTTGCCATACTCAGAGGTTTTTGGGCCCCCCCTTGAGGTCTTGTAAAATAGCCACCAGATATCTCTCCAGGTGGCCCCTCCCTTCCTCTGTGTTACAGTCCTAACTGGGCCTCTCAGCAGGGGTGGCTACTAGTTTTGCCCACCACTGCAGGTTTGCAGAACCCTTAGGTGCCATTTCTCTTAACCATTTTCTGGCCTCAGTTAGGATCCTGTGTCTTTCCTCAGTGCTGAAGAGGAAGACTAGTAGTTGGATTATATTATCCCATGTAGGGCAGTGGGTTTGAAAAATAGTCTCCATTAGCCTAATCTGGTAATAATAGGCTACAGGGGGCTGATGGTAGTGGCCATCTGTCCCCTGAACTGGAGGCTGCTGTAACTCTCTGTGGGGCATTTGTAGCGGGGCCCTTTCCTTTGGCTCCTTAGTGGAGCACAGCCTCTGTTTGATTCTGGCATCTCCTTTCCCCTTCCTGTCAGTACTCACTGGGAGAGGCGGGTATAGCTTGGGCAGTTCAGCTGGAGCTGGATCCTGGAAGTGTTGGCCAGAGACTTCTGCCACCAGGATCGGAGCCTGCGAGGGTGGCGGCTCTATGACCTGTGGAAGAGCTGGTGGAGGAGCAGCAGCTGCTGTAGGAACTTCACCTGGCCCTGGATTGGTATTAAGGCAGCCTCCAGTCCGGGTGGAGCACTGGGCAGTGCATAAGTCATCATCAGGTATGGGGGAGGGGCAGGTCACCCTTGTCCAAATCCTGCCAGATCCCAGAGGGAGAAGGGGGATTGGCATGTCTTCACCTGCAGGTCAGCACCGCCGAACCAGAACACCACATGGTCCAAGACTGTTTCTCCCTTAAAGTCTGTTCTGCCTTGATGGGCTTGATCAGGTACGGATGAAAACACAGATGGGTTAAATATCCCATGTCCCAGGCCGTCTCTGGAAAAGCCAATTCATACTCACTGATGTATCCCCCTCCTTCTAGCCTGACAATTNTTTTGGGCTTCAGTGTATTTTGGAGACTCCAGCGTTAGCTCAGGCAGCTCTGCCAATACAAGAGCTTTAATAGGGGCTTCACTTGTCACCCCCAAGCCCTCGGCTGCTTGTTTAGTGGTCTTATCTGCCAGTCTGTTTCCCTGAGCCCAGGGGGTATCCTCTTTTTGATGTCTTCAGTAGTGTATGACTGCAACCCTTTCTGGTTCCCAGACAGCATCTAATAGGGTCAGGATCTCTTCTTTATTTTTAATATTTTTTTCTACTGGCTGTCAAAAGGTCTTTTTCCTTATACAGAGCCTGTGTACATGTAGTGTGGCAAAAGCATACCTGGAGTTAGTGTAGGATGTTTATTCTTTTGCCTTTTGACAGCTGGAGTGCTCGAATCAAGGCCCATAACTCAGTTCGGTGAGCAGACCAGTGTTGTGGCAAGGAGCCAACTTTGATGATAGTCTTTTCTGTGACTGTGGCGTAACCTGACAGCCGTTGTCCTTGTTTTAATAGGCTAGTGCCATCGGTATATAGGACCTAATCAGGGTCCGGAATCAGCTGGTCTCGGAGGTCGGGTCTGCTAGAGTAGACCTCTTCCAAGATTTCTCCACAGGCATGAGAAAGTCCACCCTCTCCCACTGGCAGGAGTGTGGCTAGGTTTAAAGCCTGGCAAGTCTCAATACAGAGGTTAGCGTTCTCGCATAGCAGCCCTTGATATTGAATAATCTGAGATGTCGACAGTTATTTATGGGGGTCCCCTTGCAGGAGAGTGTTGACCTCATGTGGGACTTCTATGATCAAATCTTGGCCCAGATTCAGCTTGGTTGTCTCCTGGACCAGTAAGGCAACCACAGCAACTGCCCGTAAGCATCCTGGCCACCCAGTGGCAACATTGTCCAGCCATTTTGGGAGATAAGCCACAGTTCTGTCCCATGAACCCATAGTCTGGAACAACACTCCCATAGCCACCTTGTCCTTTTCAGTTACATAAAGAGTAAACGGCTTAGCGAGGTCTGGCAGGAGATCATGCAACCTCCATTCATCTTGAGGAGTTACCGAGAGAAAGAGTAATAGGTGGTTGAGCTCACTTTAAAAGTGGGTCTTTCTTGGGGGGAAAGGTCACTTGTGCCCCCAATTTAGACAGCAAGTCTCTTCCCAACAAAGGTACTGGGCATTTAGGGATATATAAAAATTCATGTCACTTGGTGCCCCCCATCTGACATTTTTGGGGTAGGCTTGAGACACAAAGTCTCAATTTATCACCATCTGAGACCCAGCAGCCTCTGGATCTATGGGTGTATAAAGTCTATAGGCATCACACAGTCTTTCGTAGAACTCAGAGTGTGATTTGCTTTCCCTTAGAATCAGTTTGGAGGGTTTTGCCATACTCAGAGGTTTTTGGGCCCCCCCTTGAGGTCTTGTAAAATAGCCACCAGATATCTCTCCAGGTGGCCCCTCCCTTCCTCTGTGTTACAGTCCTAACTGGGCCTCTCAGCAGGGGTGGCTACTAGTTTTGCCCACCACTGCAGGTTTGCAGAACCCTTAGGTGCCATTTCTCTTAACCATTTTCTGGCCTCAGTTAGGATCCTGTGTCTTTCCTCAGTGCTGAAGAGGAAGACTAGTAGTTGGATTATATTATCCCATGTAGGGCAGTGGGTTTGAAAAATAGTCTCCATTAGCCTAATCTGGTAATAATAGGCTACAGGGGGCTGATGGTAGTGGCCATCTGTCCCCTGAACTGGAGGCTGCTGTAACTCTCTGTGGGGCATTTGTAGCGGGGCCCTTTCCTTTGGCTCCTTAGTGGAGCACAGCCTCTGTTTGATTCTGGCATCTCCTTTCCCCTTCCTGTCAGTACTCACTGGGAGAGGCGGGTATAGCTTGGGCAGTTCAGCTGGAGCTGGATCCTGGAAGTGTTGGCCAGAGACTTCTGCCACCAGGATCGGAGCCTGCGAGGGTGGCGGCTCTATGACCTGTGGAAGAGCTGGTGGAGGAGCAGCAGCTGCTGTAGGAACTTCACCTGGCCCTGGATTGGTATTAAGGCAGCCTCCAGTCCGGGTGGAGCACTGGGCAGTGCATAAGTCATCATCAGGTATGGGGGAGGGGCAGGTCACCCTTGTCCAAATCCTGCCAGATCCCAGAGGGAGAAGGGGGATTGGCATGTCTTCACCTGCAGGTCAGCACCGCCGAACCAGAACACCACATGGTCCAAGACTGTTTCTCCCTTAAAGTCTGTTCTGCCTTGATGGGCTTGATCAGGTACGGATGAAAACACAGATGGGTTAAATATCCCATGTCCCAGGCCGTCTCTGGAAAAGCCAATTCATACTCACTGATGTATCCCCCTCCTTCTAGCCTGACAATTCTGAAGGGGTCAAGAATTTCACAGCAGATGGGACACCTTTTAGGGGAGGATAGAATACAAGCACACAAGGGCTTCCTGAGAAGCCCCTGGTGATTGCTTGGTAATAATTTTCCCCAAGATGGTGTGGACACACCTCCTAAATGACCTTCACAAATTTCCTTCCTAAGCCCTACCACACTTGTTGACCTGTGTACCAAGCAGTCGCCACCTGCCTATTCCAGGCTCCTGTGGGTGCCCCCTCCTTTTAGTCCCCCCCGGGGGGTGATCAGGCCCCCTCTTCCACCCTGCCAGGTGGGTTCCTCCTCAGCTGAGCACTCAGATCCCCTGCTGCTATCCACTACCTGCTAATGTGAAAGGTCCAGGCATCGAGAAGCAGAATCCTTTCAGAAGGGCGAGGCACCTTCTCCCCTCTAGAAGATTCAAGCCGCAAGGCCTCAGAGTAGTTCCAAATGGAACTTGTCTCCTCAAAGTGAGGAGTTTCCCAGCCAATGCACCAAATGTTGTAGCCACGCGTTCTGGGAAACAAACTCACTCAGAAGGACAATGCAGATAGTGGAGTGCAGTTTATTACACCAGCGGGCCCAAGGCAGAGTTTCCTCTTAGCCAAGGACCCTGACCAGTTTTTGTGAAAATCTTATATACATCCCTGAAACTAGTCTGAACAAAGGAAAAAGAAAGATACAATCAAAGTTAACCTGTGATCATATGCCTTAAGCCTAGGTAGTTAACAGTGGACAATTATCAATAGGCCTGTGGTCATACTCCAATAAGCATAATATAATGTACGGTTCTGTTTGGTTACACAGATAATTAGGGTATTCTTTTAGGCAACGGACAGCCTAGGAACTCTTCCTTATGGGGGCCTGGTTTTCCAGGTGGTATGTAGTTTTCATAGATACTGGGCATATAGCTCAAAGTCCACAGTCTGGCCCAAGGTGGAGTCCTGCTTTCAAGATAGAGCCTGTTCTGTTTCCTCCTTCAGTATCATTTGAAATTAAAGTGAATAATAGAAGGTGTATAGGAGTCTTACATTATTTCTTACAAAATAAACGTTATTACATGCTTTGCATGTAACAAAAATTTAGAGTCAGTTGTTTAGTGATAGACTCAGTAATTCAACAATAATGAAAGGACAGAAAGTGGGAGTATCCTAAGCTTTTTATGTTAACTGGAAAGAAAACACAATGGGTGAAATCTGTTCCATGTGATAGAGAAGGAAGTATATTTAAATAGACTCTTATTGGGCCCTTTGTGCAGTTAAAATAATCAGCGCACTGAAAGATGCTGTGTGACTCACTATGTTGTATTTAGTTTCTTATCAATACAGACTAATATTTCAAAGCACAACAGCTCAATGAACCAATATTCTTACACAAAATAAAGTTGCTTTGTGTCTGTGTAATATTATTTTTAATCTTATGGTTCCTTTTTAATACAAAGCGTGATAAAAAGGAAACAGGGAGCTCCTTGGCAGTTCAGTGGTTTAGACCTCTGTGCTTCCAATGCCGGGGGCCTGGGTTTGATCCCTGGTCAGGGAACAAGGATCATATATGCCACGGGGTACAACCAAACAAAAAGAGGAAACAAACTTTATTCCACATTTCTGTTTAGGAAAAAACAATACTAATTATATCACTAATGTAAGAGATATTTTTAACTAGTGAATACATTCATAGTCACATTTATATTATTTCCTATTTCTCAATTCTCAGCAACACATCTTGGGTAAATAGCAAACAGCCATCATTTTAGGAGTTATGCTTCGTCAAGACTTATGAGTCCCCAATTACTTTTGTGTATGTAGTCTGACATTCCTTAGACTTCAACAGTTGTGTGGTCACAGGCAAGGTCACTGTTCAGTTTTCCTCTAGGACAACAGGATTAGTAGCCCCCCTCTCTCTAGCAGCCCCCAAGCAGGCAGGCTGTACCACTTCTGCTCAGAGCCTTTGCCTGCCCTTTTCATTTCTTGTGCTTGTGCTGTGGCAATTGCTTAATAAGATGCTTTCTTTCTGCTCATTTCAGGACACTTTTGACAATTTGCTGAGCAATCTGCACAACCATTCTCCATATGATCCATGAATTCCTTGCCACCTTCTATGTTCATCACCCTTTGGATCATGAGACATTGCTTTCTCTGCAGGGACACCTTGGGGGAACAAGGCTTCTCATTCCTCTCATTCCCTTTGTTGCTGGTGGAAAATCATCTTTTCTGCGTCCATTTCTCTTAGATGTGTGTGTGTGTGTGTGTGTGTGTGTATGCTTAGTGAGCTTGTTTGCTCAGTCGTGTCCAACTCTTTGTGATATATATGTATATATATATACACACACACATATATATATGTATAGTTATACCTATAATGTAGGAAAAGGCAATGGCACCCCACTCTAGTACTCTTGCCTGGAAAATCCCATGGACAGAGGAGCCTGGTAGGCTGTAGTCAATGGGGTCGCTAAGAGTCAGACATGACTGAATGACTTCGCTTTCACTTTTTACTTTCATTCATTGAAGAAGGAAATGGCAACCCACTCCAGCGTTCTTGCCTGGAGAATCCCAGGGATGGGGGAGCCTGATGGGCTGCCGTCTATGGGATCACACAGAGTCAGACACAACTGAAGTGACTTAGCCGCAGCAGCATACCTATAATATAGCATATGATCAACATATTGTATTTATATTTAAATTCTACCACAGTCTTTTTTATTCCAGGAGAGAGAGGTACTCAGGGATAGAAGACAGTGTTGGAAAAGGAAAACTCGTAAGATAAAGATAAGGTGAAGTCGCTCAGTCGTGTCCGACTCTTTGCGACCCCATGGACTGTAACCTACTAGGCTTCTCTGTCCACAGGATTCTCCAGGCAAGAATACTGGAGTGGATTGCCATTTCCTTCTCCAGGGGTTCTTCCTGACCCAGGGATCGAACCTGGGTCTCCCGCATTGGAGGCAGACACTTTAACCTCTTAGCCACCAGGGAAGCTACTAAATAGTATTATTATTTCATATTATTAAAGTGGTGCTGTTTGCTTAGCACTGCTCAGTTGCTATTGAGCAAACAAAAGAAATATAGGGGCAAGTCTTAAAACTTTATGAGATTTTCCATCGTATTAAGAAGATAAGGTTAGCCATAGAGCAATAATCTACACTTTTGGTTCTAAATATGGATAAGCATCAGGATTATTGGGGAGCTTCTTAATGCAGAAATGCACGCACATGGTCCCTATTGTTGTTATTATTTTTCAGTCACTAAGTCATATTCAACTCTTTTGCAATCCTATGGACTACAGCCTGCCAGGTTCCTCTGTCCATGGGATTTCTCAGGCAAGAAAACTGAAGTGGTTGCCATTTTCTGTTTAAAGCGATCTTCTCAACTCAGGGATCCATCCCCTGTCTCTTGCCTGCAGGTGGATTCTTTACCACTAATGCACCTGGGAAGACAATGGACCCCATTAAGACACACTAATCTGTATATAAGTTACAGCAACTTATAGAAGATTATGGATGATGTATAACTCACAAGAGGTTTGCCTTTCTTCTCAGTACAGTACAGCTCCATCATAATACAATAAATGTGGTTGAAAGAGTCAAACACTTATTATGAGGTTAATAAAATGACTGTCAGCCATTGGCTCTCAAGCTGGCCTGCTGGAATTCCTGAGTTCCATTTATAGACTTTAAGTTTTATTCTATTGCTGGCTATCCAGTGCCTTCTAGTGTTTCCTGTGGGTGTTGCCGTAATTGTAGGAATGATCCAGGTTCTGGGCTGGTTGGGAGTCCTAGTCATTAGCAGACATTAGACATTTCCATGGAGTGGAAACTTAAGTCTCACTCAGGAAGATTTAGGCTAGAAGGATTTGTGAGAAACCAGGTTCTACCATTTTCCAATCCCAGCTTCTCAAAACAGAGTTTCCTATCCTTTCCCCCTTCATGCCTAATCTGTCCATCTCTACCCTCTCACCACACACAGAAGGTAAGTTAAATATGTCCCCATTTGAGAAAGTGGGCTGGGAGGCAATTAGGCATCAATTGTCTATGACCTCATATCTGAATTACCAGTTATATGAAAACTTGTATTAATACATATGTGTTATCTTAGAGTATTACTGTAGTTTTATTATAATTATAGAGAATTTTGCTTGCCTAAAATTCTTCGAATGTTTATTTCATATCTATATTCAAATATGCAAATATAAAAATATATAGTATAATCATATATATGTGTGTGTGTATGGACATGTGTTAAAAAAATTCTTCCAAATAATTTCAGCATGGACATTTGCAAAATGACTCCAAATTAATTCTAATAATTGAATCATAAATGCCTAAAACATGCTTTCTTAAAAAACCACTTGCATCTAAGAAGCAGAAATTCAGGTGTAACAGCCAGGATCACTCATAGTTTTTATCTGCTTTGAGTTTATTAAATAAAAACATATCTATTGTCCCATCCCACACAGACTCAAGCCACTCTTTAGGATGAGTGATTAATAAAAGCTTTACCTAAATCCATAAAGAGAAATTGAGGTCAAATCCTAATCCAAACACAAGCCCTGTTTGCAAATTAGAACCCAAATCCTAATCCTTCTGAGGCTTGTCCATCACAGCTAGAAATGGCATTGTTGTTCTGACTTAAAATCTAGGCTCTCACAACATCTTTAAAAAGTGATTGCTATTTCTTTGTATCATTAAACACAAAAGCTTTTAAATGATTTTTCCCTAAAATGTACTCATAAACAGCTGAATATTCAGCTTGTCTTAAAAATGGAGAGGGATGTGCTTTAAAATTCAAGCATTTAGCAGAAAACATAGTTAAAGTATTTTTAGTTCAATATGACTCAATTTTCAGGTACAATTTTCAGAGATGAGCTGGAACTGATGCGATGATGTAAGGCTAGACATTTATATATATGATCTCCCTAAATTGATGGTAATTCTTCAGAAGGCTTATCAATGAAGATTAGGTTTGGCTAATAAAGAATGAGATGTGTCTTTTTTTTTTTTTTTCTTCTTCCTGATGATTAAAACACAGAGATAGAAAATTCAAGACTGAGAGAATGGTTACCAGTAATCTCCAGCTCAATTACTCCACTATCCCTTTCGCTGCTCCTGTTTTTGTGGTTCAAATTATCTGCTAGAACCCCAGTCTCCCATCCACATTCCAGGTGGCAGATGTAGAAATGGAAGTGGAAGATAAAAGGAAATACACCTTATCTTTGAAAGTAAGCATCTCACAGAAGCATTAACAATGTAACCCTTCCATTTATGTTACCAGTTCATGGAGTTATAACTAGTGAGGAAGGAGGGTGGGGAGTGAAACAGGAGAGCCATGTGCCTAGATAGTTGTTATCATTTTTAATTAAAAAACAAGGAGAAAATATACGTATAGAGTATAACCTGAAGCTTCTGTTACTGAAGTGTGGTTTAATGGTTTTTGGGACAAATAAAATTTTGCCTGTGAAATTAAGATCCTAATATTTGTGTTTCCTGGGCCTGGCTTGATTAGCCTAGCAGGTACTGCATTTTATCCACAGTCTTAGAGTAAGATGGGTCTGAAATAGCCTTTTACTTCTTCCCCGATATGGCAAACTTCAACTCATCTTGAGATGTTTAAATAAAATGGTTGCTACCTCAGAAAGTTTTCCTTTATGACTAGGTTCCATTCTAGTAAGAATGACCTGCTCCTTCCTCTCGATTTCTATATAGTATTTTGTGTGTGGTGAAATAGAATGTGGTCCTAAAATGTCTACAAGTAACTGCTCAAAGCCAAGGGCTGAGGGTTTATAGTTTGTCAGCTCTTCATGGTTCTTACAAAAGATACCTTGTGAAGTAAGATTCCTGACTCTGCTTAGTCAAAATGCAGCAATCACAGTAGGTCTGAGAATCAGACCTATCTCACAAGATATCTCCCACTGCAAGCTAAGAATCTCAAACCAGCCTAAAGCATACATAAGTGTGTGTGTGTGTAAATCTGATGTCAGGATTCAGTTTGTTAGTACGTTTCCCATTGATCCATTTGATTCAAAAGATTCTCTAAACTCATTGTACTAGAAATGTGTTTACTTATCTTCCACCTCAAATGCTTGTTTCTTTTTACTTTTCTCAACTCTAGACTGTTTTCTTTTGCAGAGATCTAGCATATTTGCATATTTCACCGTTTAAAAACTAAGGACCTAATTTGGATCCATTGCCTCCTTACACATGCAACATCTAAAAACCTGAAACAGGTGGTTTGGTTAGTGAAACTGATTACAATTTTCCTTTTGCTGAAAGAAAAAAGTGAAAGTGTCAGTTGCTCAGTTGTGCCCGACTCTGAGATTCTATGGACTGTAGCCCATCAAGATTCCTTTGTCCACGGAATTCTCCAGGCAAGAATACTGGAGTGGGTTGCCATTTCCTTCTCCAGAGGATCTTCCTGACCCAGGGATAGAACCATGGTTGCCTTCATTGCAAACGGATTCTTTGCCATCTGAGCCACCAGGGAAGGCCATTTTGTTGGAAAATATATATACTGGACAATCTTAGACAAATGAGGACAGATGGAAACCTTAGAAGTGATGGAGAACCTGCTGCTGCTGCTAAGTCACTTCAGTCATGTCCGACTCTGTGTGACCCCATAGACGGCAGCCCACCAGGCTCCCCCATCCCTGGGATTCTCCAGGCAAGAATACTGGAGTGGGTTGCCATTTCCTTCTCCAATGCATGAAAGAGAAAAGTGAAAGTGAAGTCGCTCAGTCGACTGTTAGCGACCCCATGGACTGCAGCCCACCAGGCTCCTCCATCCATTGGATTTTCCAGGCAAGAGTACTGGGGTGGGGTGCCATTGCCTTCCCTGTGATGGAGAACCTAGAATACTATAATTTTAGATTAAATACTTGTGGTTACACTTTCACTGGGCAGGATTAGGGAATAAGTTGCAGCAGGAGACCCTAATAGCCACAGCAAAGAGAGTTAGTATTAAAAAAAAAAAAAAAACTGAAAAATAGAACCAACAAAATATTATAAAAGCATTCTGTGACACAGGCATGAACTGTCTGCAACTATAATAGCTCCCAAGACTATGTTTCTATAAGCTTGATAAAACATGGTGAGGATTTTTGCCTCTGTTTTTATTTTTTTGTCTGCTTTCTTTTTCTGCAAAGGCAAGGGAGTCAGATTATACTAAGCAGCCAGTCTTCAACATTGCCAGAACCAAGAAACAAGTTGAACACTGCAGCTGTAACTTTAGAACCAGAGGAAAGCCTTTATATGTTTGTATTACAGTAATGGTGGGGGGAAAGGCAGGGATAGCCACTTCAGTTGGACCAAATGATATAAAAATATATACATTTACACATATATAATATACACATAGTGATCTGTTAGTGATTACTTCTTATTTATGACAAAAATTTGTGAGCGAGCAAATCTGATGTAATTTTTAAAGAGGGGCTTCTTTATGACAATAATTCATTTTGCTTATCATCTACTCTTTATTTCTATGCTATTAATGTCTCCCACAAACACTTAAACCCACTCTGAAAATCTAGGATCATAGAATGAAAAAAATGTGGTGTTTAACATAACGATTTAAAGGAGGGAATCTGGTGCCAATATGCACGTTCTTATAATTATCCCAGAAAAGTTCCTAAGGGTTCTAAACTGCCTGAATTTTCATTAATCTGGGCTAGGCCAAATTAAACATAAGATAGTTCAGCTGTGTTTGTTTTTAATTTGCAAAGGAATTTAGTGTTCCCAAAAGTGAGGAACTAGCAAACCAAGCCTCAATCAATCAGGAATATTTTGGGCATCTCTGCCAGTAGCATTAATGGGAAAGACCTGCTGTTATAGCCCACAGGGTCTTTGGCAGTCCTGAAATAAGAAAAAGGGAAATTTAAAAGAGAATATGAAGTCTAAAAAGCTGGCCAAAGGATAAGTGGTAAAACTAGGATATCAAAAACTTAACTAAGTTAAAAGGGTTCCAGAGTTGAGGGAGATTTACATCAGAGAGTGAGAAGGTTTCAGTGAAATACTATTTTATAATTAACCTATAATTGTATTTATTTAATACAGATACATAATTAAAAATTTCAAGTCATTCTACAAAACCAGTAAGAATAAATTGCCATTCTCCCTGACCTCTGTCATGTTACCTATCAACAGATTTTAACTTGTTTTGTGTTTTCTTCTGTTATATAGTACTTTTTCTAAATATTAATACTAAACTTTTACTTCCTTCTTAGCTCTTAAGTGTTAGACATTAGCCAACTACAGCCTTTTATGGAAACTAACGATTTTCTTCACCACCTGCCCCACTCTTTGGGAGAGCTACAGCTAGGGATTTAGTTAAATACTATGATTTTGTAAATGGAATTCACTTCTGAATCAAGTAATACAGTATGTTCTATTTTCTTATGCATGTTATTATTTTTCTGCCAACTAATATTTGCATTAAAAAAACCACTTACTTTTTATTTACAGTGAATCATCCATAATGCTCAGACTCATGGGTTATACCTATATTGATAATATTTTCCAAATGGTTCAATACATGGAATAATTTTTCAGTTCTATTTATTTTTCTAACAATTTGTTTTTGTATAGACATCTGATGGACTCATGAATTTATAGTGGTTTCTAGGCCTGCTGTACAGCTATTATCCTGAGACTTCTTTTACTACCATCCTCTGTTTGCGCTCTTGATTCTGGCCCCAAAGTCTTCTTTCATTTATATTCTTGTGTTGAGGTAGCTTGTCTTCAAGGAGGGCTTCCCAGGTGGCACTAGTGCTATAGCACCTGCAAAGTTTGATCCTTGGGTTGAAAAGATCTCCTGGAGGAGGGCAACCCACTCCAGTATTCTTGCCTAGAGAATTCCATGGGCAGAGGAACCTGACTGGCTACACAGTTCATGAGGTTGCAGAGTCAAACACGACTGAAGGGACTTAGCACACATGTACACATGTCTGTCTTCCTGGAATTTCCTAAATAAGAACGTGTTATTATTTATTTTATTTTTCCTAAATAAAAACAAACAGTAAAAATGCTACAGTTCTTAAGTTCTAAAAATACTTTCATTCTACCCACGTACTTAAATGTTAGTTTGGCTTCTAAAATCAGTACAGTTCAGTCGCTCAGTCATGTCGGACTCTTTGCGACCCCATGGATTGCAGCATGCCAGGCTTCCCTGTCCATCACCAACTCCCAGAGCTCACTCAACTCCTGGAGCTTACTCAAATTCATGTCCCTTGAGTGAGTAATGTCTATTGAGTTGGCTTATAAAATACTCTAAGTTAATATTTCTCCCACAAATTTATGAATGCATTGTTTTATCTTTTTTCTACTGTGTTTATAAAATCTGATGCCATTCCAGTTCCTGACACTTTATATATAAACTCTTCCCATCCCACCACCAAATCTCTTATGATAATTGTAATAATATTTGATTCTGGTTACTTACTCGAAGATAGTACTTCATGAACTTTGTGTGCCTTTTAATAATAATTTAATCCTCACAATGGCCATATGTGATACATATTATCAATATCAATCACACTTTACTGATGAGGAAACTGAGCAGTAGGATACCAAGTGAACTGTCCAAAGTCATGCATCTGACGAATGGGGGGATGGTGCTTCCAGGCCGTCTGGTGCTAGACTCCACATGCATACGCACTCTACCTTTCTTTTTCCTGGGTTCTGAAATGAGTACTTGGACTTCCAGTTTGCAGAAAACCTTCAGTTATGGGAAACAGTTGTATGATTGGTTTTCTCTGATTTCTGTTTTTCTATTCATTGGATTTTGAATACTGTCAATTAAATCTCCAATTTAAATATTTTATTTTACTTTAAACATTAAATGATAGTTTTATACTGCTTTTCAGGAAATTCAGTGAATGATCCAACATTTCTATTTTCATTGTTAGTAGTAGTAGTACTTAATTTCAGTGATCCTATTTTTAATATGTAAGAGTCATTTCCTGTTTCCTGGTTACTCCTTTTATTTAAAAACACCTTGTTTCATTGATGGATTATCTTCTTTCTTTTAGGATAGAAAGTAGACATTTAGGTTTCCTGCTCCCTACTTTGTTTCTGTATCCCCAGAGTTACTTTTTTCTATTGTGTGCTTTGTCTTTCCTTTTTAGGCTGAAATCCCTCATCAAATGATCAGAGCTTGTTGACTGTTACATGAATGACCTAAGAGGGGAACTTACAGTGTTGCTATTTGGAGTAATTGAGTAAGAATTCTTCAGTCTCCCACTTGGGGTTCTAAACCTTGAGGTTCTGGTAGTTAGGATAAAGGATAGACATTCTGAAGGTTCCACTGTTCAGTACTAGACCTTTCTATATTCTACTTTCAGCCTCATATCCCAACCCTCTACTGAGCCTAGAGTCACTGAGACTAAAGTCTGTCAGTGTTGTTATTTCCAGAAACATCACACTGTTTCAACAGGTATGTTTTGAGGGGAAAGGGAGAAGTGAGTATTAGTCAGCTGACTGTATCCACATTTTTGACTGATTTCTCTGTTTTGAGCTTCATACCTATTTCTTGTTGTACTGGGATTCTAGTTACAGATTGATTATTTCTTGCAGATAACTTCCTCTTTAGAAAATTAGACTGTAGCTTCAATGACTACCCACTTCAGTATCCTTGCCTAGGAAATTCCATGGACAGAGGGGCCTGGTGGGTTACATCTGTGGGGTCACAAAGAGTCAGGCACAACTGAGTGACTACCATTTTCTCTTTCACTTTTCCTCCTCTATGCTGCTGCTGCTGCTGCTGCTAAGTCACTTCAGTAGTGTCCGACTCTGTGCAACCCCATAGACGGCAGCACACCAGGCTCCTCTGTCCCTGGGACTCTCCAGGCAAGAATACTGGAGTGGGTTGCCATTTCCTTCTCCAATGCATGCATGCATGCTAAGTCGCTTCAGTCATGTCCGACTCTGTGCGACCCCATGGATAGCAGTCCATCAGGCCCCTCTGGCCACGAGATTCTCTAGGCAAGAATATTGGAATGGGATGCAATTTCCTTCTCCTTCCTCCTCTATAGTAAGGCATTTTCCTAACCCATGAATATATATATATATATATATTTTGGACTCCTTTATCCATTTTTATTCCTCTTTTCTTTCCTTTTTAAAAACTTTTGTTTTATACTGGGGTATAGTTGATTTACAATGTTGTGTTAGCTTCAGGTATACCATAGTGATTCAGTTATACATATATATGAATCTATTCTTTTTCAAATTATTTTCCCATTTAGGTTGTTAAGCAATTCTGAGCTGAGTTCCCTGTGTAATACAGTAGGTCCTTGTTGGTTATCCATTTAAAATACAAGAGTGTGTATATGTCCCTATTCTCTTTAATTTATTTTATGAATTGATTTGTTTACCAATTTAATATTGTCTTTCCTCTTAGCTTAGTGGAATTTTAGGAGAGAGTAGAGATAAATGTTTAAAAAAATCAACATATGTTTTCAAAGTTTGTATATTTTTAATGCTGATGTGTATACTTCCTGCAGGTAAAATGACTAAGTGTATAACAAAGTATATAAAAGACATGTAATTAAAATATTGGGCTCATGTTGCTAGGTAATAGATGATTAAAATAGTAAAACCCTCCATTATTTTTCTTCTTTATGTAAACTAGTTGATAAAGATCTCATAGGGGCATGGATTGGGACCTTTGTTCTGGGGACAGTGAGTGATATAATCTGACATATATCAAAATGTATTGGAGCAAAGGAAGAGAAACGGGCCACCACGGAGGACAAACTGTAAGAAAATAAGATGATGTCTTATTAGAATGGATGAAGTGAGTGGAGAGGAGTGCAAAGTGTAATGAGAATCCTGATGCCAATGGCTACTAATATAAAATTCCATGACTTGAGCAATCACTGTTAGGAAAAAGCTTAACTATTTATTAAATTTGTACTCACCATTACTGATACCATGTTACTGGCAAGTTCTCCCAAGCATTGCTCTTTTGTCTCTTATTAATACCTGTCCCCAGATTTCGCTGAGTTGTCCTCTTTTCCCCCTAAGGCACGAATATCCAATTCGAGAGTGAAAGAGGTGGTCAAGATAAGAAGAAAATACGGTCAGGGTGCTCAGCCCTCTTTATGGTCTGACTCTCACATCCATACATGATTACTGGCAAAACCATAGCTTTCACTCTATGGTCCTTTGTTGGCAAAGTGATGCCTCTGATTTTTAACACACTGTCTAGGTTTGTCATAGCTTTTCTTCCAAGGAGCAAGTTTTTTTTTTTTTTTTTTTAATTTCATGGTGACATCCTCATCCTTGGTGATTTTGGAGCCCAAGAAAATGAAATCTTTTACTGTTTTCCATTGTTTCCCCATCTATATGCCATGAAGTGATGGGACCGGATCTTTGTTTTTTGAATGTTGAGTTTTAAGCCAGCTTTTCTTTCACCTTCATCAAGAGGCTCTTTAGTTCCTCTTCACTTTCTGCAATAAGGATGGTGTCATCTCCATATCTGAGGTTATTGGTATTTCTCCCGGCAGTCTTGATTCCAGCTTGTGCTTCATCCAGCCTGGCATTTTGCATGATGTACTCTGCATATAAGTTAAATAAACAGGGTGACAGCAGACAGCCTTGACGTACTCCTTTCCCAATTTTGAACCAGTCTATTCCACATTCAGTTCTAAATGCTGCTTCTTAATTTGCATACAGGTTTCCAGGAGGCAGGTAAAGTGGTCTGTCAGTCCCATCTCTAAGAATTTTCCACAGTTTGTTGTTATCCACACAGTCAAAGGCTTTAGGGTAGTCAATGAAGCAGTTTCCACAACCCCCCTTCTGGAATTCTCTGGCTTTTTCTATGATCCAGTGGATGTTGTCAATTTGATCTCTGGTTTCTCTGCCTTTTCTAAATCCAGCTTCAACATCTGGAAGTTTTAGGTTCACATACTGTTGAAGCCTAGCTTGGAGGATTTTGAGCATGACCTTGAGCATGTAAAATGATTGCAATTGTGTGCATGATTACAAAGCAATTTATTGCAGTGTTAGGCATCAAACTCTGCTCTTTCAAACTTTAAGTTCCTTTGTTACTATGTACCTTGACCTTTTTCATAAATACTACCAATGAAAATTCATTTTGATTTTTAATATGAACCAATTCTCTTAGTTAAAACACAATGTACATTCATTTGTGGGACTTTAATTTGGCTTTTCAAAATGAAACTGCTATTAAAAAACTTGTCAATACAAAACAAAACAATGATGTTCCCTTGTGTGATATGCCTTATTGGGTGCACATTAACATTTCTGATTTCTATGCATATTTTCTCCTTATTAAAAAATGTATGCACAGCTAATGTTTACTCAAGAGATGAATTATTTTGCAAGTGAAAAATTATCATTGTTATATTCAGTCACATTTCAACCTTACCAGCACCAAAATGGAGTCTTTTGCTAGAAACTCTTTTGCAACAATGTCTTTTTAAAGCTCTCCAGCCAGCTTTAGTGATTGTAAAATATTTAGGTACTTCTTAAATGTTGGAGACCAGATAGAATAATGCATGAAAGCAATAAATAAATAAGCAGACAAATCACATCTAAAGACCAACAGATAGTGGGGCTTTTACAAAAGGATCGACCACAGAGGTTTCAGAATCCGTTTGATGGTTTTTATTTGTGGTGGAGAGATTATTAAACAGATGAACCTCTGCCCTTGCAAGAGTACAGAGGAAGGATTGATGGAGGGTATTAGCAAACCAGCGAGACCTGGTGGCCACAGTTATAAATACTGAGCTTCTGGAAGGAGCATATAGTGAAATTACTCAGTCTGGCCATGCCCCCAAACCCAGCTTAACTGTGGGCATGCCTTCTCCCAAGGGAAATCATGTTCTTGAACAATCACATATTTTCTGCTCATCACTGTCTGCAACCTGAAGAGGCTCCTGAAAGGATGGCTGGAAGAAGCACTCTTAAAGGGATTCTATGAAACCACTTATCAGGAGGGAGTTGGGTCACACTGACACAGTGCTCTTTGACTGTAGATATGTCCAGCTGTTGAAGGGTTTACAAGAAGGTGCCCTTTAGATTTTGAGTTTCTTTCTCACTCTCTTGCCTTCTCCTGTGGCAATGCTTTTTGTGTTTTTCAAAAATATCCACATTGACATTTATATGGATATCTGTGAGTTTTTTCAAGTAAGTAGTTTTCTTCACTTTAATCATTTTTATTTTTTAAAAATTTCTGTCAAATTTTTGATGCACAATTTTCATTGATTACTATTTCATTTGGCAAACATGCTACCTTAGCCTTCACATTAATATGTTCATTGAAAATGACATAGAAGTAAGGGCATTTAGACCTACAGAGAATTAATTAGCATGTAATTCTCAGTATATCATCTAGTGTTAATTAGCAGTTAAACCATCTTCTTGTGCATGACCTGCTGATTTCAATACAGTGTTCTATTTTGGAGGCTCTAGGGGAACAAAACTTGAAAGGATACTCGGTCATCTTTTTTTGAAAATGAAATACGGAATCACAGTTTCAATTCTCCTGTGCTTTAACTGCTATATATTTTCTTCATTTTTTTCCTTTCTTAAATCTAAGCATGAAGTATTTTGTCTTATCTTTCTAATAATAAGACAAGAGTCAGATCATTACTTGTTGTTAAGAGGGAAATAAATATTCACATTTAAGCCATAACTTTTTCCAATTGTTCTCATTCACAATTCTTACAAGAATGTTGAATATAGTTGCTAGATAAATTTTTGTTTGAGATAATTTTACTGTTTTCTGTTTTTTCATGTTTTTACACATATATGTTTTAGGGGCATACAGCTTTTTGAGGCAAAGAAATTTATAGAGAAATCAACAAGTTGTCAATGTCAAATAAACTCTGGATTAAAAAAATGTTATTTTTAATGTGAGCAGTGTGTATCTGAGAAGTTTGTTTATGTATACAGAGAAATAAAATGACCCATTTGAACAAATAGAAGAACAAAATTTTAGCACATTGATATTTATTCATTATAGTAGATAACATTGTAAGAGCGGTTGACCTACTCAAGTCATTCAAATTTATCTTTGAATGGCACAGTTATGTATCTGTCTCAAATATCAGAAATTAAGAACTCTTTAAAACCTGAAGAAATGGCATTTCTGTCTATTTGAAAAGTGCTAGTATGCCATGCAGACCTGCTGCCTCAGCATTCATGGGGTATTTTGTCTTCACTAATTCTCCTTTGAATTGAGGCATGGTTCTCCCAATACTGGAGCCAAATCCTGGTGTCTGCATCTGTCTCTTTGATGATTATCACTACAGTTCACAAATTTTTTAGGCCGATAATAAGATCAAGGATGCCAAACTACATTATTAAAACAAACAAACAAAAAAAAAAAACTTCTATGACTTTTGGATATATAATCCTATTGAGAAGAGCGTCATTATAAAATTATCCTCTTCACCCAAAAGAACAACTTATTATTTGGACACTCCACAAAGCATTTTTGCACATATTCTCTCATTTGATCCTCACAGAAACTCAGAGCAGGTATAATTACGGTCATTTTACAAATGAAGAGAGAGTCTCTGAGAAATTCAATGATTTCCCAAGGTAGTGAAATCAAGAACAACACGTAGGGTTTTGATTTCTAGAACCAATTCCCTTCCCACTTTATTACTCTTCAGGATGTAGACCTCAAACTCTGTTTTTTTACTGACTACCCTTGGGCTGGAGGACCTGGGAAATAATGAGGCAATAGAGGGGGGAGGAAATGAAGAGCAGAAAGAAAGCTGATCTGGAATGAATTTAATATAAAGTTTCCAATCACATGACATTTCTGCATCCTAGGGAGCAGGAGGGGTTTTGTTCCTTTCAAGACCATTTCTCATATTACTTCTATTTGTTTGTGTGTTTGTTTTGTTTTCTTTTCGGCCTCTCCACTGTGAAGCATGTAAGCTCTACCTTCATTCCTAGCCAGGGGTCCAGGTATTGAACCCATGCCCCCTGAAATGGAAGCATGGAGTCCTAAACATTGGAGCATCACAGAATTCTCATCTCATATTACTTCTTAATGGAACTTTTAAAACGAGCTAAAATGTTTTTATCTTCATTTTAGAATTTGAATAGAAATGGTTCCTGATTCATCTGAGACTGAGGCTTAATATCCTCAACCACTAAAAACTTGAAACCTGATTTCCTACCTTGCATATTTAGATTAACAAATGTTTAAGGTAAGGACCTGGAAAATATGAAAAGTAAAATATTTTTATAAGCAGTCCATCACTTTAGATCAATTAGAAAAGTGAGTTAAATGTAATACAAATTCTTTATACATCAAACTTCATATTTTTAGAGCTCTCTTTAGGGACAGAATAAATGCTCAGAGCACTGGCTCTGTACTCCGATGACAAAAGTTCAAATCCATATTCTGTCAGTTCCTAGATTTTTGACTGGAGAAGGCAATGGCACCCCACTCCAGTACTCTTGCCTGGAAAATCCCATGGATGGAGGAGCCTGGTAGGCTGCAGTCCATGGGGTCGCTAAGAGTTGGACACGACTGAGCGACTTCACTTTCACTTTTCACTTTCATGCATTGGAGAAGGAAATGGCAACCCACTCCAGTGTTCTTGCCTGGAGAATCCCAGGGATGGGGAGACTGATGGTCTTCCGTCTATGGGGTCACACAGAGTCGGACACGACTGAAGTGACTTAGCAGCAGATTTTTGACTTCCAGCAATACAACTGATATCTCTGGGTCTTCAGTTCAGTTCAGTTCAATCGCTCAGTCATGTCCGACTGTTTGTGACCCCATGAATCGCAGCACACCAGGCCTCCCTGTCCATCACCAACTCCTGGAGTTTACCCAAACTCATGTCCATTGCGTTGGTGGTGCCATCCAGCCATCTCATCCTCTGTCATCCCCTTCTCCTCCTGCCCCCAATCCCTCCCAGGATCAGGGTCTTTTCCAATGAGTCAAATCTTCACATGAGGTGACAAAGTATTGGAATTTCAGCTTCAGCATCAGTCCTTCCAATGAACACCCAGGACTGATCTCCTTTAGGATAGACTGGTTGGATCTCCTTGCTGTCCAAGGACTCTCAAGAGTCTTCTCCAACACCACAGTTCAAAAGCATCAATTCTTCGGCCCTCAGCTTTCTTCACAGTCCAACTCTCACATCCATACATGACCACTAGCAAAACACACTGGCTATTACTCTTACCATCAAATATTCAAAGAAAATAAAATGCCTAGCATCTTATGTCATCTCATAATAGTGGTGTTCTAGAAAAGGCACTCTTTATTCTTTTATTAGTTAACTTTGTGTCACCATGGTTTTCATATTTCTATATAACTCTTAGATGATTTTTACCATATTAGTTTAAATGTATATACACTTAACATTTTTGTATTTATATATAACATGGGTAAAGCCACATTTCTGTGATATTTTTCAGTCTTTCAAAGTAAAGAAATCATGAAATTTCATCAATTTGCCAGTCATTTGGCTATAAAATACCAAGTAATTGATTTTATTTTTTGAGTTGTGCTTCAGAAATATAATTGATATTTTTTCTTTTTACTTTATAATTGAGTTGACTGGTTGATGTTGGCATTTTATTCAAATAGCCCAAGTTGGACATTTTTGGAAATTATCGTCCAGCCTCTTGAAGTACCATTAACACATTTTTTTTTCTGACAATGCTTTGAAAATATTCATGCAGCTTTCAAAAATTCTTAATTTATTTCCAGATAGGATATCATATATTAGAAAGATCTGACTCAGCATGAAATATTTACAGTAAAAATTATTTTATCCTAATAAGTGTACTTAAAATGTGTTTGTGAAGAACATTTCTTCCCTTCTTCCAGCTTTATTTCTATTATAGCTTTTTTATTCAGCCTCTCACCTTGAACACAGGGAGTTTTATGAAGAACTGTGATGTGCCAGAAATAGCTATCTGGCTGTCAAAGTTATCACTTCAATTTCAGAAGCTAAACCCAAATTTCACAGAGGTGGTCCTCTCATATCCTTTTCCTCCTCCTTCCCCTTAAGGAAAATTTTCTAAAACTGTTTGGTAACTGTTTCCTCCTCACAACTCAGAGTCACCCTGGTTTAGTCCTTGGAGAAGAGGACATGTTATTGAACATATGATTACAAAATCTTAACACAGAAGCTGAAAGAATTCAATCTGATTCACAGTTCCCAATTAAATATTGCACATATCTAGAGGAAACTAGAGAGAGTAACTTTTATCTCTGTCTTCCTCTTGTGTCTATTGTTTTTGAATTATTTCAGCCAACTTTTCATTCCTTTCAAATCCAAAGTTCCGGTGAGATCTATTTCTTGCATGGTAGTAGCATAATAGGGTTTAATGAAGTGGCCTACAAGTCTATAGGAATCATAAATTTAAACTGGTTGGCTTCTTTATTAAGTCATGGTAGGGAGAGTGGTGATAAGGAAGTAATTCTAAAAACATAAACTTCCTTCAGTGGTTTCTGAAATGAGTTGTTCTATAAAGTTGAAAATAATGTTTTACATTTCTTGCTGTATTGGATGACAAGGCAAACTGTAGTATATTATTTGATATGGATAAGTTACAAGGGATCTTCCTCTTATTATAGATGCCTGAAGGAGGTGGTCTACAATTGTTGAGATAGCCTCAGGGCTTTCTCCTGAGATACCTCAAAGAGTCTGCCAGGATGTCTTTACTGAAATAAGTATTTGGAGAAATCTATCTTCTTTGATTTTATGATTCTGCATCTTTGGAGTTTTACTTAAAAGAGGCTTCTTTAAAATTATAGATGTGTTCTTTTTAAAATGATGACATTTCTTTATCATTCATTTCTGTACATTTAATATTTTTTTTTTAAGCAATATGTGGCAGGAACTTTGTCAGGGACTCGGGGAAATAACTTGAAATGGAAAGAACCTGCTTTCAAAGTATTTACCTATGACTATAAAGTTGCAAGCAAGATATAGATAGTGATCACTTTCATTTTTCTGTTTCATGTCATGCAGTTAGGTGATAACTTTTACTTTCTTTTGATCTTCAAGGAAATTAACACATGCATATTCTGGGAAGATACAATTCTCTTCATGGGATCCAAACTAGTATGTCTTGCATTCCTTGGGCAATTCTTCTTTCATTCCAATTTTAAAATGCAAATTGTCAGTTCATTAGTTTTTTAACCCCACATTAACAAATTTTTATTGTGAAAAAGACACTTGAAATGAAATTTACTACTTTAACCATTTTTTTTTTTTAATGTACAGCATGGTGACTATAGTTAATAATACTGTATTGCACCTGTCTCTTATACACATCTAGATGTGTATAAGAGACAGGCTATATATTTTCTTCATTTTTTTCCTTTCTTAAATCTAAGCATGAAGTATTTTGTCTTATTTTTCTAATAATAAGACAAGAGTCAGATCATTACTTGTTGTTAAGAGGGAAATAAATATTCACATTTAAGCCATTTTAAAAGTTATAACTTTTTCCAATTGTTCTCATTCACAATTCTTACAAGAATGTTGAATATAGTTGCTAGATAAATTTTTGTTTGAGATAATTTTACTTTTTTCTGTTTTTTCATGTTTTTACACATATATGTTTTAGGGGCATACAGCTTTTTGAGGCAAAGAAATTTATAGAG
>SJYX01018027.1:153276-196243 GCA_006410675.1 Oreotragus oreotragus | reverse complement strand
ACTGTGAAGAAGGCTGAGCGCCGAAGAATTGATGCTTTTGAACTGTGGTGTTGGAGAAGACTCTTGAGAGTCCCTTGGACTGCAAGGAGATCCAACCAGTCCATTCTGAAGGAGATCAACCCTGGGATTTCTTTGGAAGGAATGATGCTAAAGCTGAAACTCCAGTACTTTGGCCACCTCATGTGAAGAGTTGACTCATTGGAAAAGACTCTGATGCTGGGAGGGATTGGGGGCAAGAAGAGAAGGGGACGACCGAGGATGAGATGGCTGGATGGCATCACGGACTTCATGGACGTGAGTCTGAGTGAACTCCAGGAGTTGGTGATGGACAGGGAGGCCTGGCGTGCTGCGATTCATGTGGTTGCAAAGAGTCGGACACAACTGAGCGACTGAGCTGAACTGAAGATCGTGTTATCTGCAAACATAGATAATAGATAATTTTACTTTCTTCTATTCAATTTGGATGCCTTTTATTTCTTTTTCTTGACTCATTTCTCTGACTAGAAGTTCTAGTACTATGTTGAATAAAGGTAGAAAAAGTGATCATTCTTGTCCTGTTTTTTGACCTTAGAGGAAAATATTTCAGTCTTTCACTGAAGATGATGTTAACTGTGGGATTCTCATATACTGCAATGTTTGTTATTTTAATCTGCAAAGTGTGTGGTAATTTGTATGTCGTAATACAAAACTGATATAATAATTTAAAATACTATTTAAATAAAACATAATTAGAAGTGGATCATATGTGTATTTTATCTCTTCTTTAGTACAAGATCCAACGAAGAATTTAGATAGGGGAAATGTCACAAAATAATATATTTCTAAAGAGAAATAACTTTGCTTTCATGTATAAGAGTCAACTTCATCTTGCACTCAGAATATCCAGTATTATGTCTCCCAATTACGTTGGTTTAGATTAAACATGTTACTATCATCTATCTGTTCTACTCAGCATCTCTACTTAGAAAGTAGAAACTTTCAGTACTGAAAAGTCATGTATATTTGTCTGAGTTTCGCTATCTAGACACTAATTTCCTGCTTCTTCTATCTTTCAAAAAGTTTAGTTTGAGATTAAGACAGAGTAACAGCATGATGTGTACATATACAGATGCATAATCTCACTGTGAAAATACAAACTGTATTAAGAGTGCATAGACATATTTAAAAGTGCAGTTTATACTCTTTTCCTCTCTCTCTCTTGATTTAACATTTCCTCTGCTTCCTAATTACTCAGCAAAATATTTACATTATGTTGTTGGTCTGTTCAAGATCTTTAATAAGATATGATGAAAATTCAGGAAATATTCTTGTCACTAAATAAATATAATATGTTCTTTTAAAAGGACAACTATTAGATTAAATCTATATGTAATAGAGAAAAAATGTTATGAAGCTTTCATGGAAAATATAATTTAATATTTATTAACTGAATCCTAGGCTTCCCTGGTGAGTCAGTCAGTAAAGAGTCTGCCTGCAATGCAGGAGACCCAGGTTCAATCCCCTGGTGGAAAGATCCCCTGCAGAAGGAAATGGCAACCTGCTCCAGTGTCCTTCCCTGGGAAATCCCACAGGTAGAGGAGCCTGGTGGGCTGTAGTCCATGGAACTGCAAGAGTCAGATAAAAAATGTTATGAAGCTTTCATGGAAAATATAATTTAATATTTATTAACTAAATCCTAGGCTTCCCTGGTGAGTCAGTCAGTAAAGAGTCTGCCTGCAATGCAGGAGAGCCAGGTTCAATCCCCTGGTGGAAAGATCCCCTGCAGAAGGAAATGGCAACCTGCTCCAGTGTTCTTCCCTGGGAAATCCCACAGGTAGAGGAGCCTGGTGGGCTGTAGTCCATGGAACTGCAAGAGTCAGCTATGACTTAGCAACTAACCACCAACAGCTAAATCCTGGGCTTTCTTTCTTGTCTCATTTATTACAACTGNGAAGGAAATGGCAACCTGCTCCAGTGTTCTTCCCTGGGAAATCCCACAGGTAGAGGAGCCTGGTGGGCTGTAGTCCATGGAACTGCAAGAGTCAGATATGACTTAGCAACTAACCACCAACAGCTAAATCCTGGGCTTTCTTTCTTGTCTCATTTATTACAACTGCTTTTTAAGTTATAGCTTCTAACATGTCTGAAGCCACAGCCTTTTTTTTCTCTAACCCTATCACCCTTAAGAATAAGGACTCGGTCAGATTCCTTGGGCTCAGATGTTAAACACATTATATATTTCTTTTGCAATTTGAATGGGTTTGGTAATCTCTCTGCCACTCTTGTTCATTTGAGATTTCCAATTTACTGTAGAATATCTACTTTAGAGTATCCATATTAAAAAATAAATCCTGTATTAAATTTTCTTTAACCTGATTCAGCATCCATAGGATCCAGTTCCATGCATGTTCCCCAGGTTTATGACAAATTGGCAAAATTTGCAGTCATTTCAATGCGGCTTCCTCCTTCTTATAAGCCATATTTAAAGTCCTGGGCTCTGTGGCTATAGTCTGATTATAAATCTAGAAACAATAGGAGGTTATGGGGTATGTTATGAAGAGGATGAGCAGTTCCCTGTAATTCAACTATTTCAGGATTATCCGTTATGGTTTCCTTAGGTAGGATGAGACTCATTTTGTTGAACAAGGAAAAAAATCTGCTTCTACAGGCAAGGGAGACTCAGAAGTATTTAGGTATCAAGCTCTGCAGCTTCATTAGAATCTGTTCCATAGAATTCCAACCATATTTTCAGATAAAACTTCTTCCTAATGAATGTCCTAACTTTAATATAAGAGATTCTTTGAAGTTATAAATTTAATTTGATTTCTAATTAGCCAAAAAGTTTTAGACTTTGCTGCTGCTGCTAAGTCGCTTCAGTCGTGTCTGACTCTGTGNAATTAATATATATTAAGTTCACATATTAATATATATTAAGTTCATATATTAAATAAAGAGTTTTAAAATATCTGTGTGATCCTTGATCAAAAGACAGATTGTAAGCATTGGAGAGACATTCTTTTTCTTCTGATATAATGATCTGAGAATTTTACTTTTCAAAACAGAGGCTAATTTTTAGTAAACATAAAGGTACGTCAATTTTATGACATTTTATATTTTTCTTCCATATCTGTGAAGATTCCTTTATGACAACCATGTCAACTTATATTGATAACTTCTATCTACTGCTATTACAAAGATATACTTGGATTTTAACAAACTGCCAACTTTTTATTCTTATAAAGCAATTTGCAACATTGTATGTGTAGTATACAAATACATATACATCTGGTTAAAACTGGAATACTAGAATTTGATTCTCCCTTTGCATGAAAACCAAGAGTCTTCTTGGAAACATTCTTCCTCTTATCAGGTGAATTTTAATTTTTAATGTGCTTAAGTTACAAAAAATGTGTAAATTTTCAGTTTATTTGGTCCACCTCTAAGATACACCAAAGAAAGTCCTTCAAAATTTCAAATGATATGTAAGAATCATCAATAGAATGAAAACAACAACAACAAAAAAAAAGAAACTGAAACTAAGAGATATCATTTGCTATAATAGTCAGCCCTGAAGTAAAAGTTTCTTTTAAATACTAATGAGTTAAAGAAGAAAACTTTTCTTAGTATGCATCTCAACTTATCCATTTTTAAAAATGAAAGAAAAAACAGGCCTGACAATACCCAGGACATAGAAGCAACCTAAATGTCCCTCAACAGAGGAATGGATAAAGAAGTTGTGGTATATATATACAATAGAATATTACTCAGCCATAAAAAGAATGAAATCAGGTTATCTGTGGAGATGTGGATGGACTTAGAGACAGTCATACAGAGAGAAGTTAAGTCAGAAAGAGAAAAACAAATACTGTATATTAACACATATATGTGGAATCTATAAAAATGGTATAGATGATCTTATTTGAAAAACAGAAACACAGACACAGATGTAAAGAACACATACATGGACACCAAGAGAGGAGAGGGGTGTTTGATNCTCAGCCATAAAAAGAATGAAATCAGGTTATCTGTGGAGATGTGGATGGACTTAGAGACAGTCATACAGAGAGAAGTTAAGTCAGAAGGAGAAAAACAAATACTGTATATTAACACATATATGTGGAATCTATAAAAATGGTATAGATGATCTTATTTGCAAAACAGAAACACAGACACAGATGTAAAAAACACATACATGGACACCAAGAGAGGAGAGGGGTGTTTGATAAATTTGAATATTGGGACTGACATATATACTTTATATACTATGCATAAAATAGATAACCAGTGATAACCTGGGTTTCCCAGGTGATGCTAATGGTAAAGAACCTGCCTGCTAATGCGGAGATGTAAGAGACACAAGTTCAATCCCTGGGTTGGGAAGATATCCTGGAGGAGGATATGGCAATTCCACGGACAGAGGAGCCTGGCGGACTACAGTCTATAGAGTTGCAAAGAGTTGGACATGACTGAAGCAGCTTAGCACAGCACAATAAGAACCCTCAGTATAGCTCAGGGAACTACTCAGTGATCTGTGGTGACTTAAAAGGGAAGGAAATTCAAAAAAGAAGGGGTGTATGTATAACTGATTTATTTTGCTCAACTGATTTTTTTGTGGTGATTTTGTATTCTTCAACTTGTTCCATTTGCTTATCAGTTTTAACAGTTTCTTGTGGTGTCTTGGGTTTTCTATACATAAGATTGTGTTCAAAATCCTGAAAGATGATGCTGTGAAAGTGCTGCAATCAATATGCCACCACATTTGGAAAACGCAGCAGTGGCCACAGGACTGGAAAAGGTCCGTTTTCATTCCAATTCCAAAGAAAGGCAATGCCAAAGAATACTCAAACTATAGCACAATTACACTCATCTCACAGGCTAGTAAAGTAATGCTCAAAATTCTCCAAGCCAGGCTTCAACAATACGTGAACCGTGAACTCCCTGATGTTCAAACTGGTTTTAGAACAGGCAGAGGAACCAGAGATCAAATTGCCAACATCCACTGGATCATGGAAAAAGCAAGAGAGTTCCAGAAAAACATCTATTTCTGCTTTATTGACTATGCCAAAGCCTTTGACTGTGTGGATCACAATAAACTGNTAGAGGAAAGAAAAAGACAACTGTGACTCATGAAAACCAACTATCCGCTCATGGCTTCTCATCTTGATGATGTAGTGGTATGCAAAAGAGGCTGATGCGCTTACCTGGCCCACAGTTTGAAAAAAGCTGAGGAGTTTTACCTGATGTTCTTCACCTGACACACTGGGATCCAGACTCTCTTCAATTCTAGCTGTTGCCCCACACCCTCTCCTGTCTTACAGAAGGTCAGTGACAATGTGCATGAGCCCCACTTGCCTTTAGAGAGTGGTGGCTGCTGCTTCATTTCAGCTCTGCATATCTCACAGACATCTCTCTTGTGGCCAAACCTAAGCCTGGAAAGGAAAAATCAGACAATGTAGTTCCATTTAACTAAGTTGATGATGTACATAGTTATCACAGCAGGAAGTTATTATTATGTGAAGCCAAATAATTCAACAACTTTTCAAACATTTCTGAAATAAATCTCCTCTGCTCTCATTATTCCATTTGAACTCATCATCTCAGCCCTTCAATCCTTCAATTTGTGGAGAACTGTATTGCATTTTGACCTGTTACTTAAAACTGCTAACATTTAATATCTTACTTATGGGTTGAATTTCCATTATGTGTGCTATTATTTCTCTTGGTCAGGTTCCCTTGTTTCTATATTTAATATTTCATTTGCATATAATAGAGCCCAAATTTGTGAGAATTGTGAAAAAATAAAACAGGGCTAAAAATAAAGACTATATAATTTAATAAAAATTTTACTTATGCCAATTAAGTTTCAGGATTAAGGTTTTTCTTTTCAGGTACTCCATGACCTAGGCACACAATACTAACAAAACATGGGGTCTGACTAGATTTGGAAGTTTTTCCATAATCTTGCAAAGTCTGAAAGATCTATCATTGGAAAAAAATTCTTAAAATAGGAAATACATATTACCTACTGCCAGAGTGTATTTGACATAAAAACTGATATTTAAGAAATTTCTCTGCTGCTTTAATTTCTCTAGAAGTTTTTTTTTTTTTTTTAAAGTAGCAGGGGACCATCTCTGCTTATCATGTCAGTCAACATGAAAGCTATACTTTAAAGGAAACCATGTCTTGTTACAATGGTTATCAATGTTTCCTGCCATTACTACACACCCATTTTTTTTTTTTTTTTAAAGTAGCAGGGGACCATCTCTGCTTATCATATCAGTCAACATGAAAGCTATACTTTAAAGGAAACCATGTCTTGTTACAATTGTTATCAATGTTTCCTGCCGTTACTACACACCCAGGATTCTGAATGAGTTTATTTAATGTGAGAAGCATGATGTTGCTGACTCTAAAATGGTAATTAAATTTTAATGAAATAGCCAACTAGACATTTAAAATGTTTGCATCCTGGTCTAATGGGTTTAAAGGATGTGCATATTTTAACTTGCATTCCATATTGTCCATTTTTGTGATGATTAAACAGTTGTTACTACAGAATTAACAAACAGATTAAAAAGTAATATATCTGCTAAAAGACAGTATTGATTCCAGGCATCCAAACTGAACAGAAAAAAGTAAAATTATCTATGTTTACAGATAACATGATCTTATCTATAGAAGATCCAGGAGATACCATAAGAAATATCCCCCTACTCATGAGGTGAAAGACTTAAGATATTGATACTCCTCAAAGCTATCTAACAGATTCAATGAAATATCCATTGAAACTCTAATAATGTTTTTAGTAGAAAAAGAAACCCTTCCTAAAATTCATGTGAAATCATAAGGGAGCCCAAAAAGCCAAGATAGTCTTGATAAAGAACAAAAGTGGCTGTCTCATAGTTTCTAATTTTAAAACTTACTACTGCAGTTGCTGCTGGTCACGTCAGACTCTTTGTGACCCTGTGGACTGTAGCCACCAGGCTCCTCTGTCCATGGGGACTCTCCAGGCAAGAATATTGGAGGGTGTTACCACGCTGTTCTCCAGGGGATCTTCCTGACCCAGGGATTGAGCTCCTGTCTCTTATGTTTCCTGCACTAGCAGGCGGCTTCATTGCCACTACTAGCACCACCTCAGAGCTCCAGTAATCCAAATGGTGTGGTAGCAGCATGAAGATAGATATACAGACCAACGAAATAGAATATATAGCCCTGAAATAAGCCCTACATATATGGTCAAGCGCCAAAGACATTCAGTAGGGACAGGATACCCTTACAACAAATAGTATTGGGAAAACAATATCCACATACAAAATAATGAGGTTGAAATATTATATACAGCAAATACAAAGGTGTTTGTGTTCTGATTAAGTTAACTTATAAATTTTACACAATCCCCCCAAAAAATATCAACAAGTTATTTTTTATGGAGCTAAACAAATTATGAAGCAAAGAAAACTTGCAAGAAAAGATAGGGAAACACTGAGGGCAAAAAAATAAAAGCCTATGAGAGAATATACTCTTCTCAGGCATTAAAATACAGTAAAAATTCTATAATTAAAACATTGTGATACTAAGCATATGAATGGGCAAACTTTGTGTTAGAACAGAATCAAAAGTTTAGAAATAGATAAAAACACAATTTAAAAAATAGATACGAAAAAGTACCTGAAGTATAGAAAAATACATAAAACTTCACTTGTAATCAGAGAAACGGAAATTTAAAAAAAAAACAAAACTGTAATATCATGTCTAACTTATCGAACTGCTGCAAATTTAAAAGACTAGCAACATTTCTGTTAGGGAAGTCTGTGGGAAAGCAGGCATTTTCATATAATTTCTGGTAGCCATGAAAATCAGTACCAACTTTGTGGAATGGAATCTGGAAGTCCATACTGGTAGCAGTCAATCAACCAATAAACATAAATAAATAGAGTAGGAAAGCTTTTCCTTACAGTACAGTGTCAACTAATAATATATGTGTGCTCAGTTGCTTTGTCGTGTTTGACTCTTTGTGACCCCATGGACTGTACAGCCCGTCAGGCTCCTCTGTCCATGGAATTTTCCAGGCAAGAATACTGGAGGGGGTTGCCATTTCCTATATGTACATGTATTTAGTGTTTATGGGAGAGAGAGTGTAAGGGGGGACATGTCGGGGGAAGGAAGGGATACATAGAACACAAACCTGGGTTGCATCAGAAAGACTTCAGTGGAGCTAATAAACTTGAAAGTTGTAAGAAAGGGGTCACTAGTTCTAGGAGGCTGGAGAAGGAAATGGCAACCCACTTCAGCTTTCTTGCCTGGAAAATCCCAGGGATGGGGGAGCCTGGCGGGCTGCTGTCTATGGGGTCGCCCAGAGTCGGACATGACTGAAGCGACTTAGCAGCAGCAGCAGTTCTAGGAGGCTAATGCACACAATTAGCTGTAAAAAGATTTTTAAAAAATTCAAACTAGTAATGTGTCAGTAAATTCTGTTAGGGAAGTCTGTGGGAAAGCAGGCATTTTCATATAATTTCTGGTAGCCATGAAAATCAGTACAAACTTTGTGGAATGGAATCTGGAAGTCCATACTGGTAGCAGTCAATCAACCAATAAACATAAATAAATAGAGTAGGAAAGCTTTTCCTTACAGTACAGTGTCAACTAATAATATATGTGTGCTCAGTTGCTTTGTCGTGTTTGACTCTTTGTGACCCCATGGACTGTACAGCCCGTCAGGCTCCTCTGTCCATGGAATTTTCCAGGCAAGAATACTGGAGGGGGTTGCCATTTCCTATATGTACATGTATTTAGTGTTTATGGGAGAGAGAGTGTAAGGGGGGACATGTCGGGGGAAGGAAGGGATACATAGAACACAAACCTGGGTTGCATCAGAAAGACTTCAGTGGAGCTAATAAACTTGAAAGTTGTAAGAAAGGGGTCACTAGTTCTAGGAGGCTGGAGAAGGAAATGGCAACCCACTTCAGCTTTCTTGCCTGGAAAATCCCAGGGATGGGGGAGCCTGGCGGGCTGCTGTCTATGGGGTCGCCCAGAGTCGGACATGACTGAAGCGACTTAGCAGCAGCAGCAGTTCTAGGAGGCTAATGCACACAATTAGCTGTAAAAAGATTTTTAAAAAATTCAAACTAGTAATGTGTCAGTAAAAATAGGAGGGGGTGTAAAACAAGGCTGATTATTTTCAAGTTATTAACAAGGAAAAGTGGATAATACTCATGAATACTTGAAATAGGAGAGGGTAGGGAAATGATTTTTAAAAGAGACATCTATTACACAAATTTTGAAAAAAAATTAGTAAGGCCAAAGTTTACATTTTAATACACCAAATAGAGAAAATTTGGGAATCTAAAACAAATTTCCAGAGAAGTTTTGGAGGGGATTTGTCTCTGTGAAGAATTTACATTAATTAAAAAGGAATGTAACATAATTTTTTAAAACTTCCCATAGTTGAAATTTTTAAGACACATCTCTTCTACTATTTAATGAGCTCCTTAGATCTAGGCTTTATTATACATTAAATAGTCCATTCTCTAAAAAGTGCAAAAAAAGCATATTTTAATATTTATATAGGGTTATTTTGCTCACAACCTTACTTCATTATCTGCCAGACTGCTGAAGTAGAAGAGAAATTCTTTTAAATCTTAATATATAGATGTATGTTTTTATGTAACTGTAAGATATAATTACTTAATTTTATATCTGTATAACTATGAAAAATCACATACACGAATGGGTGGTTTCCATCCTAAAGTACAGTGATAACTTGTATGCTCCATTAGTGAATCTATGTTTAAGCACTAGATATATTCAAGCAGAACTGTTTAAAAGTTATGAGAATATCAATGTAGCAGATAATTCAATGTGTACAGAATCTATTAATATGTATAATTAAGATATAACATCATTGAAGTTTATTATGAAATTATAATATCCTGTAATCATCCTGAANGCTCCATTAGTGAATCTATGTTTAAGCACTAGATATATTCAAGCAGAACTGTTTAAAAGTTATGAGAATATCAATGTAGCAGATAATTCAATGTGTACAGAATCTATTAATATGTATAATTAAGATATAACATCATTGAAGTTTATTATGAAATTATAATATCCTGTAATCATCCTGAAAGGGACTTCTTGTCATGTTGTATTGCTTAATTACAGCCAAGTAGTTCATATAACTTGAAATTGCCATGATTAAAACAATTAGTATAGAGCTAGGCCAAGTTATAAAAGTTGTAATAAAAATATTAACAAATCTAAATGTGTGCATAAGAACTAGATTTTAACATGCAACATTTCTTTTGAAATGGATTAAATTTATTCTATTGCACTGTTCTCAATTAGCAAGAAACAGAAGTTCTCCATTCCACTTAATAGCTGTTAATGCATAATATTGGAAAATACTTTTATGTACTTTAGAATTGCTAAATCTAAATGGAAACTTATGAGAGGAAACATATCAATAAATTTGCAAATTATGTCTCTTAATGGCTGTGTATTTTCTAGGCCTCAATGTCCTGATGTGTAAAATGGTGCTCATCCATGAAAGATTTTATTATGAATATAAATTATATACATATAATTATGTACATAATTATATATTAATATAGTATATATTCCAGTATATGTATATGACATAATAAAGAGTGAATGCTGTCTCTTATACACATCTAGATGTGTATAAGAGACAGCTGCACATCCATGTTCATATAAGCATTATTTACAATAGACAANAGAAGATATTAGAATAGCATCTTTAAGATCTGTCTCTTATACACATCTAGATGTGTATAAGAGACAGGTATATGACATAATAAAGAGTGAATGTAAAACTACTATACTATAATTATTATAATTGCTATTAATATTACTACTATTATTACTGATTTATTATCCTTTGTTCCTTTACACATTTTATTTGACTATCTGCTTAGAACTCAGAAAATGACATTTTACTGCCTTACTGACTTAATACATCAGGCATATGTTCCTTCCTTTACAAGTATTATAACTAATGGAATATGGGGCTTGGATGATCCTTGAAGTTGGGTTTATAAATGGTGTGTGAACTAAATGATTATGGAAATAGTTTTTCTTGATTTGTGTCATAGTCTATTTTATACAAAAGAATAGAAAAGCTCACATATTCCACCATTAGTCTTTACAGAGACTCGTGCCTAAGCTAACAAATGATATTTAGAATGTATCTAATTTTTTAGAGCTGTTTAGAAAAGGAGATTCTATGAATCTCAACAATTAACTCCTGTCTCTCCTACATCATCAGTTTTTCTCTTCTACTCGTGATTTTTACAAGGGTGGTTTCATGGAGTTGTGGAGGTAAAACTATGATCAGAGTGGATTCAAGATAGAAGGGACGACACAGAGAGATGGTATGGGGAGAGAGGAGGGAGGGGGGTTCAGGATGGGAAACATGTGTATACCTGTGGCAGATTCATGTTGATATATGGCAAAACCAATACAATATTGTAAAGTAATTAACCTCCAATTAAAATAAATAAATTTATATTAAAAAAGAAAGGAAATAAATTCCTAATGTGTAAGTGTATGTTTGGGTAAACTTGTTCTAAAATAAAAGATTAGAAATATGGGGATAGAGAAATGCATAGAGTATGCAGAGGTCTTATTTGTCTGTCTGTTTGCTTTCTAATGTTTGCCTTCACTATAAGTGTAGAAGAGACAAATCCATTTGATATGGAAGGCTTGTCTGGAAAGGTTTGAGGGAGAAAGTATCTGAGTAGTTTACAAGAATGAAAAAAAGAGGGGGTTTATATGCCCAGCTTTTTCCCATTTCCCACTGGTCAAATTATTCTCTAAGAGCTTTCCACTACCCCAGCATTTTGGAATGGTACCAACAATTCCTTTAGGTTGTTGCTCAGTAAACTAGACTCCTATCCTGAGATATGAAGCTCAATCCAAGACTCAACAGAAGGGGTGAGTTGTAGCTAGGCTATTAGTAAGAAGGAAAGGTAAAGAGAATCTCAAAAGTTGAAAAAATTTAGGGCCCAAATAGTCCATCACACTTGGAATGTCTAATTCTCCTTCCTTGCATTATTTTCTCCATAGCAAATATTGCTTTGTTGTCTACTAGCCTGTCCTAGAACATATGCTCCACAAGCCATGGGTAGAGGTCCATGTGTTATTTGTTCCTATTTTTGTTTCTACATCTTTATCTCCAGTTTTTCAGTGGGCTTCCCAAGTGGCACTAGTGATAAAGAACCCACCTGCCAATGCAGGAGACTATAAGAGAAGTGAGTTCAATTTCTGGGTCAGGAAGATCCTCTGGAGGAGCGCAGGGAAACCCACTCCAGTATTCTTGCCTGGAGACTGTCATGGACAGAACAGCCTGGGGGCGGGGGGTGCAGTTCATAGGGTTGCAAAGAGCTGGATACGACTGAGCAACTTCTCCAACTCCTGTTAGATGTTAGGCACTCAGGAAATATTCATTGAAAGAATGAAATTCTCTAGAAGATTCAGTTGAGCTTGTCCATACTGGAAAGGATACATCAAAGCAGCAAGTCACATGAAGATGAACTGTACTAGAGTCAGACCAACAATCCCAGGCAACCAACCAAAACACAGCCCTCCTTTCTCAGATCTTTAAATTTAATGTCCACTTACCAATTCTGACAGTATTTAGGATTCACACAGCACAAGTTTTTGGAAAAGAAGAATCATAAAAGAACCCAGATCATTCCTTTTTGGTTAGGGCCTGAAATTTTGAGTATTTCTAATATTTTGGGACTTAGAGGTACAGGAGTAAATTTTACTTTGCTAAGTCTTTTTGCAAGTGGGCCTTAAGAAACACTGTTGTTAATGAAGCTAGTGGATGTGATAAAATTTCAGCAGAACTATTTAAATCCCTCAAGGAGGATGCAATCAAGATTTTGTATTCATTATGTCAGCAAATCTTGAAGACACAGCAGTAGTTACAGGACTGGAAAATGTCAATCCTCATCCCAATTTCCAAAAAGAGTAGTACCAAAGAATGTGCTAACCATCAGACAATCACACTCATATCCCATGCTAGTAAGGGTATGCTTAACATCGTGCATACTAGACTTCAGCGTTACGTGAACCAAGAACTTCCAGATGTCCAAGCTGGATTTAATAAAGAGGAACTAGATATCAAATTGCCAACATTCACTGGACTATAGAGAAGGAAAGGAAATTTCAGAGAAACACCTATCTATGTTTCATTGACTATGCCAAAGCCTTTGACTGAGAAGATCATGAGGAACTATAGAAAGCTCTTAGAGAGACGGGAGTACCTGACATCTAACCTGTTTCCTGAGAAACCTGTATGTGGGTCAAGAAACAACAGTTAGAACCCTGTATGGAACAACTGATTAGTTCAAGATCACGAAAGGAGTACAATAGGGCTGTCTGCTGTCACCCTGTTTGTTTAACCTATATGCTGAACACATCATGAGAAATGCCAGGCTGGATAAATTACAAGGCAGAATCAAGATAAGTGGGAGAAACATCAACAACCACAGATATGCAGATGATAGCACTTTAATGGCAGAAAGTGAGGAAAAACTAAAGAGCCTCTTGACGAGGGTGAAGGAGGAGAGTGAAAGAGCTGGCTTAAGACTAAATATTACAAAAACTAAGATCATGGCATCTGGCCCCATCACTGTAACGCAAATAGAAGGGGAAAAGGTGGACTTAGTGACAGATTTCCTCTTCTTGGGCTTCAAAATCACTGCGGACTGTGACTGCAGTCATGAAATCAGAAAACAATTGGTTCTTGGCAGGAAAGTGATGACAAACCTGGACAGTGTATTGGAAAGCAGAGACATTACTCTTCTGACAAAGGTATGTGTAGTCAAGGCTATGGTTTTCCCAGTGGTCATGTAGGGTTGTGAGAACTGGACTATAAAGAAGGCAGAATGTTAAAGAATTTATGCCTTTGAACTGTGCTGCTGGAGAAGACTCCCAGAAGTCTTTGGATGGGAAGGAGATCAAACCAGTCAATCTTAAAGGAGATTAACCCTGAATAATCACAAGAAGGACTGATGGTGAAGCTGACGCTCCAGTATTTTGGTCATCTGTTGTGAACAGAGGACTCATTGGAAAAGTCCCTGATGCTGGGGAAGATTGAGGGCAGAAGGAGAAAAGTGAATCAGGGGATGAAATGGCTGGACAGCATCACTGATGCAATGAACATGAACTTAAGCAAACTCTAGGAGATGGTGAGGGACAGGGAGGCCTGGTGCGCTGCAGTCCACATGGTTGCAAAGAGTGGGACACTACTGGGTAACTGAACAACAATAACAAATCTCTGAAACATCAAACAAATGCTTAAAATGCATTCAGATGGGACAAAAGCAATTCCTCGCTAAACAGCTTGCTGTGTCTGTGCTCAGTTGCTCAGTTATGTCCAGATTCTTTGTGATCCCATGGACTGTAGCCTGCCAGACTCCTCTGTCCATAGAATTCTCCAGACAAGAATACTGGAGTGGGTTGCTATTCCCTTCTCCAGGGCATCTTCCCAACCCAGGGACTGAATTCACATTTCCTGCATCTCCTGCATTGGCAGGTGTAATCTTTACAACTGAGCCACCAGGGAAATCCAGGACTGACAATGAAAAATTTATTCTAGTTTTAGCCCAAGTGAGTTGGTCAGAACTGAAAATCCCTGTTTTCTTCTGAGCTGTGTTTGGACTTTGAATTTAACTACATGCATGACTGAGATATTTGGGTTTCAGTTCCAGACCACTGAAAAAAAAAGTGAATATCATTATAATATGAGTCATACAAACTTTTTGGTTTCCTAGTGCATATAAATGTTTACACTGTACTGTAGTCTATTAACTGTGCAATATCATTATATATAAAAAAGCCATGTATATACTTGAAAAATAATGCTGTTGTAAAAAATGGCATCTATAGATTTACTTTATGCAAGGAGGCCACAAATTTTCAATTTGCAAAAAACCCACAGTCTCTGAAAAGTGCAATAAAAACGAGAGATATTTATATAAGGTATTTGTCACTATCATATATGAGGCAGCCATAGGAGCGAATATCTACCCATTTTAGCTTGAAGTTGCACATTACAGACAAGAGGATTTATTTCCTTTAACAACATACAGTGGTAAAAGGAACTATGAGAATTCTTCTAAATTGATTATTTTCATAGGTCTCTGTATCCCAACTTAGAAACCAATGGAAAGAGATATTTACTTTAATGAGAACATGCTTTCCTATAGTGAATTTTTATAGCAAGAAAATGGAGATGTCATTGCTAACGGGGGAAAAAAAAAAGACCTCTGAGATCTCAGCCCATCCAGCTCTCTTGATTTTAGATGCCATTAACCACTAAATTAATGCAAATATAGCTTAATGAAATGTTTCTCATACTGTGATCATAAAACATTCCCACAAAATACCACTCTGCACTTAATAAATAGGCGAGCCAATCCAGACTACTCTACATATTGATCTTGAAAAGAATACGAATATTTCCCACAGATTCCGCAAATGCTCAGATCAACACAAGCCTCAAAGGTCAGTCTAATTATAAGATGAATTTGGATTGATTTGCAATTATCTGTGTCAGATGGAGAGCAACACATTCAATGATGACAATTCTGATTACACTGAGACCATATGACAGGATACCAGATAAAAGCTATCTTAGAAACTGTGTTCACTGCATGGCACATAGTGTGGGGCACTCACCAAATGAAAGTTTTCTTCCTACTCTTTTGGACCCAGTTTCTGTGGGCATATACAAAACAAGTGAAACCGAACCTGTGCATCGCAAACTAATATAATACTAGCATTTAGTGCCAGCATTTAGAAACCTTCATAACAGTTTGATATTGTTACACTATAAAACTGAATATTTTTTCCTGCTAATTTTCCAGCATTTTATACAAGGGTTGGAATGCACAGGATTCTACATAAGTCTGGTGACTACAATGTAATAATAATTCTTAGTCAAAGGTAACTTGAGAAATACTTCTTAGGGTTTATGTTTGCTTTGAAGGAAAACTGGAATGCACTTACTGAGTGTGATCCAGAAATTTTTGCTTAAAATGTACTGTGGAATATGAAGAAGGAGAATGGAAAAAAATAATCTTGGCCCCTAAAAAACATTATGATCTTAAGATGCATAAGACTCTTAAGATCAAGCCAAAATGACAAGGTTATATTTCAATTTTACAGATATTTTTATTGTATGGATTTTTGGAATCAAAAGAGTAGAAAGTAGTGTACATTAGATTGAAAGAAGATAACATTATGATAGGTTCTAATATATAAGTAGTGTCAGAATATAGAAACCATGTCACCTTTTTAGAGTATCGCTGTTCAATTCACCAGTCCATAAAAACCAAGTATATTTGGGATTTCTGAAACCTTAACAAAGTGTTTTGGGCAAATGAAAAAGTATTAAAGTTGAAAAAAATCTAACAAAGTTAGTTATAACCCCCATAGTGGGGATTATTTTTAGAAAGTATAAAAAGAAAACTTTGAATATCTAGTTGTCCACTGAGGTAGATGGGTATGATAAAAAGAAGATACTGAGTGTGACAATGTCTCTGTCCATAATGGAAAGTCCTTTTATCCTTCAAATTTCAGATCAAATGCTATCTTTTGTGAGAAACCTCCTCTCACATAGCCTAGAGAGATTGTTTTCCCTTTTAATATACCTTCATTTTATAAGCTATCTTATAAGATATAGATTTTATATCATTTTCATTTATAGATTTTTAAAAAGAAACCCAGTCTGTAACCTAACTGCAGGCAGGCAGATTTTCTCTCTTCTTATTTTTATAGTTATATTTCTGCAATCTGGGAATTTCCTTAAACTTAGTACCTGTTAAATAACTAACAAGAGCATTCTAGGTTCTGAAGAGCAGGAGTCATACATGAGAGCAGATAAATGACAATAATATTAAAGAGGAAAACAATGGATAACATAACAATAGTCACTATATGCTCATGTGCATGCTAAGTGGCTCAGTCATGTCTGACTCTTTGTTACCTCATGACTATAGCCCACAGAGCTCCTCTGTCCATGAGATTCTTCAGGCAAGAATACTGGAGTGGGTTGCCATGCCCTTCTCCAACTATGCACTAGACACTGTTCTAAACATGCTACAAGTATCAATTCATTTAATCCTCTCATCTATGAGTGACAGAAACTCAAAGTAACTATGGGTTAAACAAAAGAGAAAATAACTTCATTCATATATATATGCCAAAGACAAGTAGCCTGCAATAGTAAGGTACTGTAATAAAGAGGATAAGTCGGCCCTTCCACAGATAACAGATAAAATCTTGAGAAAGATAGAAAGTTTAAGACAGTTGCATAAAGACATGAAGAAGTATTTGCAAGCATACAGAAGCCAGAACAGGGTATACTTCTAAAACTCTTCAAGAAGAAAGGATAAGAGGAAGATAACAAGAAACATGATGCAAGTTTGTGACTTTCTTGTTCAAGTGCATCTTCCAACCCTGGTGTTTACAGAGGACAAAACTGCAGATTCATTTACTTGAAATGGGGAATTTTAAGGTTGAAAAAACAGGTCAAAAATTAAGAAAGATATTTTGAATATGAGAGCTGCCAAACAGCTGAGACTCCAAATTGAAAACCTTCCACCCAAATACCTGAATGACTGATACACTATGCACACAAGAAAACTGCTGGGAATTGAGTAAAAACAAATGAGCAACAACAACAGAAAAAAAAAAAAAAAAAAANTCTCACATAGCCTAGAGAGATTGTTTTCCCTTTTAATATACCTTCATTTTATAAGCTATCTTATAAGATATAGATTTTATATCATTTTCATTTATAGATTTTTAAAAAGAAACCCAGTCTGTAACCTAACTGCAGGCAGGCAGATTTTCTCTCTTCTTATTTTTATAGTTATATTTCTGCAATCTGGGAATTTCCTTAAACTTAGTACCTGTTAAATAACTAACAAGAGCATTCTAGGTTCTGAAGAGCAGGAGTCATACATGAGAGCAGATAAATGACAATAATATTAAAGAGGAAAACAATGGATAACATAACAATAGTCACTATATGCTCATGTGCATGCTAAGTGGCTCAGTCATGTCTGACTCTTTGTTACCTCATGACTATAGCCCACAGAGCTCCTCTGTCCATGAGATTCTTCAGGCAAGAATACTGGAGTGGGTTGCCATGCCCTTCTCCAACTATGCACTAGACACTGTTCTAAACATGCTACAAGTATCAATTCATTTAATCCTCTCATCTATGAGTGACAGAAACTCAAAGTAACTATGGGTTAAACAAAAGAGAAAATAACTTCATTCATATATATATATGCCAAAGACAAGTAGCCTGCAATAGTAAGGTACTGTAATAAAGAGGATAAGTCGGCCCTCCCACAGATAACAGATAAAATCTTGAGAAAGATAGAAAGTTTAAGACAGTTGCATAAAGACATGAAGAAGTATTTGCAAGCATACAGAAGCCAGAACAGGGTATACTTCTAAAACTCTTCAAGAAGAAAGGATAAGAGGAAGATAACAAGAAACATGATGCAAGTTTGTGACTTTCTTGTTCAAGTGCATCTTCCAACCCTGGTGTTTACAGAGGACAAAACTGCAGATTCATTTACTTGAAATGGGGAATTTTAAGGTTGAAAAAACAGGTCAAAAATTAAGAAAGATATTTTGAATATGAGAGCTGCCAAACAGCTGAGACTCCAAATTGAAAACCTTCCACCCAAATACCTGAATGACTGATACACTATGCACACAAGAAAACTGCTGGGAATTGAGTAAAAACAAATGAGCAACAACAAAAAAAAAAAAAAAAAAAAGAAAGAAACACACACACATACAACAAAACAGGAAGAGACTGGAAAGGATATCAGTTGAAATTAGTAAATTGTTTCATTGTTTTCCTTTTTCATCTATTTTTCTTCTTAACTGAATATATTCCCCAGCTATTTGCAACTTGGTCAGAAGAAAGTTGAAGTTGAAATGGCTTGAACTATAGGAAGACAAAAGTGAAGGCTAGCAGAGGAACCAGACCGTTAGAGCAGATTTCCAAGTAAAAAAATCACAGACACGTTGAGACCTGAAATTTAAATCTATTATCTACCCATATCTTCCATAGACTGCAAATTATGCAAACCTAAGGGGAGTTTTTGCCAACAAAGGTCCATCACAAAACTGATTTTTCCAGTAGTCATATATGGATGTGAGAGTTGGACTATACAGAAAGCTGAGCACTGAAGAATTGATTCTTTTGAACTGTGGTGTTGGGAAAGACTCCTGAGAGTCCCTTGAACTGCAAAGAGATCTAATCAATCCATCCTAAAGGAAATCAGTCCTGAATATTCATTGGAAGGACTGATGCTGAAGTTGAAACTCCAAATGATTTTTCCAGTAGTCATATATGGATGTGAGAGTTGGACTATACAGAAAGCTGAGCACTGAAGAATTGATTCTTTTGAACTGTGGTGTTGGGAAAGACTCCTGAGAGTCCCTTGAACTGCAAAGAGATCTAATCAATCCATCCTAAAGGAAATCAGTCCTGAATATTCATTGGAAGGACTGATGCTGAAGTTGAAACTCCAATACTTTTGCCACCTGATGTGAAGAACTGACTCATTGGAAAAGACCCTGATGCTGGGAAAGATTGAAAGCAGAAGAAGAAGGGGACAATAGAGGATGAGATGTTTGGATGGCATCACCAACTCGATGTACATGAGTTTGAGCAGGCACTGGGAGTTGGTGATGGACAGGGAAGCCTGGTGTGCTGCAGTCCACAGGGTCGCAAAGTGTCAGACAGTCAGACATGACTGAGCGACTGAACTGAACTGAAGGGGAGTTTACCAAGGGCCTAGACTAGATAAAATCAAATAAATCTGCAGCTGAATAACTGAGGAGATATATCAGCTACCACACACTGTGGAAGGGAGTTTACAGTTTGAGTCTATGTGAATTAATCACCACTGGAATTAAACAAATAAAAAGTCAAGTCTTCTCTAAAAAACAGGATATATAGGGATATATAGTTATTATTTACCTGAAACATCCAGTTTTCTGCCAAGAATTATTAGACAATCCCCCCACACAAAAGACCCTAAAATTGTTATTCCTATTACTTTATATCAGTTACTATGTTTGAAAATTTTTATATGGCTATAATAAGGAAACAAATGGGAAATCTTAACAGAGGAATTTAAACAATTTAAAAATGAATTTTTTAAAGATGAAAAATATAATAACTTAAATAAAAATGTATAGAATGATCTTAGCAGTGAACAGGAGTCATCAGAATCAGTGAAGTTAAAATTAGAGAAATCAAAATTACCCAATCCAAAGAATGGAGATAGAAAGATTAGTGAAAAGTGGATGGAGCCACAGAAATCTGAAGATTTAAAAATGAATTTTTTAAAGATGAAAAATATAATAACTTAAATAAAAATGTATAGAATGATCTTAGCAGTGAACAGGAGTCATCAGAATCAGTGAAGTTAAAATTAGAGAAATCAAAATTACCCAATCCAAAGAATGGAGATAGAAAGATTAGTGAAAAGTGGATGGAGCCACAGAAATCTGAAGAGTAAAAATTAACAGTATTATATACATGTACTTGGAGTCCTAAGAAGAGAGGAGAGTGAGCATAAGGCAAAAAATAAAAAAAGAAAGAAAAAGCAGAGGTAATAAATGGAAATTTGACAAATAAGACTGAAAATACTAATTTATAGTACCCAGAAATCCAATGAACCCTTACCAATATCAATAAACACAAAACTTTCCCAAGTACATCAGAGTTAAACTTCTGTAAAGCAAAGATAGTGAGATCCACTCTTGAAAGCAAATAAAAGAAAACATTTTACATAACAGGGGATGATAATATGGTTAGTAAGTGACTTCTGTTTGGAATCAGTGGAGATCAGAAGATATTAGAATAGCATCTTTAAGATAGTGGTGATGAAGAGAAAGCCTGTTAACCCAAAATTCTATATCCAGAAAAACTATCCTTCCAAATAAGCTGGACATAAGGCATTTTCAGATAAACAGAAATGGTGAATAAGTGTTGGAGAGGGACCTTTGAAGTGATAAAGAAATTCTTCAGATTCAAGGGAGCTGGGAACACATAGCAACCCATATTTCCAGAAAGGAATGAAAAAATACCAGAAATGTTAAATATATGAGCAAAAAACAAAAAAAAAAAATAGGAAGACTGATGGTTCCTCAGAAAGTTAAACATAGAATTACCATATAATCCAGTATTCTACTAGATATGCACCTCAAAGAATTGAAAACAATTACTCATAAAGAAACATATGTACCTATGTTCATAGCAGCACTACTCACAATAGCCAAAAGTAGAAAAAAAAAATATTCATCAATGAGTGGATAAACAAATTGTAGTATATACATACAATGGGATGCTAATTCATAAATAAAAATGAGTGTAGTACTGATACATGATACAGTATGGATGAATCTTAAAAATATACTAGATGAAAGAAGTCAGGCACGAAAGGTCATACATTTCGTATATGTTTCCATTAAATGATATAGCCAGAATAAGTACATCCATAGAGACAGAATGCAGACTAGTGATCGCCAATAGCTTTTGGGGACAATGAATGAGGAGCACCTGCCTAATGGGTATGAGATTTCCTTTGGGCATGATGAAAATACTTGGAATAGATAGAGTTGGCGGTTTCCCAATATTATGAAGGTACTAAATTTCACCGAATTGTTCATTTTAAAAATGATTTTGTGTTTTATGAATTTCACCTCAAAAAAACATAGATGTCTACAGTATGTATATGAGCTTCCCAGGTGGTTCAACAGTAAAGAACCGCCTGTAATGCGGGAGACAATGCAGGAGACACAGGTTTGATCCCTGGGTCGGGAAGACCCCCTGGAGGAGGACATGGCAACCCACTCCAGTATTCTTGCCTTGAGAATCCCCATGGACAGAGGAGCCTCTCATGCCATATTCCATACAATTGCAAAGAGTCAGACATGACTGCACATACACGATCCATAAAGTGTTACTTTATTATTTTTTAATTCTTTAGCACATCTATTGGAGTATGCTATTAAAGAAAAACATAAACATTATATTTTTAGGTTTATAACATTTATATCTGTATTACATATGACAACATTAGCACTAAACATAGGAATAAATGGAAGTTTCCTACATTTTACTTGAAGTAAGTCCAAAATAATTCTGATTTGTAATAAGTGAAGAATATTTATTTTATTACCTATACCAATGGTTCTCAAACAGTTTGGTCTCAGACTTTCCTTACACCCTTCAATATTATTAAGAAATTGAACAAGATTTTGTTTATGCAGTTTAAATCTACCAAACTGAGCCTACTGAAAATGAAAATTCAGGAAATTAAAGCTCATTTACTTACCAATACATTTCAAAATAGCAATAATAAACATACTATTGCAAACACAGAAATATTGGGTCAACCAAAGAATTCCTTTGGTTTTTAATGTAAAAAGACATTTTTCATTTTCACTAAGAACTTTATTGAACAACATATTCATTGTTTTGTTCCACTACTTTCTGCCATTTTCCAAGCAACTTCACAATTCCATTTTCCCAAAATTTTCTATCTTCTTGAGCAAAGAACTGTTTCAGGTGCCTTTTACAATTTTCCAGGGAATTGTATTTTTTTCCATTAAGAGAATTTTGTAAGGTCCAAAAAAAAAAAAAAAAGGATGTTTGAAGATTCAATGTCTTGTAACTATGATGAATAAATCAGAATTTTCTAAGTTGTAAGAGTCTTTGCCTAGTCCTCAAAGATATTTGGACTTGTGTCATCTTGGTGGAAGATTATGCATTTTATGTTGACGAATTCTTGTTGGAACTGATTGTTTTGTTTTCCAGAAGAAGTTCATAATAGAGGACTTCCTTCTAATTACACCATATACACAGCACCACTTTCTTTGGATGAAGATCTGTCTTTGGTGTAGTTGGTGGTGGTTCATTTTCCTTGCCCCATGATCTCTTTCATTCCATATTATTGTACAGTATACACTTTTCATTGCTGTCCAAATTTGTTTTAAAAATGAAATGTTTTCATTACCTTCAAGTAGAAAGTCCCATGTGGAAATGTGGAAATATGGTCAAGAATGTGTTTTTCACTCACTTTGTGTGGAATCCAAACATCAAAGGGATTAACAGAACCATGCTGGTGCAAATAATTTTCAATACTTGATTTGGATATTTTAGTATGTTGGCTGCCTCCCACATGGTATAACATTGATTGCTCTCAATTAATGCCACAATTTGGTCACTATCATCTTCATTTGGTATACCTGACCATAGACCATCACCCAGTGAAAAATCTCAGGCAGGAAATTTCACAAACTATTTTTGACACATTTAATCAGTCACAACACCTTCTCCATACACTACACAAATCTTTTTTGTACTTCAATTGCATTTTTCACCTTTCTTGAAATATTTATTATTTATTATTTTAGGCATAATATGCCTAAAATGTTGTTTTTCCTTTAATCTTCAATATTAAAATGTCTACAGAAAAATCCACCAATTTTGATTTTTTTTTCAAATCCACACTGATATGACAGCTGTCACAACAGAATCTAAGAAAATTGTTTCAAATAAAGTTAAAGACATGTAAGCACTACTAGAGCAAAACATATGTCTGCTCAAAGCCTATACTTAGAATGTTCATAGTAGTCTTAATCACGATAACCAAAATCCAGATATGATCATTTCATCAACAGAGGAATGGATAACTAACTTCTAGTATATCTACATAATGAAATACTTTTCAGGATTAAAAAAGCCATACTACTAATGCATGGAACACCTAGTAATGATTGAAATTACATTATGCTGATAACCTCCCTAACTGAAATTATATATGCAAGAAAAACCTATTGACTAATATTAGTATTTGTACACTGATAGCTCAAATGCAGGTTCATCTTGGGTTAATAAAATATAATATTCTGGTCTAAAATTTAAGTGAGAAATTCAGTATAATCAATGTATACACAGAGTTTTGCAATTGTCTCCAAAATAGAAACACGTGGCCCAGAATTTTACAGGCAAAATCTTGCAGTTGTTGCTGACAACATTTGAATTAACAGTGACTTCTTTACATCTTCTGAAGCATAGCCAAGGTGGAGCAGTTCTGCATGTTGATTTTTAAAGCTATATGTAAGAGATTATTACATATCTTGGTTAGATGTGCCATTTTAAGTTCAGTGTTAAATATGTACATACAATATGTCTAAGAATATGACAAAGCTTTATGCCATAAAGCTAGAAGAAATTTAGGCTAAAGCACTCAAAGATCAGCTACTGGGTCCATATTGCATGTGTCATTTATTTTACTTCAACACAGAAATTATATTAAAAGTCATAAACTGGTAACTTATACCTAAGGTGATTTAATGACCACTCCAACTCATTTGTAGTATATATGTATATGTACCTTGGGAGAGCTGTCTGGGTGGATTGGCAATGGAAATCTTTAAGACAAAAGGGAAAAGATAGGAGGCGCTGGACACAGTAGAGAGCAGAGCCAGAAAAAGACATGTGGTTCAGGATTGGGAGGCATCTGAGTGACGTAGTAGTTTTGCCTACCAGGTGCCATATGTTATATACTATTTTATTCTCTTCATTTCTATTCAGAGTTCTTTTTCATTCAGGAAAATGGAAAAAGTTCCAGAATTTAAAAAAATAAAATGTGAAACAAGCACATGTAATGCATTTCTAAATGTTTTACATCTTCCATATTTGAAAGCAAAAAAGAGAGGGAGAGAGAGAGAAGAAAAGATTCTTAGAACTTGGGAAATACTTGAAAAAGTATTTTTCATTTCTTAAAAGTTTGTAAACCATAGATTTGTGGCAGAATGGAAAATATATATTCATAGCTGAGAGGAATTTTAGGAATTATTTTCTTAAAGTGGGGAAACAGTGGAGAGAAATCACTGTGTATATAGCACATATTGTGAAACGAAGATCAATAACCTTACAATCCAGAGGAAACCTAGAAGTCTATGTCCACTTTCAAGGTCACTCTGAGATATTTAACTTTACAGTGCTATTGAAGATATTGTTAAAAGAAAAACTGAGGCATATTAAAAAATTTAAAGAGCTTATTTGAGCAAAGCTTGATTTGAATCCAGTAGAAGCAAGTATAGCAGATGGAAAGAAGCTTCATGGAGCTGTACAAATTGAAAGACTTTTATAGCCAGAAGAAGCAGAAAGAAGGAAGTCATACAAGGCAAAAAAAAAAAAAAAGAATAGTTATTGCAAGATTACTTTCCTTTAGCAACTTTTCAATAGACAGGGGATCTATCAAGCAAATTACCTCACTAGTGCTGATCAGGTGATTCCTGGTTGACTGGTTTAAGATTCTCTTTCTGGAACACTGAAACTGTAGGTGAGTCTTGGTTTGACAGCATGGGGCTTAACATAAGTGACTCCATTTTGGATCTGTTGTCTTTTTTTAAACAGTATTCATGCATTTTATTTTTTCTTAGATTTAAGAGTTTTGTGCCACAGGATCAAACAGATGTTGGGTTTTCCTTGCTCTGATTTTAACTTATCTCACAGAGGTAGTTTACTTGCTTTTCAAAGACTTACTGTGATCTTGACATTTGATGGATAAGATTAGATACAAATACAATTGTGATTTGTCACTAATAAGATTTTTTTTTTAAGTCTAGGATTTAGTAAGTTTAACAGCTGATACATACCTTTATGAAGAATTTTTATTAATGACAATGAAGTCTAATGTACTTAAATCTGTAGTTAACAAGAACTTTTTGTTCCAGATTTATAGATAGATTTTTTTTTATTAACAATTCCTAAGAAGATATTCTGTATTTCTTTTGCCTCTGTGTGGGAGGACAGCATTTTTGTTTTTGTTTTTCAGATAAAAAGAATACATTTATAATTATTGGAGATACAAAAATCTCACACATGGGAGAGGATAGAACCCGCCTGCCAATGCAAGAGACATAAAAGACACAGGTTCGATCCCTGGGTTGGGAAGATGCCCTGGACGAGTGCATGGTCACCCATTCCAGTATTCTTGCCTGGGAAATTCAATGGACAGAGGATACTTTTGGGCTATAGTCCATAGGGTCTCAAAAAGTTGAACATAATTGAAGTGACTTAGCACAGCACAGCAAAGGGATGTGGTGGAAGGTGTGAGGGAGGTTCAAGAGGGAGGGACATAGGCATAGCTATGGGTGATTTATGCCGATATATGGCGGAAACCAACACAATATTGTAAAGCAATTATACTCTAATTGAATTTAAAAAAATAAAGTGAGTAGATAGATGATGGATCACCTTATTACTATTAGTTCAAATGAAGTTTTCCACTGTGGAGACTGGGTTCAAGTCTGTCATCATTTGCATCCAGTTGGTAGTCCACTGACTATTGTCTTCAGATGAAGCAGCTGATATTTTACAGAGTAATTCCCAGGAGATGCCAAATAAACAATCAGAGTAGGATTAAACTCAGTAACTGCTAAGGAACTGACTAGGACATTAGCATTTCGAATGAAAATGTTATGATCACCATAATAGTAGATTCCCTACCATTTAACAACAGGTGTATCAATGAAACTATAACAAGTTCCTGTTTGGGGTTCTTCCTCTAAGAAAGGTGCCTTCGTTTTGTCAATAGGATGGACTCAAACTAATTCAACTTTCATGCTTTTATAATAGCTGCAGAAAGAAAAAAAAAAGTTTAGTGGAAATAAAAGTTGTTAGGTAGCAACAGGAAGGGAATGTAAGTCACTGATTTCCTCCCATAGTCCTCAATAAAAGCAGTTTATGGTGTTTCCAATGGTAAACCTTTCATTGTCATAGATCCACTTTAGATAATAACAGAAATAATGGCAAAGGAGTAGGTTATCTGGTCCTGTTAGGGGCATTAAGATTATTTTAATAATAAGCAGGTTGGAGCAATGTTGCCTACAAGAGGGCAGGGTCCAGGTTGTAGGAGTTAGTAAGTAGCTTAGGAACAAATTGATAAGAGGCAATAGACCAGATGTTTCATACAGGTGAAGTGGAGATTTAATCCAGGGCTATGTTTGTAACTTTAGGAAAAGGGTGGTAAGGGTTTGGGCCCAAATGGACTGCAGGGCTAACTCGCAAAGTGGCAAACATTATCCCTGGAAGCCCAACTGCCCTTGAAGGGATGCCAACAGATATACTTCTAGTAGGCATTGTGTGCCTGTCGCCCATCTTAGCAGGTTCACTGAGAGATGCTGTTGTACATGTGGGAAACATGGAAAATGAAGGCCTGAATATCTAGAGGGATTGGACATTATACAGTATTTCCCTCCCAAGGGCCAGCTATTTTCTGGTTTTCCCTTAAGAAGATTGTAAAGGTAACATTATGGGCCAGGACTTGGCTCAGGAAAAGAGCATGAACCAGGAGGGAAGAGGGCAGGGCACAACTTTTGAAAGAATGACATATCCCAAAGGAATATCACAAATGGGTCCAAAATGACAAGTCAAATTCAACTAAACCTTGATCCTCAATCTGCAAGCTAAATGACAGACCCAGAGGCACCTTAATTGTTGAAATGATGCTCCCACTTATTAGCATATGAAATCACCCAGCTCACAAAACTAACCACACCACATTCCATGGCCACTGCACACACTCTCCCGCTCTAAAGCTGAAAAAATCCACCTCTTATCTCTTGCTGGGTCTCTCACTGAATTTTTGCAATGAGACACCAAGAACCTGAGCTTCATTAGGTCCTAAAGCCAGGTACCATGGTTTTAGTTGAGCTCAAATCCCAACCAACTGATTGAGTGACTAAGCATAGTACAGAATCCCTGCCACGTGGGTTTGAGTCCTAACCTTAGGTAAACGGTTTCAAACACAACTTTCAGAAATGGAAGGATGATGACCTGCCCAATTTTGTAAGCAGTGGCATAGATGGAGAGAGGAGCTGAAGGACAGGAGGAAAAAGGAGTGGGAAAAATATGCTGAGGAAAATCCTTCATAACCTGCCAGAAAATCTGCTAAATACCTGACCTGTGCTCACAGTTTTCATTGGCTTGATCCTTGGCACAAAGAAGATTAAGGACAGAAGAACCCCCATCCACTTGGGCAACAGCAACAAGAGTGCAGAGGATAGTGGAGGCCACAGGACACACTGAGGAGTAGTTTCTCCAGAGTCCCTCAGTTGGACCCAACTGCCCCTCGCCTGTTCACAGGGGGTTCGAGGAAACGAGAAACCACAGATTGTAAAGGAATGAAGACTGTGTCAGCCATACGTCTTTCCAGCTGTAGGAGCGACGACCTCCTAATGTAACTGGAGGCCTCCTGGAATCTGAGACTGAGTCGCCTGAGCTTTCTGCCACGTTTGCTTTTTCTGGCCTGGTTGCCAGCATGCTGGGCTTCTTGTCTCTTCCACTGTGCTGAGTTTTCTTCACATTCACCTTCCACTGAGGGAGCTTACATCAGGTTGGGCTTCTGCTATGCATGGCCTCTGCCTCACGGGGGCTTGGCTGAGGTTGTTTCAGCTGGGTTAAATCCGAATCATGGCACCATAGATGTCAGGGGAGTTTGTAATTTCCTCGGTTCTGTCTCCTTGGAGCAAAAATTTGAAGGGATGGATGGACCCATGTTACAGCTCAGTTTTATTCAGAAAGCAAAGGAAAAGACATCCTCTAGGCATGAGGGTAGGCAGACCCAAAAGACACAAAGAGAAGAGAAGCCCCCGGCCCAATTTCGGCTCCTCTTTTTATATGTTTTTTCTCCTCCCCCTGGGCCTGCCCTATGTAAATTGGGCTAACCCGGAGTGCTGTTTGTTTTGCCTGAGGTCCTCACTCTGGTCCTTGGACCCTCCTTTGTTCTATTTTCATGGGCTTTTCCCTTCTTTAGCCACTGCCATGTTGGACTCCTTTTTCTGCTTCTAACTACCTAACAACTTGCAACATGAGGAAACTTTCTTTAAATTTAAAAACAGATCTACAAATTCCCATAGATGGTCTCTTATACTTCAGTTAAGTTCATCCTTTTCTCCTGCAATACACTTGTGTTCTATCTTACTTTAATTTAAATACTCTCTTTTAATTTAAAAAAGGTCAAAAATAACCATCTTGCTGAGAATAATCTCCAAGTATACTGGCAAACCAAATGAGAAAACTAGTTTATAAAAGTCTTATAAACTTTAAAACAGCAACATATAATGTATTTTCTTTCATTTATATTTTACTCTTATTATTGCTGCATTTAGGCATGAATTCTGTAGTCAAATCCCAGTGTCATTTCTGCCATCAGCATGATGCACATTTATCTTCATGAGTTTCTCTACTTGTAAATTTACCAAATAATATATCCCTATTGGATTCTTATAATAAATATAAAATACTCAACATGGTGCTTGGACTAGAATGGACATTACACACATGCATGCATAATTTGACTGGGCACTCAAAACTATTTAGATAATACTTTATCATTGAAACCTATCAGATAAATAGGTAGCAACATGACAATCCTTGTAATTCCAAAGAAAAATTAAGATTATATCCTATCTGCTCCATGATATTCAGGGTAATTACATTGCTATCACTAAAAATAGGATGAGCATTTCAGCTCAGTAATTTGCACCTCTACTTGAGGAATTCTTGGTTTTGAAGGCTCAAGGATCTCTGCAGATCATGTAATGATATAATAAAAGGGATGAAAACCAAAGGGTAAGAATGAGAAAAGAGAATTATTGACAGCTAACATATACAGCTAGCTGGCATAAGGCATACTCTGTGCCATTTCCTCTAAGTTCTTTACTTCTATTACATTCTTTAAGTATTCATATACCAAACAACCCTCAGAGGAAATTCTTGTTAATGTGATAATGATTTTACATATATAGAAATGGAAGAATAGAGAATTAAAAAACCTGACCTAGATTATATAGCTGGAGGGAAGAACAGTCAGGATTCAAATCCAAGGCGTCTAAATCAAAAGATGGCTGTGCTGGTAACCATTACGTTAACTTGCCTTCCCAAAGTGAGAGCATTCTTATAACAATTTCAGTTCAGTTCAGTTGGTCAGTCATGTCTGACTCTTTGAAACTCCGTGGAATGCAGCACACCAGGCTTCCCTGTCCACAGACAACTCTTGGAGCTTTCTCAAATTCATGTCCATTGAGTTGAGAATGCCACAGAACCATCCCATTCTCTGTTGCCCCCCTTTCCTCCTGCCTTCAATCTTTCACAGCATCAGGGTTTTTTTCAATAATTCAGTCTTCACATCAGGGGGCCAAAGTATTGGTACTTCAGCTTCAGAGTCAGTCTTTCCAATGAATATTCAGGACTGATTTCCTTTAGAAATCAGGAACTCTCAAGAGTCTTCTACAACACAGTTGAAAAGCATCAATTCTTCAGTGCTCAGCTTTCTTTATAGTCCAACTCTCACATCCATATATGACTAGTGGAAAAACCATAGCTTTGACTATATGGATCTTTGTTGGGAAGTAATGTCTCTGCTTTTTAATCTGCTGTCTAGGTTGGTCAGAGCTTTTCATCCAAGGAGCAAGCGTCTTTTAATTTCATGGCTGCAGTCACCATATGCAGTGATTTTGGAGCCCCCCAAAACAAAGTCTGTCACTGCTTCTATTGTTTCCCCATCTATTTGCCATGAAGTGATGGGACCAGAGGCCATGATCTTAGTTTTTTTATTGTTGAGCTTTAAACCAGCTTTTTCAATCTCCTCTTTCACTTTCATCAAGAAGGTCTTCAGTTCTTCTTCACTTTTTGCCATAAGGGTGGTATCATATGCATATCTGAGGTTGTTGACATTTCTCCCAGCAATCTTGATATAGAAATTCACTCATAATAATATCAAAGTAGGTATTTACATAATTAAAACCACTGAATACTGGATCTTTAAGATTATAAAAAATGAATTTATTAATCTCTTGTTAATTGTCCTTTTTAATTAAAAAGTTTTATTGATGTTTCTTCCACTACTTTTACAATAGAGAGGGATGTTCTCAAAAACTTTTTCACAGAAATTGTTTTCTGAGCTGGAACATACCATGTAATATCTTTATGCTTTCATTTGTTCTCAGAAAGAGAACAAAAATTCTTGTGGTCTAGAAGCCTTGGGACGGAAAGAGGAGATCCTCAAAGGTCTTTTTACTGATTGAAATANCCTGGGCCTGCCCTATGTAAATTGGGCTAACCCGGAGTGCTGTTTGTTTTGCCTGAGGTCCTCACTCTGGTCCTTGGACCCTCCTTTGTTCTATTTTCATGGGCTTTTCCCTTCTTTAGCCACTGCCATGTTGGACTCCTTTTTCTGCTTCTAACTACCTAACAACTTGCAACATGAGGAAACTTTCTTTAAATTTAAAAACAGATCTACAAATTCCCATAGATGGTCTCTTATACTTCAGTTAAGTTCATCCTTTTCTCCTGCAATACACTTGTGTTCTATCTTACTTTAATTTAAATACTCTCTTTTAATTTAAAAAAGGTCAAAAATAACCATCTTGCTGAGAATAATCTCCAAGTATACTGGCAAACCAAATGAGAAAACTAGTTTATAAAAGTCTTATAAACTTTAAAACAGCAACATATAATGTATTTTCTTTCATTTATATTTTACTCTTATTATTGCTGCATTTAGGCATGAATTCTGTAGTCAAATCCCAGTGTCATTTCTGCCATCAGCATGATGCACATTTATCTTCATGAGTTTCTCTACTTGTAAATTTACCAAATAATATATCCCTATTGGATTCTTATAATAAATATAAAATACTCAACATGGTGCTTGGACTAGAATGGACATTACACACATGCATGCATAATTTGACTGGGCACTCAAAACTATTTAGATAATACTTTATCATTGAAACCTATCAGATAAATAGGTAGCAACATGACAATCCTTGTAATTCCAAAGAAAAATTAAGATTATATCCTATCTGCTCCATGATATTCAGGGTAATTACATTGCTATCACTAAAAATAGGATGAGCATTTCAGCTCAGTAATTTGCACCTCTACTTGAGGAATTCTTGGTTTTGAAGGCTCAAGGATCTCTGCAGATCATGTAATGATATAATAAAAGGGATGAAAACCAAAGGGTAAGAATGAGAAAAGAGAATTATTGACAGCTAACATATACAGCTAGCTGGCATAAGGCATACTCTGTGCCATTTCCTCTAAGTTCTTTACTTCTATTACATTCTTTAAGTATTCATATACCAAACAACCCTCAGAGGAAATTCTTGTTAATGTGATAATGATTTTACATATATAGAAATGGAAGAATAGAGAATTAAAAAACCTGACCTAGATTATATAGCTGGAGGGAAGAACAGTCAGGATTCAAATCCAAGGCGTCTAAATCAAAAGATGGCTGTGCTGGTAACCATTACGTTAACTTGCCTTCCCAAAGTGAGAGCATTCTTATAACAATTTCAGTTCAGTTCAGTTGGTCAGTCATGTCTGACTCTTTGAAACTCCGTGGAATGCAGCACACCAGGCTTCCCTGTCCACAGACAACTCTTGGAGCTTTCTCAAATTCATGTCCATTGAGTTGAGAATGCCACAGAACCATCCCATTCTCTGTTGCCCCCCTTTCCTCCTGCCTTCAATCTTTCACAGCATCAGGGTTTTTTTCAATAATTCAGTCTTCACATCAGGGGGCCAAAGTATTGGTACTTCAGCTTCAGAGTCAGTCTTTCCAATGAATATTCAGGACTGATTTCCTTTAGAAATCAGGAACTCTCAAGAGTCTTCTACAACACAGTTGAAAAGCATCAATTCTTCAGTGCTCAGCTTTCTTTATAGTCCAACTCTCACATCCATATATGACTAGTGGAAAAACCATAGCTTTGACTATATGGATCTTTGTTGGGAAGTAATGTCTCTGCTTTTTAATCTGCTGTCTAGGTTGGTCAGAGCTTTTCATCCAAGGAGCAAGCGTCTTTTAATTTCATGGCTGCAGTCACCATATGCAGTGATTTTGGAGCCCCCCAAAACAAAGTCTGTCACTGCTTCTATTGTTTCCCCATCTATTTGCCATGAAGTGATGGGACCAGAGGCCATGATCTTAGTTTTTTTATTGTTGAGCTTTAAACCAGCTTTTTCAATCTCCTCTTTCACTTTCATCAAGAAGGTCTTCAGTTCTTCTTCACTTTTTGCCATAAGGGTGGTATCATATGCATATCTGAGGTTGTTGACATTTCTCCCAGCAATCTTGATATAGAAATTCACTCATAATAATATCAAAGTAGGTATTTACATAATTAAAACCACTGAATACTGGATCTTTAAGATTATAAAAAATGAATTTATTAATCTCTTGTTAATTGTCCTTTTTAATTAAAAAGTTTTATTGATGTTTCTTCCACTACTTTTACAATAGAGAGGGATGTTCTCAAAAACTTTTTCACAGAAATTGTTTTCTGAGCTGGAACATACCATGTAATATCTTTATGCTTTCATTTGTTCTCAGAAAGAGAACAAAAATTCTTGTGGTCTAGAAGCCTTGGGACGGAAAGAGGAGATCCTCAAAGGTCTTTTTACTGATTGAAATATCCTCTGGCAAACACACAGATGTCTCAACTTCAAACTCTCTCCTCTTAAACACCCTTGAGGTTGTAGGAAGGATGATTTGGAGCCTGGGAGGAAGATAATCTAGGTTGTTCATTCGGTGCTAGAAGCATTTCTTTAGACTAGAGCTGAATAATAAAATGAAGTTGCACGGAGATTGTAGTCTCTGGACACTGATGATAATGTGAATAATTTAAATGTAAGGGACTGAGTCTGGTGTTAAATAATACAGGCACTTTGGGGCCTACATCTTTTTTTGTTCTGGTACTTTCTTATTGTTAGGGAGACAACACAATTTAGCAGGAAAAATTAACCCTGTGAAACTGTAATGGATAGCATTATACACATTTAACTAGGAATATATTTCTATGTTATTTCTTCTTGAGTTATAAAATTGCTTCATGTGAATCATTATATATTTTAATGTATTTTGTAATATTTGTTATAGATTCTGAAGAACACCATATTTTGTTTCTTCCTGACACATCTTGATGCCAGAAATATATGTAGGGTTTAATGGGTAACCTCCAGGGAAACAAGACCAAAAGAGGGAACTTGTACTTCCTTTCCCACTCAAAGTTTTCTCTTATTCAGTGTTCCCCATCATAATTAAAGCTATTACAATTCACTCTGTAATTCTTGCCTCCCTATGAAAGATTTGTCTTTGATTTTCTTTGTTTCCAATGCCATCTCCAATTCATCAGCAAGTTTTCATCTCTCCATTATCTCTCTGACTTCTTCTTACCACCATCCTCATTATCACCTTGGTCATGTCCTAAACACTGTGTTCTGGCTTATTCTATAGTTCTCTGCTTTCTCTCTTACTCCTCCATATCACACCAAGTGTGATACGCTATGCATAGATAATCCTAAAGACACCACCAGAAAACTGCTAGAGTTAATTAATGAGTTTGGTAAAGTTGAAGGATACAAAATCAATAAATAGAAATCTGTTGCATTTCTCTACACTGACAACGAAATATAAGAAAGAGAAATTTAGGAAACAGTCTTATTTATCACAACATCAAAAAGAATAAAATACCTGAGAATAAGCCTACCTAAGGAGGAAAAATCCTGCACACAGGAAACTAGAAGACACTGATGAAAAAAAAATATTGAAGATGACACAAACATACAGAAAGATACACTATATTCTTGGATTGAAAGAATCCATATTGCTAAAATGACCATACTAACCAAGGCAATCCACAAATTCGATGCAGTCCTTATCAAAGTATCAATAGTGTTTTTCATAGAATTAAAACAAATCATTTAAAAACCTATACAGAAGCACAAAATATCCTGAATCACCAAAACAATCTTGAGAAAGCAGAAGAGATCTGAAGGAACAATGTTTCCTGACTTCAGACTATACTACAAAGCTATATTAATGAAAACTATGTGATATTGATACCAAAAAGGAGACACATAGATCAATGGAACAGAATAGAGAGCCCAGAAATAAACGCATGAACTTGTGGTCAATTAAGTCTATGACAAGGCAAGAATACACAGTGGAGAAGACAGTCTCTTCAATAAATGATGTGGTGAAAACTAGACAGCTACATGTAAAGGATTAAAATCAGAACATTTTCTAACGTTATATATAAGCCTGTGGAGAAAAGGAAACCCTCTTGCACTGTTGGTATGAATGTAAATTGATACAGCCACTACAGACAACAGTATGGAGATTCCTTTAAAAATTAGGAATAAAACTACCATATGACCCAACAATCTCACTACTGGGCACACACCCTGAAGAAACCATAACTGAAAAAGTCAGATGTACCCCATTGTTCATTGTAGCACTATTTACAACAGCTAGGACATGGAAGCAACCTAGATGTCCATTGACTGATGAATAGAGAAAGCTGTGGTACCTATATACAATGGAATATTACTCAGCCACAAAAAGGAACACATTTGAGTCAGTTCTAATAAGGTTGATGAACTCAGAGCCTATTATACAGAGTGAAGAAAGTCAGAAAGAGAATAACAAATATCATATATTAATGTACATATATGGAATTTAGAAAGATGGTATTGATGAACATATTTACATGGCAGCAGTGGATATACAGGTATAGAGACATAGAGAACAGATTCATAGACACAGTAGGGGAAGGAAAGGGTGGGAAGAATGGAGAGAGTAGCTTTGAAACACATACATTACCATACGTAAAATTGGATAGCCCAGTAGAAATGTGCTGTATGATACAGGGAGCTCAAATCAGGTGCTCTGTGACAACAGAGGGGTTGAATGGGGTGGGATGTGGGAGGAGGTTTAAAAGGGAGGGGACATATGTATACCTATGGCTGATTCATGCTGATTTATGGCAGAAATCAGCACAATATTGTAAAGCAATTATGCACCAATTGAAAATAAATAAATTTAAATTAAAAATTAAAATAAACTCAAAATGGATTAAAGATCTAAATGTAAGATTGTATACTATGAAGTTCCTAGAGGAAAACATATGTAGAACATACTTCGACACAAATCATAGTAATACTTTTTTAGGTTTATCTCCTAAAGTAAAGGAAATGAAAGTAAAACTAAACAAATGGAGTCTAATTGACACCCTGATGGATGGAAGAAGATATCTGCAAATGACAGCACTGATAAGTTAATATCCAACACATGTAACAGGTCATACAATTTAATATCAAAAAAATAAACAACCTGATTAAAGATTAGCCATAAGAACTAGCTTTTTGCATCCTATCAGGTGGTGTATGTCTTTGACTTGTTCCATTACTGATAAATTCTCTTTAGTTGCTTGATTAAGTTGTTTGTCATGCTTATCCTCACAAAGGTTTTCTATTCCCTTTGGGTATTAATATAGGGAGGTTCTTGAAGCTATGTAGATACCAAGTTTTTAATTAGTAATTGATTTATTTAAATCAGATGGACTCTGGTTTCCTATTTTATTCAGTTGGCTTCATCCATTTTTATCATTATTTATTTTGATGCCCATATTATCCTAACTGTGGCCAGTAAAAGCCCTTTTGCTGCCAGTAAAAACTCTTTGCTGTCCTATGGATCATAGCTTGCCAGGCTCCTCTGTCCATGGGCTTCTCCAGACAATATTGTAGTGGGTTGTCTCCTCCATGGGATCTTCCCAACCAAAAAATCGAATCCAGGTTTCTTAAGTCTCCTGAATTGGCACTCAGGTTCTTTACCTCTAGCACCACCTGGAAAGCCCATACGGCCTGGGAAGTCCTGAATATGGCCAGTAAAAGCCCCATCTAGTTGGCCTCTTTGTCCTTTGGATAGACCCACAACATTCTTTGAGTACTTCCTTGCATTCTAGCACAGTAAGATAGTTCAGGTCATCTTGAACTTCTGTTGCTTCAGCAGTTAAATCAGTCATTTCTCTAGAAAGGCCTGGTCCATTTTAGTGGAAAGCAATAATAATATTTAGAAAATATCATTGCTTTTAAGTTACTGCTGCTCTTAGTGGATAGAATACAGACAAATATATATGTGTGTATGTGTAATAAATGCATATATATACACAAATTCACAAACTTAAACACACATTTAAATCTATATTCATTTCCAAAGTTACTTATATATTAGAAACCATTAGTTCACATCTGTACCTCTATTGCAATCTAATATACCAGTTCATTTTAGCTTTTTGTCTTCTTCTATGTGGACTGCAAAGAAAGCTGAGCGCCGAAGAATTGATGCTTTTGAACTGTGGTGTTGGAGAGAGTTGGTGATGGACAGGGAGGCCTGGCGTGCTGCGATTCATGGGGTCGCAAAGAGACACGACTGAGTAACTGAACTGAACTGATGTTTGTAACTCCTTTCTCCAAAGCAAGAAACCTGCTTTTCATTATCCTTAATATATTTATATAACATATTACTTACTGTATTTTCTTAATTCTCCTATTGTCATGAGTTTTTATTACTACTACACCTGCCCAAGTTAACTGCTCTCAATCACTCTTCCGGACTCCAACATCTCTTCTGAATATGACCTTGACATTTCCATTACCCAACCCACCATTACTGAAAGAAAAATTCATCTATCTATAAATGTAATATATATATAATAATTTATATTAACATTTATATTCTGCTACATTCTATAAAAAAGGAGTTAAAGATGACCAAAGTGCAATGCTTTGGAAAGAGTGATATATAAATTAATTTTGGAGAAAATGTATCAAAAACATTTTGAACTGATTCATTATAAAACACGTTCCAAATATAGTCATACATCTGTGTCAAGTGAAACCCACAGATAAAAGAGAAAGCAAAATAAATAAAAAAATTTAAACATAATTTTTATAAAAGAGAAAAGACTTGGCATAGGAAAGAATCATGCAAGTCTTGGGATGCAAGGATTGCATCTGAGGACATGTTCTCCTAGACATAAACCCATAATGCTCAAGAATATATTAAGGCTTCAAAGTGTCCTGATCATTAGCAAAAGTGGTCTGATATGCAGAGACTTTGCAAGAGACATAAGGGGAAGAGAAGGATGGAAAGAAGGTTGGTGTCCAGAAGGCTGGTGAACTGTTCTACAGCTGATCTTTGAACCCAGGTCTAGTTGCTTTGAAGCTCTAGTAACATTCAGGGGCATAGTGAAAGGAAGAAAGCTAACAAAATCTAGGCGAGAATTTGGTTCTTGCATTTGCAGACTGAGTAAAGAAATTACAGTTAAACCATGAACTGGCAAATAAATCCAGCTATAGATATAGGAAACACATATGTGAAGAAAAGAAAAGAGTGTATTTCATAAGTAAGCGGATCACCGAGGGTGATAGCCTAGACTCCCCGGATACCAGACTGTAAAGGAGCATGATTTGTTCTAATTCCTACTTATTTCCGTGGCTGATGTTCTGAATATTCATTCAGGGTTGCTTAGGATTGGCTCATACACTGGGTGAGGCTATGTCTGCAATTGATGGTTTCCTGAATTTAGACAAGCAAACTGGGAGTAAATGTCACATCTCCACACTCCATATTTAAATTAAAACAAAAAACACTGTATGGATTTACATTTGAAATGAGGTTTGCTCCTGAACCTAATTACTATATACTGCTTTAAAATTTTGGTTTTACTTTTCAACATTTTAATCATATATTTTTCCTCGTATTTGATGAACTATGTACAATAAATACTTTCAGTGATATCAGAAATGCCAGAAGTTTAATCCTAGTTAACAACTTTTTAAAAAAATGACGAAGTGGCAGAAAATGTGATCTTTCAAAACGATAGAATATCCATTTCAAAAATATATTTATTTCAATCTGACAAGGAAGGTTGGCTCTTCTTTTTAAAAGCTTCACTGAAAGATTTATGACTAATATATTTGAAACACAAGTTGTAGTCATGTGACTACCTGCTCAAATGATGGTGATGTGGAGTGAATATTAATGATCAGTTTTACTAGGACAGATAAAACTCACACACCCTTATGACAGAAATATTTACTCACCCCTTATATATGTGCCAATATAAAATAAACTTCCACTGTTATTTCAAAATGAAAGGTGAAATTAAGTAGCTTCACATTTCTTAGCTGAAAATTCACATCTACTACCTGCTTCCAGGTATTAAGTACAGTTTAATTCAAGTCTTTAATCACCAGATTTCCAAGATCCTTATTTCCCTTTCACTCACTGAGCTTATAACTCTTGTAAACTCATGTAAAAATTCTCTTAAATTAGATATCCTTTTCAGCAAGTTTCCTAGATTACAAAGATAAATTTAGTCTTAAATATATTCAGTGAGAAGGTACTCCAGTTTTACCGTGTTTAGTTAGCATCTTTTAATCCAATATTTTTGTTTTCTCCTTTGACCCAAGAAGACTGAATCATGTCTAATATTTGGAGACAGATATTTGGTGCAGGAACAAAAGAGAAAATCAAATTTGGAGTCATGTTAATTTTTTAAAAATTTACTTCCTTGAAAGCTGCCCTCTGATTCTATTTCGAGTTATCTGAATCTTGGAATTGACTGTTAATTGGAATTTATAAGCAATAGGATGAAATGGTAATTAACATTTATTGAAAATCAACCGTATAGATTCCAGGTTCTAAGTTAAACCCTGAATAATTCTTAATGTCTTCACTACAATCTCAAAAGAAACTGATATATTTACTTTTGATTTGTAAAATATTTAGAACACAGTATACAACAAAATTCCCCTACTGATATTGGGTATGAAATTTTTTCTTTAAAAAGGCATAAAAAGCAGAAACAATAAAGGAAAAGATTGATAATTTATCCTACAACAATCTAAATAATATTGCGATGAATTAAATAACCACAAATTAAAAGCTGAATCACAGCTGAGAATATGTTTATAACATTTAAAGTATGTAAGGGCTTAATACAGAGAATATTTAAAAAGATTCTTAAAACTAATATTAATAATAATAGATGACTAGTCATTCTAATAAAATGATGGACAAAGATTTTGATCTGAATATATACAGAAGAAGAAACTGAAATGGCCAGAAAACATGAAAATATGCTCAATTTTACTAAAAATTAAGAAAATGAAATAAACAATGACATTGTAATTTGCATTTGATAACTTAGTATGTTGATAAGTGCAATCTGAAAGCATAATTTGGAGCTATTTATTAAAGTTGAAGGTACATATCCCAAATGATATAGCAAATCTACTTCTAAGCATTCATCCTGTCTCTTATACACATCTAGATGTGTATAAGAGACAGGCTCATTGTNTAATTACAGGTAATTTTATTATAATTTTGTTTAGATCATTGTGGTGTCAGATAGAGTTTCAATATTTGCTAAAATCACTTTGAATGTACTGGCATAGCTGATGTCCCTGTGATGCATTTCCTTTTTAAAATCAGTGTTTGCTTTTCAGAGCTTATCTACAATATTCACAGTCTTTATTTCACAAAGCCATTAAAGTAAAGGCATTTCAAAGGAAAAGCAGCTATAATAGCAGGGACCTAGATTTTATTATTAGCATAATTCACAATTATTTTTCAGTCGCCCCCCTCCAAAAAAAGACATTTCACAGCTATTTCAGCATTTCTGCCTCCATGATATAATGTACCTAGCTCTATTATAACATTTTACCAGGTTGTGCTGCAATAGTTTATTTACATTTTTATTTCCCTTACCCAGCTGAAAGCTTCAACATAGGCAAGAATGGATCCTATTCCCTCTTTCAGTCCCACCCCCCCAGTGCCCCAAAGAGTGCTGACCATATTGTTAGGGCTCAAGAAAGATGTTTTCAGATTAAATAATAATGGACTCATACATTAAAATATTGGAAGTCATGCATTTGTGTACTTAAAGTGAAGCTTTCATTTCCTGAAGCTGTCTCTTATACACATCTCAATATTGTTTTGGTTGGATATTTTAAAAACACATAATATCCTTTATATAATTTTCAAACAAGGAATGAACTATATATAGTTTATGGATGCAGAAATATGTAGAAGAGATAAAAAAACATACATAGCAATTAAATTAGGTAAGTAATGCTAGCTGACATAACATACATAGTAGAAATTAATTTATCATTCTTACAAAGCCCCACACTGGCACCCTTGGTGAGTAGTCTTCTCCAGCCTGCCATTGCTTTATATGGATAACTGATAAATACAACACCAGATACTTATAAGTTACTTATTACATGCCAGACATTTCTAAACACATTTCATGTTTTAATTTATTTATTCCTTTCAACACCTTTAGGAGGCAGGTAATATTTTCAAGCCCGTCTTCTACGTGAGAAAACAGGGCCACAAAGAGATTAAATAATGTGCTCAAGTTCACTGAAATGGGATTTTTAATTCATATAGTCTACCTACAAACCTATGTGCTCAAACATGAAGATATCCTGTTTACTGTTGATATACTTACTACTCACCATGATTCATATTCTGTCATGACATATAATCATTGTATGGATAGGAAAATCCCCAATAGAATCCAAAGTCACATACTAACCTTTTTTCATAAGATTTATTGAAATTCTCCCTTCCCAATGGTAATGAAGATACAAAAACTTGATTAAACTTGACGAACTGTCAAAAAGAAAGAGGGGCAGCAGAGAACAAAAAGTTAATATTGGATAATTAAAAGCAGTTAAGTTTTACTTTACATTTAGTTAAACTGAAAGAAAGGATAGACTTGTTGGATGATTTGATGATGCTTCAAGCATTCAATATTATTAGATATTCAAAGTAAAGAAAATAGAAGATAAACATCTCACTCATTTGGGGATGGTCTTATACACACTGCTATATTTAAAATGGATGACCAACAAGGACCTATTATATAGCACATGGAACTCTGCTCAGTGTTATGTGGCAGCCTGGGTGACAGGGGGTTGGGGGAAGAATGGATACAAGTATACGTATGGCTGAGTCCCTTGGCTGTTCATCTGAAACTATCACAACATTGTGTATCAGCTATACCCCAAAACAAAATAAGAAGTTCAAAGGGAAAAAAAAAAAGTTTCACTCATTATTCTGCATTGGTTAGACCCTTTTCCTCCTAAGGGGGACATTTAAATGGCTTGAGAGTTGCTGAGAAGCAACTAAAACTTCGAATAAATTGTGATCACAGAGAAGAAAAATGTCTGCTACATAATTAGAGCTAGTGAAGCTTAAATTCCTTTGGATTTTACCTCAGCAATTCTTTACCTATACCTTCTTTTTCTTCTTTTACTTTGATTAATTTACAGTCTGTGGTTTGTTTTCACTCATTATATACTTTCTGTATATTTCTGAGAGTTGATTAAATTTTGTTCCAATCTACAGAATAAGCTGTTACTTCGTACTCCTCACTTTCTCCCGTTTTAGAAAGACCTGGGGAAAGATTTTGTAATTCTTTTGCATGGTCATTAATATATACATCATCAAACCTGGCTTCTAATTGAAAATATCTATTAGGCTTCTCAATTAGAGGATCATTTGCCTAGCATTTTCCTCTGACTCTGAACTCTATAATCAGTATCTGTAATCGATATTAGATACTGAAAGGAAAATATTGATTACAGACATTGAAAGGATAATAAGGAAAACTTTGAATGAATTTAAGGCAAATAAATTTGATAATTTAGATAATGGATGATTTATGTAACTTATTTGAAAGCTCACTTTTAAAAAAGATAATGTGAATAACATTAATAAATAACATATTTAATAATATTCAAAAACTTGGGGCCCTAGTTTTAACACTTCCCATGAAGAAAAATTCATGCCAAGATGAGTTCAATGATGAACTATATCAAATTTCAGTATTTTTGTTTCAGTATTTTTTCTTTTAATAAAAAGGAAGAGAACTTCCAGGAATTATATTTACACATAATTAATGGATGATTTTTTAAAAGCTACACTTAGAAAAATTTCCCTATATTTCAATTATTTCCAGGTAAAAT
>SJYX01018027.1:139868-153192 GCA_006410675.1 Oreotragus oreotragus | reverse complement strand
TTGATTAAATTTTGTTCCAATCTACAGAATAAGCTGTTACTTCTTACTCCTCACTTTCTCCCATTTTAGAAAGACCTGGGGAAAGATTTTGTAATTCTTTTGCATGGTCATTAATATATACATCATCAAACCTGGCTTCTGATTGAAAATATCTATCAGGCTTCTCAATTAGAGGATCATTTGCCTAGCATTTTCCTCTGACTCTGAACTCTATAATCAGTATCTGTAATCGATATTAGATACTGAAAGGAAAATATTGATTACAGACATTGAAAGGATAATAAGGAAAACTTTGAATGAATTTAAGGCAAATAAATTAGATAATTTAGATAATGGATGATTTATGTAACTTATTTGAAAGCTCACTTTTAAAAAAGATAATGTGAATAACATTAATAAATAACATATTTAATAATATTCAAAAACTTGGGGCCCTAGTTTTAACACTTCCCATGAAGAAAAATTCATGCCAAGATGAGTTCAATGATGAACTATATCAAATTTCAGTATTTTTGTTTCAGTATTTTTTCTTTTAATAAAAAGGAAGAGAACTTCCAGGAATTATATTTACACATAATTAATGGATGATTTTTTAAAAGCTACACTTAAAAAAATTCCCCTATATTTCAATTATTTCCAGGTAAAATGTCTATAATGCATAAAACCTTTAGACATTTTCTGACAGTGATTTGTTGAGTGTCCTTTGCCCGTCTGCACAAGGGACATCATGACTTTATTTTTAACCATTACTTTTGCAGAAGATAAATGTTTTACTCATATCTCTAAGGAATTAGACAACATATATAAACATTCTTAGGCAGAAGGGAAAATTCCTCTCTTTGTATCTTTGATTCAAGCTTTATTGCTTATTTACTTAGTCTGATGGGAATAAGCCTTTTCCTTTATGTTTTAAAGAAAGAGTAAAAGATTTTTAGCTTACTTGGAAAGAAAGGCATTTTCTTTCACATTTGTGTAGAAAAAAGCTTGTGAGGAACAGGGCGTTCCCTAAGGGCTATTGGGGAGATCATAGACATGTCAGTGCCTGGGAAGGGAGAGCTGAGTGCTTACCAGGAGAGTGGGCTGTTTGGGCACAAGTTTGAGAAACAAAGTTATGAATTGGTTGCAGATAGAAGCTGGCAAGGAGGAAAAGCAGAATTAATTTATATTGACATTTCAGGTTATCCAAATACCACAACAAGACCATTAGAATTCTTTCATGGCCATTGGGGAGGCAATGTCAGGGTGAAATTTGACTTAGGCTAATCATATTGATTTTTTGGTGTGTCCTTGAAGTACGAGAAAAAGGAAAGATTATGTCTGCCATGGTTATATTCACAGAACACAGGAACTTGGGTGTGAAGTTGCTTTCTACTTTGTTTGAGTTTTACATTATCAGCATTCAAAAAATGCTTTTCCACTTCATCTGGTTTTAGTAGCTTTACCTCATTTTCATGTTTTCCATCAGGGTTATTTTTTAAGTTATGAATAAACATGTATAGATTAAATTTGATCACGGTTTTAGCATATATTAATTGAGTGCTCCTTGCGTGTCTGCACTATGCTGCTGCTGCTGCTGCTAAGTCACTTCAGTTGTGTCCGACTCTGTGTGACTCCATAGACGGCAGCCCACCAGGCTCCCCCATCCCTGGGATTCTCCAGGCAAGAATACTGGAGTGGGTTGCCATTTCCTTCTCCAATGCATGAAAGAGAAAAGTGAAAGTGAAGTCGCTCAGTCTGTCCGACAGTTAGCGACCCCATGGACTGCAGCCCACCAGGCTACTCCGTCCATTGGATTTTCCAGGCAAGAGTACTGGGGTGGGGTGCCATTGCCTTCCCCCCTGCACTATGCTAGGCACTGAATATACAAATGTAAAAACTAATTCCACCCTTCAGGAATTTACAATACACTCAGGGAGAAAAGAAAACAGCTGTGGAACGTGAAGTAAGGTAAGGTGCTGTGAATATTTCAAAGAACAACAGCTGACTTCCAGCCTGGTGAATTGGTGCCCTCACTGAAGGAGGGAAACACACTGAGTTGCAGAGGAAGGTTGTTTAGTTGTATAGTCACTCAGTCATGTTCAGCTCTTTGTGATCCTATGGACTGTAGTCTGCCAGGCTCCTCTGTCCATGGGATTTCCCAGGCAAGAATACTGGAGTGGACTGCCATTCCCTTTTCCAGGGGATCTTCCTGACACAGGGAACGAAGCCATATCTCCGGCTTTAGCAGGGGGATTCTTTACCACTGAGCCACCAGAGAAGCACCTGAGAGATGGATGAGACCAAGAGAAGAAAGTAACTGCTGTGTCCTCTGGGTCCAGATGCCAGACCTCAGCTCCATATGGACTGTAGTCTGCCAGGCTCCTCTGTCCATGGGATTTCCCAGGCAAGAATACTGGAGTGGACTGCCATTCCCTTTTCCAGGGGATCTTCCTGACACAGGGAACGAAGCCATATCTCCGGCTTTAGCAGGGGGATTCTTTACCACTGAGCCACCAGAGAAGCACCTGAGAGATGGATGAGACCAAGAGAAGAAAGTAACTGCTGTGTCCTCTGGGTCCAGATGCCAGACCTCAGCTCCTGATGCTAACTTTACGTCACTGTATGATGCAGCCAAAATACTCTAATTTTCTCCTGAGGTCTAGGGAGACCATCTGAAAAGCATTGCTTATGCATTCACTCAACCATTTTTCTCACTCCCATGAAGTTCCTACCCCTTTCCCAGAGTTTACCTGGGAGAACAGGTGCACAGGTCAGCCCCGCAGTCAGAGTCATCTTAGAGGTGTGTCTCATTCATAGTTAGTTTCTTCCCTTACGCTATTAGTTCCCAGGACAGAAGGAAACTATTTAAAGCATCTATATCATGACACTTCTAGGTCTAAATTTAGCAAAATTAAAAACCTAAGCTTACAAAGCAAATTTATTTCTTCAGTTTCCTGAAGCAATAAATGCACCTGATTAAATGAGAGAACATGATATTATAAGAATGTGCTCAGTCGCTTCGGTCGTGTTTGACTCTTTGCCATGCTATGGACTCTAGCCCGCCATGCCCCTCTGTCCATGGAATTCTCACAGCAAGAAAACTATAGTGGGTTGCCATGCCCTCCTCCAGGCGATCTTCCTGACCCAGGGATTGAACCTGCGTCTCCTGCATCGCAGGTGGATTCTTTACCCGCTGAGCCAGCTGGGAAGCCCCAGAGGTTAATGTTTCAGAAAATGATCTCCTTATACATCTTTAGGTGGGATGAGGGGGGCTGAGAATTGCCCTGGGGTGCTAATACAAGTTTCTCCACTGATAAACTGGGTAGATCATGGGAAGTAAAGGTATAAAGAAAGGACTCTGAAAGCATCTAAGTGTGGCATGTATGGGCAGGGAAATAGAAGAGGTGCTCAAGAATGACTTTCTGGAGGAGGTTGCATTTAATCTTATTTCCCCACTTGATGTATGAGGAAATAAGCTCAGAGATGACTTCGTTAAGGAAGTTTGTGTTTTTCTATCTCGATATAAAGGTCACTTTACATTGTTGAGACAACGGTAGAACTTGATATTAGTCAAAAACAAATATTTTCCAAGTTCTTTGAATATCGTATCCTTGACAAAGATTTTGGGTCTGTCTGCAGTGACATACAAGCAGACTAACGTTAGTTAGTCTATGCCAACCTAAATGTTTTTACCCCAAATCCCCACTGGCTGTTTTGGAAAGAGCATCTTATTTAAATGTCACACATTATTTATCCAAACAAAGATCATAACTCTGCCAAGCAGAAATGAAAACACTATTGTTTCCAGATGCCCAAAATGAAAGCTTTCCATGAGAAATTTTGCTCTCTAATTACAGGTAATTTTATTATAATTTTGTTTAGATCATTGTGGTGTCAGATAGAGTTTCAATATTTGCTAAAATCACTTTGAATGTACTGGCATAGCTGATGTCCCTGTGATGCATTTCCTTTTTAAAATCAGTGTTTGCTTTTCAGAGCTTATCTACAATATTCACAGTCTTTATTTCACAAAGCCATTAAAGTAAAGGCATTTCAAAGGAAAAGCAGCTATAATAGCAGGGACCTAGATTTTATTATTAGCATAATTCACAATTATTTTTCAGTCGCCCCCCTCCAAAAAAAGACATTTCACAGCTATTTCAGCATTTCTGCCTCCATGATATAATGTACCTAGCTCTATTATAACATTTTACCAGGTTGTGCTGCAATAGTTTATTTACATTTTTATTTCCCTTACCCAGCTGAAAGCTTCAACATAGGCAAGAATGGATCCTATTCCCTCTTTCAGTCCCACCCCCCCAGTGCCCCAAAGAGTGCTGACCATATTGTTAGGGCTCAAGAAAGATGTTTTCAGATTAAATAATAATGGACTCATACATTAAAATATTGGAAGTCATGCATTTGTGTACTTAAAGTGAAGCTTTCATTTCCTGAAGTGTGCCTAATCATCTAAATTTCAAAATCTGCTGTATAAAAAATGGCACAACTGAGCTGATAAAGTTTAAGTTGCTTTAGCAAGAAGAGAAAAATAATCTTGCTTCTTGCAGAGGGCTATTTATGCTTATATTTTCTATGAATTGAATGTTCATAGAAAAGTAGTGATATTGAAATCCTGTGTGTAGGTAAATTTCCTAGTGTTTATTGAACACTTTTGAAAATCTCTTTATTTTAAATACAAGGACTTCTGCTGAAAAGTTTATTATGATGGTGATCTTAAATCATCATCTGCTCCAATTTTCATTGACTCAATGAATTCTTTTGGATTTTTACTATACTATATTTAATGATAAAAAGATCAATGCCTTACTACCCTCAAGGATCTCAAAGTCTAGTTTACCAGTTTGACATACCACAAATATAAAAATAAATGTGTGAATATTAAAATGAACTATAAATACAGTTCTATGTGAGCACAGCAGTGTGATAAAACTTGCAATAGAAAAAGATGTAAAATCAGAAAAGACTGCACAAAAAGCTAAAACTGAACCTTATCATTTGCTCTCCAGAGATTCTAACACTCCAACTTGACTTTATAGTTGGTAAATGATATTTAAATCTATGTAAGTCTGGCTATAAAGACCATTCTTCTATTCTGCTTGTCCTACTGTTCCCCAACCCCGTAATAGAATGCCTGTTTCAAAACTAATTCAATTTTATATACAATCCATACAGTGGATGATTGTCTCTTTATGTGATATGTTTTCTTGCCCATATTTTCCCTGTTATGGCCTTAAGTTAGCAACTCCATGCACATGTGGCATTATAGCCCTGATGAAAATGATGAAAGCATGATGAGGTATTATAAGCACATAATATTTCCTAAGAAAAGAAAACAACCACACAATACTATAAAATTCAGGTGAATAATAAATGTTTATTTATAATATATAACTTCTTTATATTATAAAACAAGTCATGTGCTATTAAATGGAAGTGTATTATATGAACCATGAGTGAAAACTTTTTTCCAAGTACCCAAAATGTTATGAAGTTAGCATTCTCAGGCATACGAAGGGCAAGTAGTACTGATTTTCAACTTTGAAAATGATGGTGAATTTAGAAGTCCCATGGAAGTTTGTAAATATTAAAAACTTATTTGTATTGTAAAACCCATTGTCAACAAACCATTCTATCCTCTCTATCTCTTGTAAGAAAAAAAACCTCTCTTTTTTTTCCTGCCAAAGTTTTACTTTGTGATTTTAAAAGTGTTATACAGAAAGTGTTGGATATTTTTACTAGCCCATAATGGAAAGTTGACCAAAATTGGATTCTAACCAACATCCAATTTCAATATCCTACTTTTTGTTTTATTACATGTTATTTTCCAATTACTTATTACTTGTTAGTTGGTAAAAATCTTGAGATTAGAGGAGTTATGAAACCTGAAATGATCTAGCTGGTTCTATCTAAAACAAAAGTTATTTGAAATGACAGACCTTTATACAAATGTAAATTTTCATTAAACATTATTTGAACAAAGTAAGTGCTTATTGAATCAACAGATTTTGTGAAGTAGGTCCTATAGTTTATCTTTCAAAATGGTATTGCCTCATGGATGGACCTAGAGATTGTCATAATGAGCAAAGTAATCAGACAGAAAAGGAGAAATATCATATGACATTCCTTATATGCAAAATCTAAAAAGAAATTATGTAAATGAACTTATTTATAAAACAGAAACTTTTTTATTTTAGAACAGAAGCAGACTTAGACAATCCACTTATGGTTGCCAGGGGGCAAAAGATAGGGGGATGGGATAGTTAGGGAGTTTGGGATGGACATGTACACACTGCTATATTTAAAACGGATAACCATCAAGGACCTACTGTATAGCACGTAGAACTCTGTTCAATGGTATGTGGCAGCTTGGATGGAGGGTAGTTTAGAGGAGAATGGATACATGTATATGTATGACTGAGTCCCTTTGTTACCCATCTGAAACAATCATAACGTTGTTAATTGGTTATATTCTAATATAAAATAAAAAGCTTAAAAAAATTAAATGACGTTGCCTTCTAAGTTTGTATTCTGTTAACTATATTTCCACTTACTCTTTAAAGGCTGTGATGGGCTGAATATTTTTTTCCTCCCCCCAAATTTGTATGTTGAACCCAAAGTGATGGTATTAAGAGGCAGAGCTTTTGGGAGGTTATTAGGACTAGATGAGGCTGTGAGTCTCAAATCCTTATGAACGGGAATCAGTTCAGTTCAGTCACTCAGTCATGTCTGACATTTGCAGTCCCATGGACTATAGCACAACAGGCTTCCCTGTCCATCACCAGTTCCCAGAGCTTGCTCATATTCATGTCTATCAAGTCAGAGATGCCATCCAACCATCTCATCCTCTGTTATCCCCTTCTTCTCCCACTTTCAATCTTTCCCAGCTTCGGGATCTTTTCCAATGGGACAGTTCTTCACATGAGGTGGCCAAAGTATTGGAGTTTCAGCTTCAGCATCAGTCCTGCCAATGAATATTCAAGACTGATTTCCTTTAGGATTGACTGGTTTGATCTCTTTGCAGTCCAAGGGACTCTCAAAAGTCTTTTCCAACACCACAGTTCAAAAGCATCACTTCTTCGGCACCCAGCCTTCTTTATGGTCCAACTTTCACATCCNAGTCCTGCCAATGAATATTCAAGACTGATTTCCTTTAGGATTGACTGGTTTGATCTCTTTGCAGTCCAAGGGACTCTCAAAAGTCTTTTCCAACACCACAGTTCAAAAGCATCACTTCTTCGGCACCCAGCCTTCTTTATGGTCCAACTTTCACATCCATACATTACTACTGGAAAAACCCTAGCTTTGACTAGACAGACATTTGTTTGCAAAGTAATAGCTCTGCTTTTTAATATGCTGTCTAGGTTGGTCATAGCTTTTCTTTCAAGGAGCAAGCATCTTTTCATTTCATGGCTGCAGTCACCATCTGCAGTGATTTTGGAGCCCCCAAATATAAAGTCTCTCACTGTTTTATTTCCCCATCTATCTTCCATGAAGTGATGGTAGTTGATGCCATGATCTTAGTTTTTTGAGTGTTGGGTTTTAAGCCAACATTTTCACTCCTCTTTCATTTTCATCAAGAGGGTCTTCAGTTTTTCTTTGCTTTCTGCCATAAGGGTGGTGTCATCTGTGTATCTGAGGTTATTGATATTTCTCCCAGCAATCTTGATTCCAGCTTCGCTTCATCCAGCCTGGCATTTTGCATGATGTACTCTGGATATAAGTTAAATAAGCAGGGCAACGATATACAGGCTTGATGTACTCATTTCCAATATGGAAACAGTCTGTGGTTCCATGTCTGTTTCTAACTGTTGCTTCTTGACTTTCATACCGATTTCTCAGGAGGCAGGTAAGGTGGTCTGGTATTCTTATCTCTTTCAGAATCTTCCACAGTTTGTTGTGATCCACACAGTCAATGGCTTTGGAGTAGTCAGTGAAGCAGAAATAGATGTTTTTCTGGATCTCTCTTGCTTTTTTGATGATCCAATGGATGTTGGCAATTTGATCTCTGGTTCCTCTGCTTTTTCTAAATCCAGCTTGAACATCTAAAAGTTCATAGCTCACATACTGTTGGAGCCTAGCTTGGAGAATTTTGAGCATTACTTTGCTAGCATGTGAGATGAGTGCAACTGTGTGGTAGTTTGAACATTCTTTAGCATTGCCTTTCTTTGGGATTGGAATGAATGAAATTAGTGTTTCCATAAATCCCGAGAGCTTGCTACCTTACTCTATTCTCCACTGTGAGACTACAAGGAGAATTTGGTAGTCTGCAATGTGCAAGAGACTCTCATCAGAACCCTGAACAGTGGTGGCACTGATTTTGGAATTCCAGCCTCTGGAACTGAGAGAAATAAACTTCTGTTGTTGATAACCCACCTATTTTAAGATATTCTGTTATAGCAGCCCAATCCAAAACAAAAACATTATGGTCAAAAGGGAAGAAAGCTTTTGTAGTGCCCAACACATTTTTGTCAGATAATAGCTCAAGCCTTTCTTGTCATCTAGAGGCTGAATAAATGATACTGGTCATGCTGCTTGTAATGCCATTTTCCTCCAGGTAAAATCCTCATTCCTCAAGGCTCAGCTCACAGTTTTGTACAATGTCAAATCTCTGCTTTCTCAGGGCAGGTTTAGTTTCATCTTTTTCCTGGCTTCATTGCACTTGGTATCAAGGAGTATTATAATTCATCTATTTGGCTGAGTAGTGCTGCACTGAACAAGCAAAAGCTCTCAAGTCAGAAAATTTTTTGTTGTTTAGTTGGTGAGTCATGTCTGACTCTTTGAGACACTGTAGACTGCAGCACACCAGCCTCTACTGTCATCCACTACCTCCCAGAGTTTGCTCAAATTCATGTCCATCGAGTTGATGATGCCATCCAACCATCTCATTCTCTCTTGTCCCCTTCTCCTCCTGCCCTCAATCTTTCCTTGTATCAGGGTCTTTTCCAGTGAGTCGGCTCTCTGCATCAGGTGGCCAAATATTGGAGCTTAGGCATCAGTCCTTCCAATGAATATTCAAACTTGATTTCCTTTAGGATTGACTGGTTTGATCTCCTTGCAGTCCAAGGGACTCTCAAGAGTCTTCTCCAACACCACAGTTCAAAAGCATTAGTTTGACTATATGGACTTTTGTCAGCAAAGTGATGTCCCTGCTTTTTAATACTCTAAGTTTGTCATAGCTTTCCTTCCAGGGAGCAAGCGTCTTTTAATTTCATTAGTGCAGTCATCATCCACAGTGATTTTGGAGCCCAAGAACATAAAATCTGTTACTCTTTTCACTTTTCCCCTTCTATTTCCCAGGAAGTGATGGGACTAGATGCCGTGAAAAGCCTGAGTGCAAATCACAGCTGCATTGACTGTTGTCACTTACTGGGCAAAGGGGCACATAGATCTACCTTATTAATTGGTAGCAGTGAAGCCAAAATAATCTATATACTGGATCAAGTTGGCATGGAAATACTAAATAAATGTCATTTTCCCTTTATGTTTTTGTCTCTGTCACAACTATAAAGGAATTCCTGCAAGACACAAACTGCTGTTTACTTGTATGTGTAACCTCAGGATCTAGTACTGTGTCTCACATATGCTCAATGAGTTTTAATTTTATATAATAATAATAGGTACTCTTGGCAGATAATTTGGTAATGTTCAGGGAGGATATAGTTTCTTGTGGTAACATACGTTTCTTAAAAGAATTTCAATTAATTTCCTGGGTAAATGAGGCTGCAAGGGATTCACTTAACAATAGAAGTTAATATCTCCTTCCTCCTTGTTGTCTGCCCACCAGACATCTCTCCTTGAATGAGCCCTCTAAAGAAACACTATTGAGGGGGCATCTCATAAGCAAAGCTATCTTTCTCTTTCTCCTGTAGTAATCACTTTTCTAATAGCAATTTACTTTCAATTTAAAAGGACTGATGAGGAACAATTTTATCTTGAACCTACAAACTAAATCAGCCCTCAAACTCATTGTCAGCATTTTTTAAAAAAATAAATATTCCACTACTGATGAGCTAGTGGGTCCAGACTGCCTTATGGAACAGAAAGTAATAGTACTTATCTCCTTAGAGAAAGAGAGGTAACCTCAAAAGAGAATACAGATCTTGGGATCACAAAGAGTCAGACATGACTGAGTGACTAACAATTTCACTTTCTTTCATGTGTATACACACACACATGCATATACATACTTTCGTCTTTCAAATATAGTCATTTTTCTCTCTCTCAGAAAACATTCCTTCCCATTTATATATTCATTGGGCTGATGTTAGAAACGCATCTTTATTTGCTGTGTGCACACACTGGCAGTATAGGAGGGTTAAGGCCCAAGAATGCACTATTTTTTGAAAGCTAGCATGAGATAAAGCAACTGGTCTTGGAAAACCCATAATTATTAGGAAATAGATAATTCACATACCAAGAACAGTTGAATCGAATAAGGAAGAGAAAATGCATTTGTGCCCAATTGGTAGTCTTACTGTTTAAACTTGCAGAAATCAATCTACAGGAAGAGTTATTGTCTTTAAAATAATGTTTCTTTTAAAATTTAGAAAATAAATGCAGGTGATATTAACAAATGATACAACTCTCTTTTGGGGGCATTGCTAATCCTATAACCAACTCTCTTTTTTCTCAATCTGAAATTGCAGTGTTTCATCTTAGGACATATTTTGGCCACCTGTCTTGTGTTTCAGGTCATCTTATGTTCTAAGACTGTGCCAGTCAAAATGTCCAAACACCAGCAGAACTGGTATTTCCAGAAACAAGTTAGAAAGGCAGGACCTGGGGCTTTCCTGGTGCTCCAGTGGTTGCAGGTTTCATCCCTGGTCAGGAAACTAATATTCCATATACTGCAGAGCAACACAACTACTAAACCCACACTCTGGAGCCTGTCCACCACAACTAGAGAGTCTGTGTGCTACAACTAAGAACTGACATAGCCAAATAAATAATAATAATAAAGGCAGAACCTAAGGCTCTAGTTCAGACCTATTAACCCAGAAACTTCATTTTATTTTTCACAAGATTCCAGGGCATAGTATCATTGAGAAGCACTCCTCTAAGAGCCCATATACAATATTCTCAATTGCAGCATTCTCAGTCTCCCTCTCAGACTGATAAAACGACATTATTTTAGTGAGCCATTTCTAAGGTTTTAAGGAGACACAGAACGTTAGGAGCAGAAGAGATCCAGGGCATAGTATCATTGAGAAGCACTCCTCTAAGAGCCCATATACAATATTCTCAATTGCAGCATTCTCAGTCTCCCTCTCAGACTGATAAAACGACATTATTTTAGTGAGCCATTTCTAAGGTTTTAAGGAGACACAGAACGTTAGGAGCAGAAGAGAACCTTCAAAAAAGGAAAACAAGTGGTGTTTTCTGATTTCTTCTTTGTGTTCCACAAGGATATGAGTTTGGGCAAACTCTGGAAGATAATGAAGGACAGGGAAGCCTGGTATGCTGCAGTCCATGGGGTAGCAAAGAGTCAGATACACCTAGCGACTGAACAACAACACCTTTGGCATTGAACATTTTATTTGTCTCAATCTTTTTCCCCCTTTCATTTTTTGTGTTAAAAAGGTTAAAAGCGGTTGCCATATGCACTGCTTTCTTTATAAACATTAAAAATATAGTCACTGGGTTTTGCTGCTATGGATGAGGCAGTTCCTTACATCACCATTAAATTTAACTGGAGGTCCTCACCTTAACATGTGAAGCAAAGTGTAGGTGGCTGAGCTCAGAGCTTTACCAAGTACATGGACTAAAAGTGAGGAAAACCCCATTAAGACATATATTTATATTTTAGTCTATAATATTCACACTTAGACTCTAAAGTGTTCAGTGTTTATTCTTTATAACAGAAGTATCCTTTAGTATATTTTAAATCTCTGACAGAGAATGCCCATGTTTCACTGCAGTCATAAGTTAGTGTTATCTTTTGCCATAAAATGTAGATTCTAAACTACCAGGATTAACAATTTGAAAGTGGTGATTGGTATCATAAGAGTCATGAGATTCCTTAAGAATCTTAATTCAGTTTAAAAAATGGACCATGAAAAGATGATTATTTAAAAGAAAAGCAGAAAATTACCTTGCTATCTAACAGTGCTAAATTTGACTCGTGTCATTTATTTTCCTTCCCAAATAACTGTTATGAGTAAGGGCTGATCAACTCTCTCATTTTGAACCTACCACTTATTAGCTATGTGATACATAGCTAATGTGATATATATACACACACATATATACTAAAGATATCTAAAGTAAGAGTAAATTATATGATAATTAAAATTATAATTTGATTTAATAAAAAAAATTAGGGGACTTCCCTGGCAGTCTAGTGGTTAAGACTTCACCTTCCAATGCAGGGGTTGTGGGTTTGATCCCTGGTCAGAGAGTGAAGAAGGGATGGAGCCAAAGCAAAAACAACACCCATTTGTGGATGGGACTGGTGATAGAAGCAAGGTCTGATGTTGTAAAGAGCAATATTGCATAGGAGTCTGGAATGTTAGGTCCACAAATCAAGGCAAATTGGAAGTGGTCAAAAAGGAGATGACAAGAGTGAACATCAGCATTCTAGGAATCAGCAAACTAAAATGGACTGGAATGTGTGAATTTAACTCAGATGACCATTATATCTACTCCTGTGGATGGGAATCCCTTAGAAGAACTGGAGTAGCCATCATGGTCAACAAAAGAGTCCGAAATGCAGTACTTGGATGCAATCTCAAAAACGATAGAATGATCTCTGTTCGTTTCCAAGGCAAACCATTCAATATCACGGTAATACAAGATTATGCCTCTACCAGTAACGCTCAAGAAGCTGAAGTTGAATGATTCTATAAAGACCTACAAGACCTTCTAGAACTAACACCCCAAAAGATATCCTTTTCATTATAGGGGACTGGAATGCAAAACTAGGAAGTCAAGAAACACCTGGAATAACAGGCAAATTTGACCTTGCAGTACAAAATGAAGAAGGGCAAAGGCTCACAGAATTCTGCCAAGAGAATGCACTGGTCATAGAAAACACTCTTTTCCAACAACACAAGAGAAGACTCTACACATGAACATCACCAGATGGTCGACATTGAAATCAAATTGATTATATTCTTTGAAGCCAAAATTGGAGAAGCTCTATACAGTCAGCAAGAACAAGACTGGGAGCTGACTGTGGCTCAGATCATGAACTTATTGTGAAATTCAGACTGAAATTGAAGAAAGTGGAGAAAACCACTAGAGCATTTGGGTATGACCTGAATCAAATCTCTTATGACTATAGAGTGGAAGTGAGAAATAGATTTAAGGAACTAGATCTGATAGA
>SJYX01018027.1:83053-126898 GCA_006410675.1 Oreotragus oreotragus | reverse complement strand
AAAAAAAAAACACTAAACATTCAGAAAACTAAGATTATGGCATCCAGTCCCATCATTTCATGGCAAATAGATGGGGAAACAATGGAAACAGTGAGAGACTTTTCTTGGCTCCAAAATCACTGCAGATGGTGACTGCAGTCATGAAATTAAAAGATGCTTGCTCCTTGGAAGTAAAGCTATGACCAACCCAGACAGCTTATTAAAAATCAGACATTACTTGGCCAACAAAGGTCTGTGTAGTCAAAGCTATGGTTTTTCCAATAGTCACGTATGGATGTGAGAGTTGGAACATAAAGAAGGCTGAGCACTGAAGAATTGATGCTTTTGAACTGTGGTGGTGGAGAAGACTCTTGAGAGTCCCTTGGACAGTAGGGAGATCAAACCAGTCAACACTAAAGGATATCAACCCTGAATATTCACTGGAAGGACTGATGCTGAAACTGGAGCTCCAAAACTGTGGCCACCTGATGTGAAGAACTGACTCATTAACAAAGACACTGATGCTGGGAAAAATTGAATGCAGGAGGAGAAGGGGATGACAGAGGATGAGATGGTTGGATGGCATCACTAACTGGATGGACATGAGTTTGAGCAGACTCCAGGAGTTGGTGATGGACAGGGAAGCCTGGCATGTTTCCATCCATGGCATTGCAAAGAGTTGGACACGACTCAGTGAATGAAAAACATTATACATATAAAAATAGGCAAAGATCAAGAAAGTCTTCAAAAGAATAATAGGTTGTTCCTTTATTTTTCCCATTTATTTATTCCGTTATTTCTTAGAAAAAAAGCAAAAAACTATTCTGGACTAAATTGTGCCCTACATACTTGTAAAATACATTTGTAAAAATATGAAGATTATGGAAAGTCTAACATTAGATCTCAGTAAGTCAAAGATTCTTAACATGAATTGAGGTCCAGAATCATTAAACTGCTTGCCCAAGTTTTACTGATTATAATTAATTTTACTATTAATTTTATTTTCACAACCATTTATACCACTGTGGCTTGATAAATCAATTAAATCCTTTAAGTTCATTTGGCATTTTATTTGGCTTCATTTAGAGAATTCTATTTATTGCATAGGCTTTTCTTCTAGTTTCCTCCCTGAAACCCATCTTTGGTTATATTTTTTAAATTATGGGGGGAATTTTGTGTTTGTTGCTTTTGTTTTTCACTACAAATTTGAAGTCATCAAAGATGCTCATTGAAATCAAGCTGAGTCAGAAAAGATTTGGCACTGCACACTGGTTATACTGATACAGGACAATTGTGTTAGTATCTGACTAGAGAATGGCCTATATGCCATGGGGGTATTATTCTTGCATAATAGAAGCAAATGTACCTTGAAGTTAATTTAAATTCTCCCTCACCCCTGTTATCACTCTAGAGACAATCAGGAATGGCTCTCAGCAAAATAAAACTGCTTTGGAGCCTAAGAATAACTAGAGAACTGAGTGGCTGCTGAAGACTAATGATTTATATACACAGTAAAATTACCTACCTGGGGCTATTAAGATAGAAAAGGAAAATGGAACATGACTGTTATCATTACTTTATTATTGTACATTTATATTTTTTCTGCTTGAGTGTAAGAGTGCATTAAAACCAAGTCAGCTGAACAAAATGCCCATTCTTTCTATCACTAAGGATAAAGGAAATTAGCTTTTTTTCTTTTTTTTTTCCAGCTAAATACCTGTCCATCATACTGAAGCTCTGAACATACAGCATTTTAATTGCAATCTTCCTCACAGGGCAGGAGATATATTGTAAATTATACCATCAACATTTTTAGCATCTTCTATAATCTAGTCATTTGAAATTGGGTAGATTAGATAATTGATTGTCTGGCTTGGCTCAAAAGTTTTAAAATGAAAAGTCCTATTTTTATATGTTAGTGAAAATACGATGTGAATTCACAGTTGACAATGTAAGCAAATGGCTATGGGTCTCATGAATTTGGGAAAAAGAGTAAAAATGCTTGAATTAAATATATACATTGTATGTAGAACTAGAATGAAGACTTCTTAGTTTTTTTTTTCTGTAGTGAGCCTATGGTTTATAGAGCACCCCTTTCACTGGTATAGAAGGTGGGAAAATAGCTCTTACTTTGCATCTTCAAGCACCATAAGAGAGGAAGGTACATAAACCCATTGCATTTATTCATAAATATCAGGTCAATTACAGGGCTTCCCTGGTGACTCAGTGGTAAAGAATGAGCCTGCCAATGCAGGAGATGCAGGTTACATCTGTGGGTTGGGAAGATCCCCTGGATGAAGAAATGGCAACCCACTCCAGGATTTTCACCTGGAAATCCCATGGACAGAAGGCCCTGGCAGGCTATAGTCCATGGGATTGCAGAGTCAGACATGACTGAATGACTTAGCACATAAACACAGGTCAGTTAAACAGTGAATTCTGCAAGACACAGGATAACTGCTCGGTTGGAAAAAAAAAAAAAAAAAACACCTTAGTTGAATAGAAGAAACAAGAGATTAACAAACAGGAGTATTGCTAGGTGTGTTGCTCAGCCCAGACTTTCTCTGTGATGTAAGGACTCTGTGCCATAGATCTTCCAAATGTAATCTAGAAAAAAAGACAAACAACACACCTTTTACCAATTCTATATAATTATTTGGATGGGGGAATTACCTCAAAATCTCTATTATTGTGGGAATTTTAACTTCTCCCCCACTTTCATATTACTCAAGTAACAACAGCATTTCATGAGGAAAAACTAGTCTATTACATTGCTGTTTTCAGCTTGATGTCAGGGAGAAATCCATAAATGGTGTTATTAGACAGCAACTTTTACTCTCTCTTTTTGAAGTGACTCTCATACACTGTATAGTTTGAAGGAAAGCAGCTTTGTGTCTTTTAGGAAATTAGTATCTTATGTCATAAGGATAAATGTTAATTTTCTTTTATCTTTTCATATTTCCTTATGCTCGGAGTAAATGGAATAGAGAAGATTGAGAAAAAAAATGAGAAGAAAATTTATTTCTTTAGACATATAGTATAAATTTACTATGTAAGCCTCCAATGTTATCAAAGAACCTCTGGAGAATGTTGAAATAAAATTTCTAAATTTAGCTGATTCTTATAGTCAGTATAGGTTTTAAAACTCATTAAGAACTTATCTTTATTTTCAGGGGCTCCAAAATCACTGAATACGGTGATTGCAGCCATGAAATTAAATGGCACTTACTCCTTGGAAGGAAAGTTATGACCAACCTAGATAGCATATTGAAAAGCAGAGACATTACTTAGCCAACAAAGGTCCGTCTAGTTAATGCTATGGTTTTTCCAGTGGTCATGTATGGATGTGAGAGTTGGACTGTGAAGAAAGCTGAGCACTGAAAAATTGATGCTTTTGAACCGTGATGTTGGAGAAGACTCTTGAGAGTCCCTTGGACTGCAAGGAGATCCAACCAGTCCATTCTAAAGGAGATTGGTCCTGGGTGTTCTTTGAAAAGAATGATGCTAAAGCTGAAACACCAGTACTTTAGCCACCTCATGTGAAGAGTTGACTCATTGGAAAAGACTCTGATGCTGGCAGGGACTGGGGGCAGGAGGAGAAGGGGGTGACAGAGGATGAGATGGCTGGATGACATCACCGACACGATGGACGTGAGTTTCAGTGAACTCTGCGAGTTGGTGATGGACAGGGACGTCTGGCGTGCTGCAATTTACGGGGTCGCAAAGAGTTGGACACAATTGAGCCACTGAACTGAACTGAAGAACTTATCTAAAGATTCAAGTATTTTACATATTTCTGTACTGAAGATACACGTGTATGTACATATAAATATTTACATGCATGTGTGCATGCTCAGTTGCTCAGCCAAGTCCAACTCTGCAACCCATGGACTGTAGGTAGCTGCCAGGCTCCTCTGTCTATGGAATTCTCCAGGCAAGAATATTGGAGTGGTTGGTATTGAAAGCTGAATAAAGCATATTATTTCTGGAGAAAAAAAAAGAATACTGGAGTGGGTAACCACATTTTCCTCCATGATATCTTCCTGACCTAGGGATCAAATGAGAGTCTCCTGCACTGCAGGCACATTCTTCACCATCTGAGCCACCATATATATGCTTACATATACATTACTAATTCAATTTTCAAGTATTTTTTTAAAGGTTAGAATTGAACATAATTTATTATTGATTAATTGCCATGTACTTCACTATTGTGATATTTGACAGACTAGAGAATTCTTCAAGAAAATTAGAGATACCAAGAGAATATTTCATGCAAATATGGTCACAATAAATGACAGAAATGGTATGGACCTAACAAAAGCAGAAGATATTAAGAAGAGGTGGCAAAAATTCACAAGAATTATACAAAGAAAGTCTCCATGACCCAGATAACCATGATGGTGTGGTCACTCACCTAGAATCCTGGAATGCAAAGTCAAGTTGGCCTTAGGAAGCATCACTATGAACAAAGCTAGTAGAGGTGATGAAACTCCACTTAAGCTATTTCAAACTCTAAAAGATGATGCTGCAAAAGTGCTGCACTCAACATGCCAGCAAATTTGGAAAACTCAGTAGTGGCCACAGTACTGGAAAAGGTCAGTTTTCATTCCAACCCCAAAGAAAGGCAATGCCAAAGATTGTTCAAACTACTACACAATTGCTCTCATCTCACACGCTAGGAAGTTCAGTTCAGTTCAGTGCTCAGTCATGTACAACTCTTTTCAGTTCAGTTCAGTCATTCAGTTGTGTACAACTCTTTGTGACCCCATGAATTGCAGCACACCAGGCCACCCTGTCCATCACCAACTCCCGGAATTCACTCAGACTCACATCCATCGAGTCCGTGATGCCATCCAGCCATCTCATCCTCGGTCNGGAACTTCACTCTCCCTTTTCACTTTCATGCACTGGAGAAGGAAATGGCAACCCACTCCAGTGTTCTTGCCTGGAGAATCCAAGGGACGGTGGAGCCTGGTGGGCTGCCCATCTATGGGGTCGCACAGAGTCGGACACGAGTGAAGCGACTTAGCAGCAGTAGCAGCAGCAGCAGCACATGCTAGCAAAGTAATGCACAAAATTCTCCAAGCCAGGCTTCAACAGTATATGAACCATGAATTTCCAGATGTTCATGCTGGATTTAGAAAAGGTAGAGGAACCAGAGATCAAATTGCCAACATCTGTTGGATCATTGAGAAAGCAAGAGAGTTCCAGAAAAACATCTACTTCTGCTTTATTAACTATGCCAAAGCCTTTGACTGTGTGGATCACAACAAACTGTGGTAATTATTCAAGACATGGGAATACCAGAGCACCTGACCCACCTCCTGAGAAATCGGTAAGCAGGTCAAGAAACAACAGTTAGAACTGGACATGGAACAACAGACTGGTTCCAAATTGAGAAAGGAATATATCAAGGAATATATATTGTCACCCTGAATACATCATGTGAAATGCTGGCCTGGATGAAGCACAAGCTGGAGTCAAGATTGCCAGAAGAAATATCAATAACCTCAGATACACAGATGACACCACCCTTATGCCAGCAAGTGAAAAAGAACTAAAGAGCCTCTTGATGAAAGTGAAAGAGGTGAGTAAAAATGTTGAATTAAAGCTTAACATTCAGAAAACTAAGATCATGGCATCCAGTCCCATCATTTCATGCAAATAGATGGGGAAACAATGGAAACAGTGACAGACTTTATTTTGGGGGGCTCCAAAATCACCACAGACAATGACTGCAGCCATAAAATTAAAAGACACTTGCTCCCTGGAAGAAAAGCTATGACCAACCTAGACAGCATATTAAAAAGCAGAGACATTACTTTATCAACAAAGGTAAGTCTAGTCAAAACTATGGTTTTTCCAGTAGTCGTGTATAGATATGAGTTGGACTATAAAGAAAGCTGACTGCTGAAGAATTAATGCTTTTGAACTGTGGTGTTGGAGAAGACTCTTGAGAGTCCCTTGGACTGCAAGGCAATCAAACCAGTCAATCCTAAAGGAAATCAGCCCTGAATATTCACTGGAAGGACTGAAGCTGAAGCCGAAACACCAACACTTTGGCATCTGACGCAAAGAAGTGATTCATTGGAAAAGACCCTGATGCTGGGAAAGATTGAAGGCAGGAGAAGGGGACAACAGATGATGAGATGGTTGGATGGCATCACCAACTTGATGGACAGGAGTCTGAGCAAGCTCCAGGAGTTGGGGATGCACAGGGAAGCCTGGTGTTCTGCGGTCCATGGGGTCGCAAAGAGTCGGACATGACTGAGTGACTGAACTGAACTGATGTCACTCAGTCATGCCTTACTCTTTGTGAGCCTATTAACTGCAGCCCGCCAAGCGCCTCTGTCCATGGGATTCTCCAGGCAAGAATACTGCATGCCCTCCTCTAGGGGATCTTCCAGACTCAGGGATCGAACTCCAGTCTCTTATGTCTCCTGCATTGGAAGGCGGGTTCTTTACCACTAACGCCACCTGGGACTCTTACCTAATAGATAGATGTTCGTTGCATTTTCACTGTTGCTGTTGAATGCTGGATGGATGGATGGTTGGATGGATGGATGGGTGGGGATGTTTGGTTAGGGACCAGGTTGATACACTAGAAACAGATAACTTTAGGTCCACCTTTAGCACGTAGCGTCTGCCTGGAATGCAGGAGACACCAGGTTCGATCCCTAGGTTGGGAAGATCCACTGGAGAAGGAAATGGCAACCCACTCCAGTACTCTTGCCTGGAGAATCTCATGGAGGGAGGAGCCTGGCAGGCTACAGTCCATGGGGTCACAAAGAGTCGGACACGACTGAGTGACTTCACTTTCACTTTCACTTTAGCACGTAGCGGGTGAGTATATCAAACACCCTGGCCTTTTCTCAAGTGTTGTGGTCCTAGTGAGTTTGGATTAAGTGGGAGACAAATGGAACTCTAAACGTGAAAAATTAAATAATAATAAAAAAGCAAGTCTCACAGGGCAGTGTGCTGCCTCACCTCAGAAAGTGAAAGAGTATAGTGGGTAAGCCTGTGTCACTGACACGTTTATGCTTATTCTCTTAAAGAAACATGGATAGGTAGATAGGTGATAAAACAAACAATGTTCCACCCAGCTACCCTATTGGTATTTAAGGCATCTGAAGCTTACGCATTCAAACACCTGTGAAGAGTGTGTCAGACGATCTGAATGTGGAAACCAGGGTTTGCTTCGCTTTTAGTCAGCTCTGTGGCCTTGGGTCCATCATTCCGTTTCCCTGGCTCTTTCTTCCTCTCAGATGACCTCTGAGGTCATTTTAGATTAAAAAAGTATCTTCTCTTTTGACACTGTTTCCTGGGAGCACACAGAAAGTATTAAAACTATGTGTCAAATGAATGGATGACTTTCCTTCTCTGAGCTTTCTGGGTTTTACAGTGTGAGTTATAAACTAAGGCTGTGTCCTTCCAGCATTAAGAGTTTTAGCAGCACTTGCTCTTTCCTCAATCCCTTTTATTGTTGTTCAGTTGCTAAGTCATGGCTGACTCTTTGTGACCCCGTGAACTGCAGCATGCCAAGGTTCCCTGTCTTTCACTGTTTCCTGTTTGCCCAAACTCATATCCATTGAGCCAGTAACACCATCCAACCATCTCATCCTCTGAATCAGGGTCTTTTCAAATGAGTCAGCTTTTTGCAATAGGCTGTAGGATAATTATTTCCTATGAACCTGCTGCTGCTGCTAAGTCACTTCAGTCGTGTCCGAGTCTGTGTGACCCCATAGACGGTAGCCCACCAGGCTCCCCCATCCCTGGGATTCTCCAGGCAAGAATACTGGAGTGGGTTGCCATTTTCTTCTCCAATGCATGAAAGAGAAAAGTGAAAGTGAAATCGCTCAGTCTGTCCGACTGTTAGCGACTCTATGGACTGCAGCCCACCAGGCTACTCCGTTCATTGGATTTTCCAGGCAAGAGTACTGGGGTGGGGTGCCATTGCCTTCCCCGTCCTATGAACCTAGTGTGGTTTATAGCTCTATCATAACATCTTCATTCAGTCATATGGAACTGAATGACTGTTTAATTACCTGGCTCTGATGCTAGACAGTGAGGAATTTAACAGCAGTGACTATGACATTGATTAAGATGAATTTCCTGTGTTAGGGTCCAACACAGAGAAGAGGCTTGCTCGACACACAGCCGCAAGGAACTGAGCTGGATTCACATGGAGCACTGAAAGGGCAGATGATTAAAGAGTACCACAGACTAAACCCCAGCACTGCAGGGCAGGGGGAAGGCCAGCTGCCGGAGATCTAAGGGAGACAATGGGCAGAGAAGGATGATTTCATCTGTTCTTATTGAAGGAAATTTGGATTCAGGGCAAAGAAATGCCGAAGGCAAAAGTGCCAGACAGTACTCTCCAGACACCTCACCTCTCTCTGTGGCCTGTATTTTCTACTCTGGTTTAGATCTGGGGTCCATGGACCAAGATGATTCTAGTGTGAACCTTCTGGTGTACAATGCAGGCTCTTCAAAACATGGCCCAAGGAAGAGGTATGGTTTTCATTCTTATCAGACTTCCTAGAAAAACTCCATGTTTTTGAGAGGTATAGAAAACATTGAAAATTTAAGACATGCCAACATGAAGTCCTTTCAGCCCCCTTCAGCACTAACGACATCAGTGCCTTTCTTAACAACACTGTGTTTGCCTTAGAGTTTCTGAATCTTACATTTGCTTTAGAGAACTAGAATGGTAAGCTCTTTGCCTTATGTTTGCCTTGCTGCTGCCTTAGAGAACTAGAACGGAAAGCTCTTTGCCTGGTTGGCTGATTTCATCTTGAACAGCTTTAACATCCACTTTCATTTTGATTCAATATTAGATGTGCTTTTTCAATCCATTGTCTTGAAATCTTGCCAGATTACAAATAAGCAATTTCAACAAGAGTAATAAAAACGAACAGGACATCATAAAGAACATCAGTTGTGACCTTTATTTAACCTCCTACATGGTCCAAATGTGTCCTTGGCCCCAACTGAAAAGTGAAAAGGAAATATACACAGATAATTTTACTTCCACTAAAATTCAGTGGTTAATAGCACCACTGAAGGGATGGGAAGAAGAAATGAAATCAGTATTTCAAGTGTATGTGCCAGGCACTATCCCTGGGCAACATGACAAAATAAGCATCACTCTCATTTTTGCAAAAGAAGAAGGTCAGACGCAAAGAAGTTAAGATGAGCCATCACCTAAGGTCAAAAGCAACAAGATAGTGGCACATAAACCCCTCCATCTAGCTCTGAAGTCCATACTTCATCCTTTATAAAATTGAGCTTAAATTAAATCATAGACTACTGTATGAACTAGTAGGAAACAGAGGAAATGAAAAATTTTAGAGACTTCATAATTTATCAACACAGATCTTGAGAAATAATTTGTTTTCATATTTTGCTTTCACACGTTTGTGTGTGTGTGTGTGTGTGTGTGTGTGTGTGTGCGTGTAGCAACCAAGAGTTTTGGATCAACATGTCATCAGCATTCTACTAATGGAATTCTGAGATGAAATATGATGCCTTCATTAGCTTGGTTGGATGTTATCGCCAGCATATTTCTATTGAAATAGTAAAGATAACTCAAGGACCTCCACTGCCACTCAAGGATATCCAACCTGAGGACCACTGATAAAATCTGAAACCACCCAGTGTGATCACACATCCCATCTGCATGAATATAGTCAGTTTTCGGTCTTACTGCTCTTTGAGTTTTTAATTTAGTTATTCTATCAAAAATGTTATGAGCTCTTTCTTATTTCTTTGTTTCCTCCTTTTATAAGCCAAATTTTGTAATGACTGCATCCTAGACCCCAGTATTTGGAAAAAGTTGCTCACTTTGATACTTTATTCTGATACTAGAATAAATCAAAGAAATAATATCATTCTTTTGGAAATTGTTCAACTAGCCATAATTTTTTGCTTCATTGATATTTTTTGGACTGAACATACTCTTTTCACATTTTGAAAGTGACAATATGATTGTGGCATATTTCAGATATCTGTTTTTGATAAAAAGTAACTTTTTGATTATTTTGTAAAACCAAAGAATTATTAGAACTCATGAAGCCCTCTTTAAATAAACTATAAATGAATAACAGCTGTTATTAACTTACAACACTGACATTCTTAATGTTTACTATAAAGGTTTGCTTGGCCCCAAGGTTTTAAGGTATAAGTGGAAGCATTTGACCAATTATTTCCAGGGTACCAATGAAGTCACTGGGCTCACTCCTGACACTCACACCCAGTGTTCTTGGATTCATAGGCTAATGTCTGTCAGCTCCTCAGGCTAAAGGGAGGCCTTTGGTTGCTCAATGCCAGTGTCCTTCCCCAGAACCAGAGCTTCCGAGCTCTGTCACCTGAGTACATTTACCACTTCGCGGAATAAGTTAAGTCTTCTGTCCCAGGGAGCTCACTACACCTCCGCCCTGGGTTTCCCACTCCCCCTACCCAGTTTGACATCCCTCAACACTTCTATCACTTTCCTGAAGATGAGCCTATGAGCTCTTTTAATTCTATGAGCTTCACTGTATAGCACATGGAAATATACTCAATATCTTGTGACAAACTATAAGGGAAAAAAATCTGAAAAAGAAAGTTAGTGTGTATGTGGATGAGTATGTATGTGTGTGTGCGTGTGTGTGTGTGTGTGTATGTGTGTGTATATTTATTTATGGGCTTCTCTAGCGGTTCAGACAGTAAAGAATCTGCCTGCAATGTGAAAGTCCTAGGTTCAATCCCTGGGCCAGGAAGATCCCCTGGAAAAGAGCAAGGCAACCCATTCCAGTATTCTTGCCTGGAGAATTCCATGGACAGAGGAGCCTGGTGAGTTACAGTCCATATGGTCGCAAGACAGTCAGACATGATTTAGTAACTGAACAACAACATAAACACACACACACAGATAAATATGTGTGTAAGTGGCGCACTGGTAAAGAATCTGCCTTCCAATGCAGGAGACACACAAGACATGGGTTTAATTCCTGGGTTGGGAAGATCCCCTGGAGAAGGATCTAGCAACCCACTCCAGTATTCTTGCCAGGAGAATTTCACAGACAGAGGAGCTTGGTGGGCTACAGTCCGTGGGAGTGCAAAGAGTCATACATGACTGCATGACTGAGCATCCACACACACACACACACACACACACACACATATNAAGGAAAAGGGGACGACAGAGGATGAGATAGCTGGATGGCATCACTGACTTGATGGATGTGAGTTTGAGTGAACTCCAGGAGATGGTGATGGACAGGGAGGCCTGGCGTGCTGTGATTAATGGGGTTGCAAAGAGTCAGACACAACTGAGTGACTGAACTGAATTGAACTGAAGTTAGAAATGGGCTTCTTTTGTGGCTCAGTTGATAAGGAACCTGCTTGCCAATGCAGGAGACCCAACAGACGTGGGTTTGACCCCTGGGTTGGGAAGATTCCCTGGAGGAGTCAACAACAACCCACTCCAGTATTCTTGCCTGGAGAATCCCAAGGACAGAGAAGGCTGGTGGCATACAGTTTATAGGGTCACAAAGGGTCAAACACGACTGAAACAACTTAGCACCCTATGATATGACAGTCTCAGGCTAGTCTCAGGCTCCAAAATCCAGCTTCACTAGAGGGACCTCAGTTACTGATGAAACTATTTGAAAGGCAGGAATAAAAACACAGATACAGAGAACAGACTTGTGGACACAGGATGGGGAGAGAGAGGGTGTGACAGATTGAGAGAGTACCATTGACATAGTTATATATATATATACTACCATGTGTAAAATAGATAGCTGGTGGGAAGCTACTCTATAGCACAGGAAGCTCAGCTCGGTGCTCTGTGATGACCTAGGAGGTAGTGTGGAGGCGGGGTGGGAGGGAGGTACAAGAGGGATAGATGTATACACATAGCTGATTCCCTGGTAGCTCAGCTGAAGGAGCTGCCCACTATGCGAGAGATCTGGGTTCGACCTCTGGGTCAGGAAGATTCCCTGGAGAAGGGAACAGGCTATCCACACCAGTATTCTTGGCCTTCCCTGGTGGCTCAGCTGGTAAAGAATCCACTCGCAGTGCGGGAGACCTGGATTTGATCCTTGGGTTGGGAAGATTCCCTGGAGAAGAGAAGGGCTACCCATGTCAGTATTCTGGCCTGGAGAATTCCATGGACTATATACTCCAAGAGGTCGTAAAGAGTCCGATGCGACTGAGTGACTTTCACTTCAATTGAGTACACAAACCCAAAGTAGCCTTCAGGATGAATGCAAGGGAAAGGGTTGCTTTGAGATCAGGTAGAGAGAGGAGAAAGGAAACTAAGTGGCTGTTGAAATGTGATGACATAAAGGAAAGGCAAAAATCAAGAATGAAAGTTTTATTTCCTAGGTAGGCACAAAAGTGATTACTAACACCGTTCACTGTGAGACTGAAACACGATAAAGACAAATTCAGAGCTGCGAGAAAGGATGAGCTCACTCAGAGGAATCTATGTAGACTAAAAAGAAAGGGGACAAAAGTAATATTTTGATTTATGCCAGCATCTAAGAATGTCTAGAATATGAGCAGCCTCCGGCCTCAGAAACAAAACATTGGTTGAGGAGTGTTGAGGGAGTTGGAAGGCAAATCAAGAAATTGTGGTGTCTTGAAAGCCGAAGGAAGGGAAAGTTTCAAGACAGATTGTTTCCAGTATAACATAGCACTGATATATTACGAAAAGTGAGTCACTGAAACAGCTCATTCTAAAGTCACTGATAAATTTACAAATATTCAGTCCAATGGCTACCTGGCTACACAGATTACTCCATTTGTATCCTATTTTCTCAATGGCTCAGCAGTTAAAGAATCTGCCTTCAATGCAGGAGACATGAGTTTGCAGGATTATGGTCAGGACTCTGGGCAGGTTCTTACATTCATCCTTAAGCTCCTTGTGACTATGGTGGTAGGTGCACATGAGAGCTGATGTGAAAGGCGGTCCTTGGCAATTAATGGGTTAGGATGCCCTGTGTGATGTCACCCAGAGACCTTTGAGACTGGGGGCTTTTATTGCTTCATCCATTTGTTTTATCATTAAGAAGAAAAAGATGTTATAAAATATGCACTCAGGTAATGGCTTAAATGCAGTCCTTTACAAAAGATGGTGGCAGCCTTTTCAGTTGCTCACAGTTAGATTCTATGATGATCTTTAAGGGTGAATTGTTAGAAGCCTTTCCATGTGGATATTTTAAAAAGTGTAATTGTTTGGCTCATTATGAAAGGCAAATTATTCATTTATTTTATGATTTCCTTTTTCTCTTTTTTTCTTTTATCACACATTACAAGCCTAAAAAGAATAATCTTTGAGTGCCTTTTAAAAAATTTCCTTTAGAAAAAGTTTCTTTTTTGTCTTTCATCATAGTCTTTTGACATAAGGAAAAAATATCATTGATTTTTTTTTTTCCTTAGCAAACATTTCTTTTAATGGAAACCTTAATTTGTCATAGATTTTCTGCTTTCTTGTTTGCAATTATTTGTGTTAATGCAGGCACAAAAAACAAGCATGTATTTATTTTCTCATCCATTTTATTTCCATTGCACTTCAGTAATTCCAATCTAATATCAAATAAAGTATTCTCCTGGAAAATGACTTCTGAGATTATTTTTTTTTCTCCAGCATAAATTTAGTCTATGCAGGAGATGATCAAAAGATACTTAACTTCCCTGTTTGCACATCAGTTTTCTTTTCCTCAAAATGGGAATAAGGACATCATCTATTGAGTTAGATTGTTGTAAATATTACTATGATCATCTATAGANTATTGCTTCATCCATTTGTTTTATCATTAAGAAGAAAAAGATGTTATAAAATATGCACTCAGGTAATGGCTTAAATGCAGTCCTTTACAAAAGATGGTGGCAGCCTTTTCAGTTGCTCACAGTTAGATTCTATGATGATCTTTAAGGGTGAATTGTTAGAAGCCTTTCCATGTGGATATTTTAAAAAGTGTAATTGTTTGGCTCATTATGAAAGGCAAATTATTCATTTATTTTATGATTTCCTTTTTCTCTTTTTTTCTTTTATCACACATTATAAGCCTAAAAAGAATAATCTTTGAGTGCCTTTTAAAAAATTTCCTTTAGAAAAAGTTTCTTTTTTGTCTTTCATCATAGTCTTTTGACATAAGAAAAAATATCATTGATTTTTTTTTCCTTAGCAAACATTTCTTTTAATGGAAACCTTAATTTGTCATAGATTTTCTGCTTTCCTGTTTGCAATTATTTGTGTTAATGCAGGCACAAAAAACAAGCATGTATTTATTTTCTCATCCATTTTATTTCCATTGCACTTCAGTAATTCCAATCTAATATCAAATAAAGTATTCTCCTGGAAAATGACTTCTGAGATTATTTTTTTTTCTCCAGCATAAATTTAGTCTATGCAGGAGATGATCAAAAGATACTTAACTTCCCTGTTTGCACATCAGTTTTCTTTTCCTCAAAATGGATTCCAATGAATTGAAACACCTGCTTTACAGATATCCCATGGAGGACAAGACATCCACATGTGGGCCATTCAACAAATTTAACAAGACCTAATGAGCCTTGAAACTGTGATTTAATTCTTAATTTCTGTGAAGTAAATTTAGTAATGACTGATAAGGACCATCATCATCTACACTTAGAGAGTCATTAACAGGGAAGTGGAGACACCTGTCCTTTTATGTAAGACACTCAGTTCACTTTAGCATCTGAAAGTGCTGTCCCTTGTACAGGAACAACAACAACAAATGCCAGGGTTAAAATAATCTTAAAAACAAAATTCCATACTATACAGCACCTGTCTCTTATACACATCTAGATGTGTATAAGAGACAGGCACACCCTCCCTGCCCCCTGACCTCATCCTTTTTGAGTGTGTTGTAATATATTAACATGGCCTTCATAGCTTGTGCTGTACTCTGATATGGTGGTACTATGTCTAGTAGTCCATTATCAGGCAAATGCTGCATTAGAGTGACTCCACATAAGCTTGAGATATCCCCTAGATGAGTCTGTAAACACAGGTCAGATCGTTACTTTAGTGCTTTTCTTTGTTCCCAAATCCTTGTTCTGTAGGTTTCAATGGAATCAGAATGGAGAGTTTTGTAACGTGAAGTCAGAGCAAGACTTCCCAAAGAAATTGTGGAAACATATTGCAAATGGAAGATGCCAAAATAGGAAAAGAATTTTTTTATGGAACAATTGCTTGAAAATGTAAATGATTTGAAAGATACTATATGTTGATAAAACATGACATATAATGAAGGCAAAAATAAATTCTATAATGACTTTATAGTTTAAAGTGACACATTTGTATATTCAAATGACCTGAACAAGTTCATATATTTCCAAAGAGCTAAAGCTCCCTCATTGTCATTACTGATTCACTGAAAAAAGTGCCAAAAAAAAAAAAAAAAAAAGAAGAAGAGTCAGTGGTACTATTGGTAAACCAAACTCTTTCTCTCCAAAGACAGTGTTTAGGAGAATTTTAAACGAGCTCCACTGTATTTACTCTTACTAGCGAGAGTGGAAGGCTCTATTGTGATGAAATATAGNAAAAAAAAAAAAAAAAAAGAAGAAGAAGAGTCAGTGGTACTATTGGTAAACCAAACTCTTTCTCTCCAAAGACAGTGTTTAGGAGAATTTTAAACGAGCTCCACTGTATTTACTCTTACTAGCGAGAGTGGAAGGCTCTATTGTGATGAAATATAGCCCCTCAATAAAACTATGTCCCCAGCACTTTTGCTCACAACCAAATATTCACAACTACAGCCTTAATATATCAGGCTTATCTATTACTTGGCTACATATTTATAACATATTACCCTCGTAAAGCTCAAGGAAATGAAATATATTTCAGCTTTGCACTGTGGAAACCTCAACATTGGCATTAAGACCTTAAGTTTGCATTTAATATTTCTTCTGGTTGTCTGAATTGGACTGGCCAGCATTGTTTTTATGAGATAAAGTCAGAGAGTTCCCTTTCTCAATTTAAACATGGGATGCAATTCTCACCTCTTATGGTGAACAGGTGAATATGTATGCATGCATTCAAGGAATTTGTGGTTTGGTGTCAGCTTGACATTTTATTGTGTTATCTTGTTTCTTTCTAAATTGTCATTGTTGTTAAGCCTTGAGAAATGTTTAGCTTGGCAAATCCCTGCCAACATTTGATGATGAATGCTATCCAGATTTAATATGTTCATTTTACTGACTGCTTTAAAGAATTAGTGCTAGAGTGCTAGACTATGACATGTTAGATGCTCCTAAAAATGTATTTTTTCACAGTTTCTGATAGATTTTATAAGTTTTGATCATAAAGCTATCAATTTTATTATTATTACAAATAGTTTTAAAATACACATCAATTTATTTCTAGGTGGCTTTCTTCTGTACACTTTTCTAAAAAAATAAAGAATTATTTTTTCTTCGAGAAAAGAAAAAGAATCACTTCTTGCATGATATTTTGCACTGTGAGAGGGATATTACTGAATATTTCAGGAAGCATTTATGTTTATCAATGGAATACTAGTACTTCACACTATAACACTCCTATATACTATATTCGTATTCTACAGGTTCTATAGGTTGAGAAATGCATCCCCTCAGATTTTTATATTGAAGTTAAAACCTCAGTCCCTCAGAATGTGGCCTTATTTGGGTTCTTCCACAAGCTAAAAAATGCTAAAGATTCCAAGAAAATTATCAGATGCTACAGGAGACACATGGAACCGATTCTTCCTTTTAGCCCTCAAAGGGTACCAACACTGGCTAAAACCTTGATCTTGGATTTCCAGTCTCCAGAATACTGAGACAATAATTTTCTGTTCTTCTAAGCCACTCAGTTCATGGTACTTTGTTACAGCAGCCCTGGCAAACTAATATCTTGGCACAGTCAGAACACATCAACAGAGGCATAATCCATTCCAGCCAGGAAGTGGTCACATTAACCCATTCCTGTTCTGTCCAATGGGTGCCCCTGTCTGACTAGTTACTAAATTGTGAATATCACTCCTGTTACTACTGTCTCAGGAATAGTCTTCATACAAGAAACAAGATTACAGTTAAAGCCTGATGCTGGCCTTCAGTTTCTGAATTCAAAATAAAGGCATCTGAGTAAATAAATTTAAAGCTGTCGTGGAATTCTGAAATTCTTTGAATGTTACAATTCCAGGAATGGAAAGAACTAGTATTTGCATGTTACAGATAAGGCAAATTGAGACTCAAAGCTGTTGAAATAGATTAAGGTCACATGGCAAGGAAGTATCAGAAGAGGAATTCAGTTTAAGATTTAGGACTCCACTGGTTTGTCTGTTTGCCACTGTGTCCTCCAAATGGTGGCTTGTCATACAAGCATTGACTATGCGTAAAATATAACATGGATATAAAGTAAAGCCTGGCCAAGTGGGTTTATTAGTTACTGTCAAGAAAGTGGAATTTTGTTTCTTATTAAGGGCTAGGTGTTTCAATACCCTGTAATTGTAAGCTTTATTGTAATGTTGCTATATGATGGATGTCCTTGAGAGAAAGAAATTGCTCAAGCAAAGCCTGCTGAATATCAGCAAACTGTACTTAAGGATTACTCTATGGCTGTAAATAGATTTTTAGAGTTCACATTTTATTTGTGTGTTTTTATAGCAATCAATAGGAAGCCATCTATAGCATTTAGGTGTTCCCATGCTGATTACTGTGACAGCTCCTGAATCATTGCTAGGAAATTCAGTGTGTTAACAGGTTATATTGGCTAGCTAAACACATCACTTGAATAGACTAGGAAACAACAGTAGAGAGTCAGTGCAAACTAAAAAAAAAAAAAAAACAAAAAACAACAACAAATATCTAGTTGAATAGTGAATGAAGGAGGGATAGAAACAGTTTCTAAATTTCTTTTAAGGAGTAGGACTCTCCAATGGTACTATAATAATATTGAATATCTTGTCAAGGAGACACATTAACACAAATTCCAGGTCTGCCCATTGAGATTCTGGTTTGGTAGTTATTGTTTTTTTTGACAGTGGAAAGAGTAGTGATGGCCCAGTGACATTCCCACATAGCACTCTCAGTAAGTGAAAGGCCATGAAAGTTCATTAGTCCATTGCATTATTATGAAGAAATGTGTGTTCACTGGGGCAAATCAAATCTCATGTAAGATGTCTTCAGTTTAAATTAGAATCCTGAGAAAAAATGATTCAGAGATTGTAATTTTCTTGATTAGAATTTTAGGACATATTCTCTAAGATGGCTAGATCTAAACTGCAAAGGAATTTATATTTCAAATCAATACCTTGGATCCACTTACAAGTAACCTTAGCATGTTTATTCCATCAGGTGCTGTCAGCTAAGCCTAAGTGACAGAGCAGCTCCCACTGGATTCACATTCACTTTGCAGTGGTTTACAAAGGACACCTTCCAGGGATGAAAGCTGCAGTGCAACTAATCTGAAAAAGTGTTTTAAAAAGTGACATTTTGAAAGCTCTTAACCAGGACATCACAAAATAGTAGAAATAATTTAAAAACTAATTTTAAAATGATCAAAAAATTAAAGAGATCAGAGAAAAATTAAAACTCAAGTATAATTGTATGCTTGGATGTTTGTTTTAAAGCTTATTTGAAAAATATCTTTAAAAACTGTGACGAATACATTGCATTAGAGTTTTTTTTAATTGATATATTTAGAAGAGAAATATATTGTGACGTTTATACCTGATTATTACATATTTGGAGACTAATAAAGTGGAACAATGCAATTGTTTTATTTAAAGGCATACAGCAGGAAGGTAGGTGGGTGATTTAATTTGATGATTTTATTCAAATGCATGGAAATTCATGGGAACTTTATAATTCAAAATAAATTATCAAAAAACACACCATTTAAACACAATTTAATTGGTGATATTCTATTTTGGAGAAACATCAGCATCTTTTTTAACCTTTGTTTTTATAAAAAGGGAGATAATGTGCAATTTAGGTATGGAAAATATTTTGATATAATAAAACTAATGAAAGAAATGTATCATTTAATTTATATGAAGAACAAATGGAGGATATTAAAGTATCTTTTGCAAAATTTTATATTTTTCTATTAATTGTGATATATATACATCTTATTTCTATTTGAATTACCTATAAATTATGAACAAAAATACGTATGTCAATTTTTAATCATATTAAATTATTGAGCTCCTTACTAGTGTGATTTATCTTGTTATAATCTTAACTTTCCCATTGTTATTTTGTAGATCTTTGTATACAGATTTAGGAAATGGAAAAAAAGAACTGTAGAACATTTAGAATTTAAAATGTATTTGTATGTATAGAATACTTTGGCTTTTTATAAATTATGTATTCTTTAGGAATTTTTAAGAGTTAGGAGTTGAATTTTTAAAAACCTGGTTATTAGGTACTATAATCCCAATTCATTATGGGTTTTGAATTTCAACAAACCTCAAGGAAAAAAAATGGTTCATCAGCAATATTATTTCATCTTATAAGGCAATGTTTAATTATTAATCTTATAAGGCTTCTATTTTGGTTTCTTTAGCTGCCTTAGTAAAGAAAGTAATAGAGGGTACAATAAACCTGCAGAAAAAGTGCATAGCAGTACTAAAAGTCACTCAGTCATGTCCAACTCTTTGCAACCCTATGGGCTATATGTGGGATTCTCCAGGCCAGAGTACTGGAGTGGATAGCTGTTCCCTTCTCCAGGGATCTTACCAACCCAGTGATCAAACTCAGGTCTCCTGCAATGCAGGCGGATTCTTTACCAGCTGAGCCACCAAGGAAGCCCAAAAAAGTACATAAACTGGATTAAATGAAAAAATAAACAAACAAAGCCAGCCTGGCATTTTAAAATATGCTGGTCTTTGGGAAAGTCTGAACTCTCTTCTGAATCAATGCTTTTAAATCAAAGTCTGAAGTGAGAAATTCTATTTGTCATTTGAAAAATTGTGCTGTGAATTATTGCCATTTAAAAAAAAAAAGGTGATTCTGATATGAAAATAAACTTTAGAGAATCCTGAGAGAATTTTCTGGCATGTTTAAAATGTCTTGAAATTTGAAATGATTCTAGGAAGTGCTTTAAAATGCTTAAATGTTAACTTTTAAAGTTAAAGGGGTCTGCTCATTAATGTTGTATTTATGTTTTAATTGTAATTATATATGAGGCTTTAGTGGTTTGGAATCCATTTATACAATAACACATCATTATATCACAGAGTTTGTAGAATAAATAGCACATGGGTTATATCTCTAAGAAACAACGATAATTTGAGTAACTTAACAATAGTAAGGTCAATAACCAAACTAATGATGATAGTTTAGTGCTTAATCTGTGCTATGCTCTATGCTTAGCAGTTGATAAAGGCAATCTTATTTTTCTCTCACAACAAATCCCTGACCTATTTGCTACTATATTATCCTCTGTTTTACATTGGAGCAGGAGGTTCCTTGAGGTCACACAAAGTTAAAAGATCTTGTTTCTTGCACCCATTTTCAAAAAATGTTCAAAACTTAAATATTGAGAAAACTGGTACAACTGAAACATCTGCTGGATTTTAAAGCCTATATTCAGAAGTACTATCTTTTTGTTGTTATTGTTTAGTCACTAAGTTGTGTCTGACTCTTTGTGACCCCATGGACTGTAGCCCACCAGGCTGCTCTGTCCATGGAATTTCCCAGACAAGGACACTGGAGTGGGTGGCCATTTCTTCTCCAGGGGGTCTACCCAGTTCCTTATGTTTCCTGCACTGGCAGCAAGTTATTTGTCACTGTCACTACTTGGGCAGTCCCAGGGATCCTTTACAATCTCACAAATTACTGTACCAAAATTAAATTATCCTACTTTATCCGTTTACATTGAAAAAGTATTGAGAATTTACCAATGCTTATTTCAGCCACTCTATGATGGAAAGGTATACATACTTTAGGAAGCTCAGTTGTCTTTGTTTTAGTGATACAAGTGTAAACAGTTCTTTTTTGAAGAGTCTTCAAGGATTTGACTATGCCTTGCCTTGAGAGTGTGGGTATGTAGCTGGAATCCTAATTCTCCAGTTCTTATAGGTGGGGTGTGGAATACTAGCAGCTTGAGAAAATTGTTATGGGCTCTGGTATTTATCATTAAAAGCTCTCCTTTATTTTGCAAAGTTTTCTACTTTTAGTTTTGTGTACTAAGAAAAATTACTAACACTCTGTCCACAGGGATAACAGTCCTTGAGTAATTTTATAATTGCCATTGGTTCAAGTTTTATCATTATCATCATCATCATCATTAAAGTGAGGTAAGGTATTTCTTCTCATTCTTAAACACAGGCACTATTATCTGATGTAGAGAAAACAACTGGGATTAAAGAACTGAAATCCAGTCTCAATTTCCTCTCTCTTTTTATGACACTGCATTGCCTCAGGATACCTCTGTAAGACATTTACTGTGATATTTCATCCTTTTGCTAAAATTCTAATGTAAATTTAGCATTGTATCTATAGTATCTCATGATACTATGAAATAATAAATCAGTTATGTTAATTAATCTCCCCCAAACTATATGATTCTCTAATCATATTTTCAGTGGATGATTTATAAACATAAACATTTGTTTTAAAGCCTAGACAGTTAATTCGATCTGATCCTGACTGAGACCTCATTCTTTTTCTTTTTCCTTTTTGTATCCAAAAATTTGCTGTTTGTGATTATTTGACTTAGGTTTTCAAAGTAGAACATTAAAGTGATGGTGACATTGTCTGGGGCATTTTTTTTTTTTTTGCTAAGAAGAGAATATACAGACAATGGAAGCAAAGAGGGTTTATACAACAGCAGCAACTTTTATCTGGTTTGATATTCCCTGCATTCAAACAAAGAGAAATGAGTTGCACTTGACTGTATTAGAAGACACTATCCCCATAGGTGTGGATAAAAATGTTAAAGACTTTCCACTTGTACTTTATTTGGAATTATTTGGCATCAGAATATTGAAACAAGTGAGAAAGACATTAAGTTTGGATTATGGTCCCTACTCTGCCCTTGAATTTCATATTCAATACTCCTTTCTAAAAGCTCCCATAAGAGACCATTTCCATATTATTTCTCTTTATGCTAAACTTGATAGTCAAATATGACTATTTGAAGTCTGATCTTCAAATATAAGAAGCCAACCTGGAATTTCAAACACAATTGTATAATAATCTTTGGGCAGAAGAGAATGTAGCAAACTTCCAATGAATTGAAACACCTGCTTTACAGATATCCCATGGAGGACAAGACATCCACATGTGGGCCATTCAACAAATTTAACAAGACCTAATGAGCCTTGAAACTGTGATTTAATTCTTAATTTCTGTGAAGTAAATTTAGTAATGACTGATAAGGACCATCATCATCTACACTTAGAGAGTCATTAACAGGGAAGTGGAGACACCTGTCCTTTTATGTAAGACACTCAGTTCACTTTAGCATCTGAAAGTGCTGTCCCTTGTACAGGAACAACAACAACAAATGCCAGGGTTAAAATAATCTTAAAAACAAAATTCCATACTATACAGCACTTTGCTGTTTAAAATTGAATTCCACAGTTATGAGGTCAAAACTAACAAATGCCTTATAATTTGTTGTATTGCCAGGGAAAAGCAGGTCTGGTGTGATCTATATAACCTTGGGCGATTGCTTGCATGGATGACAGTAGTTACACAGAAAGGTGTCTTTGCTTTGTACAGCTGAGTTCCAGAAGAGACTACTTGTATTGGTCTTCCTTTGTTACTAACGCAGTACAAGCTCTGATGTTACTGTTTTAGTGTAAGAATTTTGTTTTTGTTTTTAAATAAAGACCCTGGTCATATTTTAGTGTTAACTAAGATTCTGATTGGATAAGTTGGAGACCAAAACATTTCCAATTGAATATAATATGTGTTAATAACATGCAATAAAAATGTTACGATACTCATTTTCCTCTCCAATCTTCTTCCCATCATGACTTCTCATTTCCATGAAGATGCTTCATGGAAGTACTAACTGATGAAAATATTTGCTCTTCTCCTTGTTTAATACACTTTTTAATAAGTGATCATAGGTAAATTAAACATCCAGGGATACTCTGAAGGAGGAAATCTGTCACAAAACCTCAAATGATAGTGTGTATTACTGGAAGGGCTGCTGCTGCTGCTGCTGCTGCTGCTGCGTCGCTTCAGTCGTGTCCGACTCTTTGTGATCCCATAGACGGCAACCCACCAGGCTCTCCCATCCCTGGGATTCTCTAGGCAAGAATACTGGAGTGCATTGCCATTTCCTTCTCCAATGTGTGAAAGTGAAAAGTCAAAGTGAAGTCACTCAGTCGTGTCCAACTCTTCGTGACCCCATGGACTGCAGCCTACCAGGCTCCTCCATTCATGGGATTTTCCAGGCAAGAGTACTGGAGTGGGGTGCCATTGCCTAGAACTCTAAAATTAAAGACTTGCTTCTCCCATTTCCCAGCCTTCTAGTGCAGTGACACCACTTGAGTAGGTGGCAGGAATAAGTTGATATCCTTTTCAGTTTTTAATTTCTCTGTGACTCAGTTTCCTCATTTATAAATAATGATTTGCTCAACTCAAAATTCTAGGCTTTCTTCTCTGTTTCACTGATACATTTGTTGATCTTTATGTCAGTACCAGGTTCTCTTTCTCTTTTATTGAGCTAAAATTGTCACATACTATTATATTAGCTGTTAGTTTAAGGTGTACAATAAAAATGATTCAATATTTGTATACACCAACACATGATAATAGCAGAAACGAAGAGGAACTAAAAAGCCTCTTGAGTAAGCTAGAAGAGAGTGAGAAAGCTGGCTTAAATCTCAATATTCAAAAAACTAAGATCATGGCATCTAGTCGCATCACTTCATGACAAATAAAGTGAAATTAAATTAAAAGGAATTAAAAGACTCTTCCTCCTTGGAAGAAAAGCTAAGACAAATCTAGACAGTGTATTAAAAAGCAAAGACATCACTTTGCCTACAAAGGTCCATATAGTCAAAGCTATGGTTTTTCCTGTAGTCATGTATGGATGTGAGAGTTGGACTATATAGAAAGCTGAGTGCGGAAGAATTGATGTTTTTGAATTGTGGTGCTGGAGAAGACTCTTGGGAGTTCCTTGCACAGCAAGGAGTTCAAGCCAGTCAATTCTAAAAGAAATCAACCCCAAATATCCATTTGAAGGGCTGGTGCTGAAGCTGAAGCTTCAATACTTTGGCGCCCTGATGCGAAGGACCGACTCATTGGAAAAGATACTGATACTGGGAAAGAATGAAGGAAGGAGAAGAAGGGGACGACAGAGGATGAGATAGTTGATGGCATCACTGACTCAATGGACACGAATTTGAACAAACTCTTGGAGACAGTGAAGGCCAGGGAAGCCTGGTGTGCTGCAGTCCATGGGGTAACAAACTGTTGGACGTGGCTGAATGACCCACGCCACCACCACCACATAATCACCCCAATAAGTGCAGTTATTGTCAATCACCACACAAACTTACAAAAACATTGTTTTTCCTTGTGATGAGACTGTTTAAGATTTACTCTCTAAACAACTTTCAAGTATACACTATTAATTGCTATCACACTGCTGTACATTACATCCCCGTGACTAATTTATTATAAAACTGCAAATCTGTGCCTCTTAATCCCCTTCACCCGTTTCACTTCTCCTCCTAACTCTCCTCTCCTTTGGTGTCTATGAGTTTTGTTTTGTCTGTTTGGATTCCATATATAAGTGAAATCATATAGTCTTTCACCATCTGATTTATTTCATTTAGCATAATACCCTCAGGGTCTACCCATGTTTTCACAATGGCAAGATTTCATTATTTTTTATGACTCAGAAATATTCTATTATCTATATATATATATATATGCCACATCTTTATCAATTCATCCATAAATATTCAGGCTGTTTACATATCTTGGCTATAGCTACAATGAACATAGGGATGCATATATATCTTTCCAAATTAATGTTCTATTTTCTTTGGATAAATACACAAAGTGGAATTGCTGAATTATCTCATAGTTTTTTTTTTTCCTATTTTATTAACTGTATAATAAGGTTTTTATTTGAATTTTTTCTTGCATCCTTAGAATAAATCCCACTTCATCATGCTGCATAATTCTTTTAGTGATTTGCTGAGTTTAGTTTGCAAATATTTTATTGCCAATTTTTACATCTATGTTCATTGAAGATACTGGCCTGTAATTTTCTTTTCTGTGGTGTCTTTGTCTTGTTTTGGTAATGGGGTAATACTGACATTGTAAAATGAGTTTAGAAGTATATCCTCTGAATTCCTTCATTTTTTTGGAGGAGTTTGAGAAAGATTGGTATTAAGTATTCTTTGAATGTCTGGTAGACTTCACCAAGGAAACTCTCTGGTCCTGGACATTCATTTGTTAGGAGGTTTTTAGTAACTCCTTACTAGTAATTAATTTATTCAGATTTCCTCTTTCTTTGTGATTCATAAGAGCATAAGATTATGTTCTAGGAAATTATCCATTTAGTTTCGGTGGTACAATTGTTAAATTATAATTATTTATGATAATACATTGTGATCCTTTGTATTTCTGTGGGATCAGTTGTAACTTCTACTCTTTCAGTTCTGATTTTATGCGTTTGAGCTGTTTCTTTTTCCTTGGTGACTCTAGCTAGAGACTTGTCGATTTTGCTTATATTTTCAAATAAATAGTTTGGTTTCATTGATTTTTTTCTACTGAATTTTTGGTCTCTATTTCCTTTATTTCTGCTATAAAACTTATTTCCTTCCTTCTACTAACTAGGTTTCACTCATCCTTCTTTTTATAGTTCCTCTCATGGTATAGTTAGATTTTATTTGAAATGTTTCTTGATTCTTGAGGTTGACCTGTATTGCAATGAATTTCCCTCTTAGAAGTATTTTTTATGCATCCAATAGATTTTGGTATATTGTATTTCCATCTTCATTTGTCTCAAGTTACTCTTAAATTTCTCCTATGATTTCTTCACTGACCTATTGGTTGTTCAGTAGTATATTATTTAAATTCCACATACTTTTGATTTTTCCAGTTTTTTTCCTTGTATTTTATTCCCAGTTTTATACCATTAGCACTTTAATAATAATGTGCCTTGGCATGGCTCTCTTTTAGTTCATCTTATTTGGGACTTTCTGGACTTCCTGGACAGTCCTGTGGGCCTGCAACCTTAACCTTGCTGCCTTCCAAACCAAGTGAGCTGCAGGTATCCCCTGGGTGTCAGTTGCAAAAATGAATGATCCACAAGAGTGTACAGGTTCCTTTCTGTGAGGACCTGGCAAGCCGTACTGAGGCTGAGGAAGAGTGCAAAATGGCATTATTTGACTTTCCAAGAGTACTTCTGAAGCCCTAGTGTAGCAAATTTGAACTTTTTGACTCTCAGCTGGAGATTCAGGTATAAATTTTTTTTTTTCCCAGAAAAACAGGGGATGGATTTCAATCTTCTGTCTGTGCAGTACCCTGGTGATGGCAGCCTCCTAAAACTGTTTCTGATTGTTACAGTCCCTTGGGACTCAGGAATGCAAACCCCTGGTACCAGAGCCAGGTGATAAAGGCGGATGTCCTGTTTGGACTCAGCACATCTACCAGCTTTAGTGGGACAGTGGAGCAGGCAGGCACTATATGCACCTATGAGACTAGCAAGACAGAGGGGGAAGCAAAACTGGCATCTGCCAGCACCTCTGTCCTGGAGAGGCTCATTAGTTCCTGCCACTCCAGCAGATGCTTTAAGATTAGAAATGAGTCTCCTAATCCAGGCACCTTTCACATATAGTCCAGGCACTTTTCAAACTGCTGTTTTTGCATTAGTCCCTGGAGCAGATGTCTGTGCACAAGCTCTTTAAAAGAAGTATCTCAGTTCCTTATAGCCCTTTGGATCTCCTGGATGAGAACCTCTGTTGGTTTTCAAAGACAGACATTTCTGAAGTTCCTCTTTCCGGTGCAGATTCCAAGGACTGGGTTGCATGAAGTAGGGCACAAGCCCCTCACTCTTAAGAGAGATGTGCTGGATTTGGGGAATCCCTCCAAATTGTGGGTCACCATGACAGGGGTGGGGTTTCTGTTAAGGCCTATCTCTGCCTCTCTTACCTGTCTCAATGTAGCCTTTCCACCCTTTGTTGTGAAGGAGCTGTTCAGCTAATCTTCAGGTCTTTTTCAGAAGGAACTGTTCCACAGGGTAGCTGTAGAGTTGATGTGTTCACAGAGGGAGGTGAGTTTCATGATTCTCCCATGTCACCATCTTGCACTTATCCTCCTTCCCAGGTTCTCTTGACCACTGTATCTTTGTTTACATGTCCTGAAATCAGGTAATGTGAACATTCCAATTTCATTCTTTTAAAAAAATTGTTTTGGCTATTAAATTTCCTTTGTCTTTCCACATACATTTTAGTTCACCATATTAATTTCTTTGAGTTATTCTGTTAATATTTTGACAGATTTTGTCTAATCTATAGAACTAATTGAGACAAGTTTATATTTTAATGGCCTTTCCAGGAGGCTCAGATTGTAAAGAATCCACCTGCAATGCAAGAGACCCAGGTTTGATCTCTGGGTTGGGGAGATCCCCTGGTGAAAGGAATGGCAAGTCACTCCAGTATTCTTGCCTGGAGCATTCCATGGACAGAGGAATCTAGTGTGTTATAGTCTATGGGGCTGCAAAGAGTCCAACCCGACTGAGCAGATATTCTAATACCGAGGCTTACGATTCATGAACACAGAATTTCTCTTTATGAATTTAGGTCTACTATGAATTCTTTCAGTAGTGCTTGTGATTTCACTATACTGAATTTGCACACATTTTATGATGTTTATATGTCTCTTAATTTTGGTGCTATAGTAAATGTTACTGATTTTTACTTCAATTGCTGACTATTTATTGATAGTAATATGGACTTGATAAATGCACTGATTAGCTCTGGAAGCATTTTAGAGATTACTGTTTGTTTGTTTGTTTTTACATAGATCATGTCATGTGTGAATAGGGGCCATTTTATTTCTTCCTTCCAAATGCCTATGTTCCTTTTAATTAGCTTGTTATACCAGCAAAGAAACCCTGTAAGGTGTTGCATAAAAGTGTTGGAAACAGATATCTTTCTTTGTACCTTATATTGGGGGAAAAAATATTCAGGCTTTCACAATAGTTAAGGGTAGCAATGGATTTAGTGTTTTTAATCTATTTATGTTTAATTGAAGAATAATTGTTTTATAGTATTGTGTTGGTCTCTGTCAAAATAAAAATGAATCAGCCGTAGGTATACCTATGCTCCCCTCCTTGAACCTCTCCATAAATCCCACCCTATCCTTCCTCCCCACCCTCCATGTCCATAACTCTGCTCTCTATGTCTGTGACTCCACTGTTGCCCTGCAAATCATTTTATCAGTACCATCTTTCTAGATTCCATATATAGGCATTAGTATGTGATATGCTTTTTTCTCTTTCTGACTTACTTCACTCTGTATAATTAGCTCTAGGTTCATCCACCTTATTAGAACTGACTCAAATGTGTTCCTTTTTATGACTGAGTAATATTTCACTGTAGTACGTACCACAGCTTCTTTATCTACTCACCTGTCAATGGATATCTGGGTTGCTTAATGGATTAGGTTTTGATACTGTTTCTATTCCTAGTTGGTTGGAGTGTTTATCAGGAATGGATTTCTTTTGCTGTTCTCATTAATTTTATTTTTACATATGAAATAAACTCACAACATACTGCTACTCTTTGGGCTTTAGTTACTTTTAGAGTAACTAGTTTAAGTAATTAATTTTAATTTAAGTAATTAAAAGTGAAGAAAAATCATTTATATTTATATTCTTTTAAAATTTATCCAGCATTATTCATTTCTTTTTTGTAGATCTAACTTTCTCTCTGGTATCATAATAGTAGGCCTGATAATTTCCTTAAACATTTCTTGTAATGCAAGTCTGCTGGTAATGAATTCTCTTGCATGCATGCTGTGCACATTGTTTCAGTCAAGTCCACCTCTGTGACCCTATGGACTATAGTCTGCCAGGCTCCTCTGTTCACAGGATTCTCCAGGCAAGAATACTAGAGTGGGTTGCCACGGCCTCCTCCAGAGGATCTTCCTGACCCAGGAATCAAATCTGTATCTCCTGTCTCCTGCTTTGCAGGTGGATTCTTTACCACGGAGCCACCAGGGAAAGCCATGAATTCTCTTATTTTTAACTAAAAAGACTTTCTTTTCCCTTCATTTTGAAGCCTATTTCCACCAGCTATATAATTCTGGGATAACAGTTTTATCTGTTAACCTTTTAAAATGCCTCCTGTTGTCTTCAAGGTTATAGAATTTCTGATAAGTAATTTACTGTGATTCTTCTCTCTTTCAGTATGTGGTGAGATTTTTCTTTCTCAACAATTTAAATATGACATGTGTAGATATTTATCATTGTCACTGTTAAAAATGTATCTTGCTAAAATAGATCTGCTGGAATTCCCCATCTGATCACATATTTTGGTTATCTTTCATTCTAGAGCTTTCTACATATTCTGTTCAGTTCAGTCGCTCAGTCGTGTCCGACTCTTTGCGACCCCATGAATTGCAGCACACCAGGCCTCCATGTTCATCACTATCTCTCGGAGGTCACTCAGACTCACGTCCATTGAGTCAGTGAGGCCATCCAGCCATCTCATCCTCGGTCGTCCCCTTCTCCTCCTGCCCCCAATCCCTCCCAGCATCAGAGTCTTTTCCAATGACTCAACTCTTCACATGAGGTGGCCAANTTTTGAGTGTTGAGTTTTAAGCCAGATTTTTCACTCTCCTCTTTCACTTTCATCAAGAGGCTCTTTAGTTCCTCTTCACTTTCTGGCATGGAGTGGTGTCATCTGCATATCTGAGGTTATTGATATTTCTCCTGGCAGTCTTGATTCCAGTTTGTGCTTCATCCAGCCCAGCATTTTGCACAATGTATTCTGCATATAAGTTAAATAAGCAGGGTGACAATATACAGCCTTGATATACTCCTTTCCCAATTTGGAACCAGTCCATTATTCCATGTCCATTTCTAACTGTTGCTTCTTGACCTGCATACAGGTTTTGGAGGAGGCAGGTCAGGTGATCTGGTATTCCCATATCTTTCAGAATTTTCCAGTTTGTTGTAATCCACACAGTCAAAGGCTATAGAGTAGTCAAATGAAGCAGAAGTAGATGTTTTATTGGAATTCTCTTGCTTTTTCTATGATCCAATTAATCAGATAAATCAACTATAGTTCAATAAAATTTTTTTTTGTAAAGTTGTATGAAAGGCCAGATCTAGCGGAAGTGGGGGTCTTCCCAGAAATAAGAAAATTGTAGGCAGCTGCTGTCTACATTCCATCTGAAGCCTGACAGTAGACCATAAGGCCCAAGAAACAAACTGTTATTGATTCCATTGCTGCAGAAGTCTGAACTTCTGTGTGAGGAAGAGTAGATTCTGCCTCATTTCTGCCTTCCACATCACACACAAGTGCTTCTTTTTCATGGCATCTCAGTTGGAATCCTACTGGCAAGAGGTTCTGAGAAATGTAGTTCCCAAGCTTGTAACCCCTGCAGCACCAACAGAATATCTGCAATACCAAACAGTGCTGGAGTGTTACTGAGGTGTAGCCAGTGTAACATGCCTTCAGAAATCAAAGCATTTGTCAAAATGAATTTTGGGCAAATGATACTTTAAGTTTAGCGGTTTACCTTTGTTCTCTAAAATGCTAGGGAATTTATACTGCTTTTTTTTTTTCCCTATTATTTTATTACTTTGCTATGTCTCTGGCTACCTAACATTAAGTTAAATCCAGAACATATATGTCTTAGTGTGTCCTTTCTGCTGTATCAATTGCCACAAACCTGGTTGCTTCAAACAGCACAACTTTGTTCTCTTACCATTCTAGAGGCATAAAGTCTGAAGTCAGTCAAAAGTCAGTGTCAGCAGGGCTGGTTTCCTCAGTAAGCTATGTGGGAGAATGAGTTTCCCAGCCTGTTTTAGCTTTTGGAGGCTGCCTGCATTCCTTTATTTGATTCCTTCCTTGAAAAACTTAACTCTAGTATCTTGTTTCCATCATCACAGTTCCTTCTCTTTTGTTGTCAAATCTCTCTCTGCTCCACTCCCATAAGAACACTTGTGATTATATTTAGGGCCCACTTAGAAAATTCAGGATAATCTCTGCATCACAAGAATCTTAATCATACCTCTAAAGTTTCTTCTAACATAAAAAGAGGCATTCACAGTCTCAGATTTCTTTGGGAGCCATTGTTCAGCCTGCTACAGCATTTAAAAAATATATGTGTTTTTCCTTTTAAAAGCACTTGGCCTTATTCCTATTTTGTGCCAGTACTTTCCTGTCCAACATATAAGTTACAAGGCTTATCCCATCACTGTAACTCTGGATCTGGGATTTTACAGAAAGCATACTCTGGCATATATTGTTCTTTCTTTGATGATCCTTGTTTATATGATGCTAAGTACTTCAACTTTTCACTTACAGAAGGCTCTGGGGAAGTGGATGCATTAAAAAGAACCATTAAGTCAGGTAAGTTGATTCCTCCAGTTCCATTCTTCTTTCTCAAAATTGCTTTGGCTATTCGAGGTTTTTTGTATTTCCATACAGATCTTGAAATTATTTGTTCTAGTTCTGTGAAAAATACCGCTGGTAGCTTGATAGGGATTGCATTGAATCTGTAGATTGCTTTGGGTAATATATTCATTTTCACTATATTGATTCTTCCAATCCATGAACATGGTATATTTCTCCATCTATTAGTGTCCTCTTTGATTTCTTTCATCAGTGTTTTATAGTTTTCTATATATAAGTCTTTAGTTTCTTTAGGTAGATATATTCCTAAGTATTTTATTCTTTTCGTTGCAATGGTGAATGGAATTGTTTCCTTAANAGATGTTGGCAATTTGATCTCTGGTTCCTCTGCCTTTTCTAAAACCAGCTTGAACATCAGGGAGTTCACGGTTCACATATTGCTGAAGCCTGGATGGCTATTTTAAATACTTCTGCTGATCCAACATCTGTGTCATTTCTGAGTTTGGCCTTTTGATTGCTTTCTCTTTTGACAAGGAGATATTTTTCCTTGCTTTTTTTTTTTGTGTGTGTGAGTGTGTCTCTAAATTTTGGGCTCAGTGCTAAACATTATGTATAGGAGAGTAAGCTCAGGAAAATAATATTCATGTTCGATAATTGCTATACTTGTGCTAAGCCATCAATGGGAAAGTCAATACAGTTGGACGCTAAGCTAAGTTTGAGTTTGATGCTGTTACCCTATGGCCAGTCAACTATGCAGTGCAAATTCTTTCATGATTAGCAAATATTTAAGGGGAGGGTTTGCCACAATATTTCTACTAAACGCCTTATATTTAGTATTTACACACTATGCCTTGGAGAGGGACTCCCTCACATTTTTGCCCTCTGGTAGCAGTAGACTGTTCCTTCTTTTTACTCAGTGCTTAGAAGTCTGGTGTTGGAGTAGCGGGTGTTTTCTGTTGTCCTGGAACAACCTTAGTCCTAGGCTGGACTAGAGTCCTGGGTGTGGGCCTTTCTCAATGATCTGTCCCTTGGACCAGTAGCAGTAGACCTCTGACAGTCTGAGTTCAAGACTCTTCCTGTTGTTCCTTCAGGGGTAGAGGGTTTAATTTCTTTTCTCACTCCCCAGCTATACTGGACATTACCTGTTCCCTGGCGGAAGGGAGGAGGCAATAGTTTCTGCTGCCCTTCCTCTACAGCTTAATTAGACATCATTTAGGAGAAGACACTCTGAGGGTTCACACCTTTCCTGAAGTTGGAGTCCTTCCTGTTCTCTAGGACTTGCACCACTGTCTTATTCCTAACCTTTCCTGTGAGTGCCCAATAGAGATCCATGAAGATGAGCCTAAACGTGGTCTAATCTCCCCTCCGCTGTGTCTGTGGTTCCTTGGGTTTTATATTCTCATGATAGTCAACACTCAGATTTCATCAATTAGTTAACCTTTTAACCTGAGTTCTCACTCACTTATGTGTCTGGCTGATCATTCGCCCATGGTCTATGACAGATCATATAGTGCACAAGCCCTGTTTCTTCTTGGGAGATCCTAACTTTCTTTAGATTGCAGAGTATTTCGTTTGTGACCTCATTCCTCTAAAAGTTTCAAGGAAAGCCATAATTCTGTAGATTATCTGGTGTCTTTATAATGCATGATTCTTCCCAGCTTCTATACCCTAGTCAGTTAGAAGACTCTGCTGTGCTTTTCAGAGAATTCCTTTTAAGATTTTAGCCTCTAGTTCTGAATTGCTTTCAAGTTTTATAAATGTCTTAATGAAAAAGCAAGCCAAATAGCAGCTTCAATTTTATGCCTCTCCATTTTCAGATATTCTGGCTGCTCAACTGTCTTGTTTTCAAGAACTTAAACTAACAGAATTGTCACAAACTCTGCTGGTTTTTCAAATTAGATGTTGATCTTCTTTTCCAGATACTCAGCCTCTTGCCTGGTACCCAGAAGCAACAAATATTCCAAACAGAATGGGCCTCCCTACTGTGTGATCCTGGCCTTTCAAACTGTGTCTGTGTCTCCATTTCTCACATGCTTCATTGATTTATTTAGTACTTATTTATTTATAACATTTATAGTTTATACATGGAGGCATTAGTTTGCCATAAGCCACTCCATTGTAGTTAGGAGCAGACATCCCTTTTTTTCTGTTTTAATGAATAACTGTTCTTCCCTACTTTTTCATTAATCTATCCATTTTATAACACACATAGCATCTTAAACAGTTTATTTAGTATAATCTGACAGTTCCATTTTGCCCCTTTATGGTGTATTATATGCAACTGTAAGAAAAAGACTACTTCCTGAACCATATTGGCTAATATCTTATCTTTCCTCCCATGGAACAATCTAGATGTATGTAGGGTCCTGGTCAGAGTGGGTCTGTCCTGCTCCACAGGAACATCAACATATTTTGTTATCCTCTATCTGGTTCCTCCAGCTGCTAGAATACTGTCCTACTCTTTATAGTCACAAGTGGCTCAGCAGAAAATTAGCTTTCAAAGTCTGCATGCTGCTGGTGTAGTTTTTGAGGCTAGGACTGCTTTAGAGGCAGAGCAATCTGAAGCTTTTTGCAGGCAGGGCTTATGTTTCCTTTGACAATAAAATCCCCTAAAATCTTAATTGGTTTCTGTTTCCTTGTTGTTGTTTTTTTTTCCTTCTTCCAAATCTCTTCTGAAAATAAGCACAAACTTGTCGTAATTTTTGAGTTTGGCAAAGATTGTCCTTGTTGGTCTTCGCTGAATATTTCTTTTTTCCTCAACTTAATATTGACTAATCTATGGCACACACACACAAAAAAATTGGCTGGAAGCAAAAGGAAGTTTCTCTTAACTGGGTTGTTTCCTCTTCAATCTTTGTTTACAGATTCTATAATTATTGTCTGACTTCAATAACTGTAGAGTTTTACTAAAGCAACTATCAAATATTATCATTGTTACTGTTGCAAGTTCCTCCTAGAATAAGTGATAGGCTTGGTGGGAATAAGATCAACTCTCTGTCAACAAAGTCAATAATTTTATCAAAAGCCTCTTCAGTTTTCACTGCTGCAGTATATATTTTTACCACCAACAGTCCAACCTCTGAGACAATTCTACACATTTTACGTTTATGTTTCTCTAGTCCTCCACCTCCTAAAATTTTCTGTACCAGTAATTTATAACACACTATTCACACATGTACATCCCTTCCCATGCAACCATATAATTATCATGTTAAAAATGAAGTAACAACTATAAATGACATCTTAACAGAAACTTTACTAGGTAAAGAACTTTAGAACAACCTTTTCATTAGAATAACAATGTCAAGTATGAATAATAAGAACAGTGTGCATGTAAGAATAGATTTCAGAAGTCAGGAAAAGTAACTCTGGAAGATGTGATGTATTTCCAACTACAGTAAAATATTTTTTCCTGTCTCATTTAACTATTCTGAATGTTGAATAATTCATGAATTAATTCTGTGTTAATTAACAAAATTGGCTTATTGACTTAAGAGTCAATACTGAGAAAATAGTAAGATACTTTCAATCGAGTGGTATTTTAAATTTGACTATTGATTATTTTGTTCTGATAGGCATTAGGTTAGGTCTTATAATAAATGCCCACAATTACATGTACCTTTCTCCCAAGCATGATTTGAAATTTAATTATAACAGTTGGTACAGGGCTTTTTTCATAAATATGCAACTTTAGTCAAATTATTAAACTGATCACCAACTGGTTTATAATGCTTCGGTTCCTAGACTAATGAACCATATATCCTTGTCATTTTCAGTAATGTTTTGACAGTTCTTGCCTCAGTGCCTTTGAATTACATGTGTGTACAGCTGCATTGCTAACTGCTACAATATGTCTCCCTCTAAGGATATGGTAGGTCATGATTTCTGATTTTAAATTTTTTTAACCAAGCAATAATATTTCTTTATTCCATCGCAGAGGAATCAAACCAATGTAGTTTCATGATCATCATTAAAGACTTAGTTCATTAGAAAAATCTAAATAAGTAATTAAAAATTTATTTGTATGGGAAAATATGTATCTTTAAAAATAAAAGATTTATAGCACATGATAGATAGCCTATATAGGTCCACATAGCTTTTTATGCAGTTGCAAAATCTAAAAAAGTCTGAGAAGCAAAATATTTAAATAACTCATTTGACAGCAAAATCTGTTCTGAACTGAAGTGAAATAATTGACTTTATTATCCCCACTATGTTTTGTTAAAAATTATTTATGTGCTTGAACATGGGACATTGCTATAGACTCTGTTGTGGTTGATTTAATATTTCATAAATATACATTATTGCTTTAGCTAAAATAAATATATATGTATATGTATGATGCATGTATATATATATATATATAGGGGCTTCCCTGTTGGCTCAGTTGGCAAAGAATCTGCTTGTAATGCAGACAATCCATGTCTAATCCCTGGGTTGGGGAGATTCCCTAGAGGAGGAAATGGCAACCCACTCCAGTATTCTTGTCTGCAAAACCCCAAGGAGAGAAGAGCCTGGTGAGCTTCAGTCCACAAGGTTGCAAGAGTTGGACACAAGCTAGAGACTAAACTACTAAACTAGCACTATGACATCATGACATATACAATAGTTAAATATAATATATATGCAAATACAACATATATACATATATATAGTTAAATATAATATAGTTCAAATTAGTTTGAACTAAACAAATTTGTCATTATTCATATACCAAAAATTAGATAGAAGCATTTCATATAGTTCAATAGTGCAATTCAATCTAATATGTTCCTTGATTTCTTAAATATACTTATTAGCAAATTATTTTACAATATCTATGGATACAGGTCATAAAAACTGCTATTCAGGTCAGTTCAGTTGCTCAGTCATGTCCAACTCTTTGTGACCCCATGAACTGCAGCACGCCAGGCCTCCCTGTCCATCACCAACTCCCGGAGTTCACTCAAACTCATGTTCATCGAGTCAGTGATGACCATCCAGCCATATCATCCTCTGTCATCCCCTTCTCCTCCNAAAAAAAAATCATAAAAAAAAAATAAAATAAAAAGAACCATTAATTCTTTCAAATGTCATATCCTAATTTTTCTCCAAAAAAAGTATTATCTATTTTCTGCTAAATGTTCTGTTTTTTCTTCTGGTTGGTTCTTGGTTCATAAATCTCATTTAGTGGTGTCATGAATTTCTTTTTGTTTCTCAGGTGTGGTCTGGCATTGTGTTATAGTTGGAGCCTGGTAAAAACGACTGGGACCTATGCTGAACGTTTTGTTCCTCAGGAGCTAAAATGTATGTCCTCTGTTCCATATTTTTGGATCTTGCTTTACCACTTGGTCCCAGTTTTCCTAAGGAAGCATTCCTAGTGTACTTATTTCCTGCCAGCTTTAGTTCTTATGGTTCTTCTATTGCGGATGAGGGTTTGTTTTCTGAGGCCTCAGTCATAAAGACAGGAGAGTTGTAGATGGATGTTTGAGAACCTTTCTATTAACTGACCATTGATTTCACTCAGATTACATTAGAAAATTCTTTATTACAGCAGGACTCTGTTACAGAAGAAGAAAGATGACAGAGTAAGAATATGCAATATGGGAATCCATGATGATTCAGTGGGTAGTGTTGTAGCCACGGGTTCCAGGAAACAAACTCACTCAGAAAGACAATGCAGATAGTGGAGTGCAGTTTATTATACTGGCGGGCCCAAGGCAGTCTCCTCTTAGCCAAGGACCCCGACCAGCATTTGTGAAAATCTTTTATACCCCATGTGTACGTGTCTGAACCCACCACTCCAAATTCCTAGAGACTTACATAAACCAAGGAAAATACAATCCCAATAACCCCATCATTTACGTGCTATGTGCTCATGCGCTCAAACAGTCAAACAATTAGCCAATAATCAATAAACCCGAGGCTTCCCTGGTGGCTCAGTGGTTAAAGCATCTGCCTCCAATGCGGGAGACCCGGGTTCGATCCCTGGGTTGGGAAGATCCCCTGGAGAAGGAAATGGCAATCCACTCCAGTATTCTTGCCTGGAGAATCCCATGGACGGAGAAGCCTAGTGGGTTACAGTCCACGGGGTTGCAAAGAGTCGGACACGACTGAGCGACTTCACCTTCACCTTCACCTACACTCCGATAGGTACAGAAAAATTTATGGCCTGTCTGGAGGAAGGGGTGATTAGTGTATGTTTTCTCTTAGGCGATGAGTAACCTAGATGCCATCTTCAAGGTTCCTCTGTCTGGAAGGGGTCTTATCCTTCTGTTGTTTTCATAGGCATTAAACACAGAGTTCAGAGTCCATTGGAAAGGTGGCTAAGCATGATCAGCATGAACAGGCCTAAGATGAAGTCCAGGCCCTATGAATTCCTTCTTCAGTAGGACTCTGCTTTTTCACTGCCAAGGGCCTGGGTTCAATCCCTGATTGAGGCACTAAGATCCCATAAGCTGAGTGGAGTGAAAAAAAAGAAAAAGAATATGCAGTAATTGGAGTCACTGGAGAGTGCTATGCTCTATACTCAGTCATGTCTGAATCTTTGCAACGCTATGGACTATGTGTAGCCCTCCAGTCTCCTCTGTCCTTGAGATTTTCCAGGAAAGAATATTGGAGTGGGTTGCCATTTCCTCCTCCAAGGGATCTTCCTGACCCAGGGATTGAACTGGAGTCTCCCACATCTCTTGCCTTGGCAGGTAGATTCTTTACAACTGAGCCACTTGGGAAGCCCAGGAGATGAAGAGTGGTAAATGCCAAATAATCTCTCAGTTTTGGGGAACTGTACTGTCTTTCTTATTTGAGAAAGAGAGAATAGAATTCTCATGGAGAGAACAGATATTCTAGAAATACAAATTATCCAAACGTAGGCTATAAAGTTATGACCAACCTAGAGAGTATATTCAAAAGCAGAGACATTACTTTGCCGACTAAGATCCGTCTAGTCAAGGCAATGGTTTTTCCTGTGGTCATGTATGGATGTGAGAGTTGGACTGTGAAGAAGGCTGAGCGCCAAAAAATTGATGCTTTTGAACGGTGGTGTTGGAGAAGACTCTTGAGAGTCCCTTGGACTGCAAGGAGATCCAACCAGTCCATTCTGAAGGAGATCAACCCTGGGATTTCTTTGGAAGGAATGATGCTAAAGCTAAAACTCCAGTACTTTGGCCACCTCATGTGAGGAGCTGACTCATTGGAAAAGACTGTGATGCTGGGAGGGATTGGGGGCAGGAGGAGAAGGGGACGACCGAGGATGAGATGGCTGGATCACGAACTCGATGGACCTGAGTCTGAGTGAACTCTGAGAGATGGTAATGTACAGGGAGGCCTGGTGTGCTGCGATTCATGGGGTCACAAAGAGTTGGACACGACTGAGCGACTGAACTGAACTGAGGCTGTATATAGATTTTAAAAGACCCCAAAAAACAAACTAGAATTAATAACCTATTTCCTGCACTTAATTCTTATTTTCTTATTATGTTACCATTTGAAATGGACTCATGTAACTGACTAATCTTAGGTAGAATTGATTGCTGATTTCCTAGGATAGTGAAGTGTTTGGATAGTTGTTTTTATCATAGGTTTTATTTTTGCACCTATCTGAAATAAAGTAAACAAAAGTCTAATTTATGTCAACAAAACACTTTTTGAAGCTGACTAAATGACAATGTCAATAAACGCTTGAAAGGAAGATTTGCTTCCAATTCATTGTAAATAATTGAGGTGACAAACATATCAACAGTTCCTTCCTGAACTAAAGCTTTGGATTAAGTAAAATGTATTAGCACACTATCTTCTTGCATCCCTGTCTCACTAGTTTTTTCCTGTAGTAGCAAACTGACATTCAGGCAACACAAAGATTGGTAGCAGTTGGGAAAGGAAAGGCCTCTAGTGTTTGGTTATACAGTTGGATACTTGCCAGCATCTAACATCAGACTACTTTTTACAAACTCACCAGTCAATCAGGCAAGTTATCCAAAGCTGGAGACACAGAGGGGTCACTTAGGTGTGAGCCTTACCTTTAAAGCAAGGTTTTTTTTTTTTTTTTTCTTTTCTTCTTCTTTTTTTTAAGGGCCAACAAGGAAAGGCTTCAGTGTGGAATCATGCAGAGGATTTCCTTTGTTCTATGAAATAATTGGATATGCAGGAATGATCCTTTATTTATACAGGGAGTTTCTAACAATAGATTCTGATTTTGCTATTAAGGCTCCTATTTCTCATTTATTCTAAGAGAATTTGAAATTCAAAAAGAAAGAACAACTGTGTAAAAGCAAAATGTCTTGAATATGCTATTGATGTAAAGATTAACCTCTAAAACAGGGTATCTGCTATGGCACAGCTCTATGCAGAAAGTCTGTTTACAAAAAAAGGCATTAATCAAGACATATAAATCCATTTATAATGTCTTTGCACTGTGGCTAACTTAGGAGTAAGCTGGTGAGTGAGACGGCTGAAGTCTGACAGCTAATTTAAACCCAAGGTCTTCACTGTCCAGAGATTTATCAGAGAGTCAAGCAGCCAGTATCTTTTTATGACTTGCACCTTCTCCTTTTTCGGAGGTAGTAAATGAAAAAGACTGGAAAAGGAGGTGCCATCTATTGCAGCTGTGTAAAATCACATAAACACCGTGCCCTAGGCTTTCATTATAACACCTCCTTCTTAGCTAATTACTGTCAGCATTAAATTACAGAGTCAGGAGGCCCCACTCGGTATCAGTTCATTCATTTCAGGTCACAGTTTGGCAGAAAACCTGTAGTGAAAGGCCAAACCTTTATCCACTAAGCCTTTTATTTGTGACTAAACAAGTCTTGACAAGTAGTATAATTTGCATCAAGCAGAGCCACACCAAGAAGCGATTAATAGTGTTTTTTTTTTTTAAGTAAAAATTTACTCTAGCCTCTAGTCCACTTGACAGGATTTATCATTTTGCATATCAAAAGCCACAAAAGGTGGTCGGTTATTTTTTCCAGGAGAAGGCAATGGCAACCCACTCCAGTACTCTTGCCTGGAAAATCACATGGACAGAGGAGCCTGGTAGGCTGCAGTCCATGGGGTCGCACAGAGTTGGATATGACTGAAGTCACTTAGCAGCAGTAGCAGCAGCAAGCATTATACCTTTCAACGAATGAATAACATTATTAAAAAAAAAAATAAGCATGACATTTTACATACGTCAGATCGAATTTATTGTCTTTTAATACTGTACTGGAAAAGTGAAAATGAAGTCGTGTCCGACTCTTTGTGACCCCATGGACTGTAGCCTACCAGGCTCCTCCCTCCATGGGATTCTCCAGGCAAGAGTACTGGAGTGGGTTGCCATTTCCTTCTCCAGGGGATCTTCCCTGGCCCAGGGGTCGAACCCAGGTCTCCCGCATTCTAGGCAGACGCTTTAACCTCTGAGCCACCAGGGAAGCCCATATACCCAAAATATAATTACTAAAATATAAGCTTAACAAAACATGTACAGGATATGTATGCTCAAAACTAAAAAATGATAAAGAAAGAAAATGTAAATAAATGGAGAGACCTATTGGATTTATAGATTCCAAGACTCAACAGTGAAAATATTAAATTTCTCATCAGTTTTAAAGAAATTCCTATCAAAGTGCCAGCAAGACTTTTTGTAGATATAAACAAACTTTAATAAAATGAGTAGCTAAAACAGCTTTGAAAGAGAAATAAATGTGGGAGAGACCATCTTACCTAACTTTCAGTTCAATTCAGTTACTCAGTAGAGTCCTACTCTTTGCAACCCCATGGACTACAGCATGCCAGGCTTCCCTGTCCATCACCAATTCCCAGCTCTTGTTCAAACTCATGTCCATCAAGTTGGTGATGCCATCCAACCATCTCATTCTCTATTGTCCCCTCTCCTCCTGTCTTCAATCTTTCTCAGCATCAGGGTGTTTTCCAGTGAGTCGGTTCTTTGCATCAGGTGGCAAAAGTATTAGAGTGTCAGTTTCAGTATCAGTCCTTCCAATGAATATTCAGGACTGATTTCCTTTAGGATTGACTGGTTGGATCTCTCTGCAGTCCAAGGGATTTACCTAACTTTCAAACTTGCCATATAATCTACAACAATCAAGACTTCACATTAGTAGCAGGATAGACAGATCAATAGACATAAGAGAGAATCCAGAAATACCCCACACAAGTATGAATAATACATTTTTGAGAAAAATGCAAAAGGAATTGATGGAGAAAGGATACTCTTTTTAAGAAATGGCACTGCATTAATTAGGTATCCATAGGCTGAAAATATTAAGATCAGCATAAACCTCAAACATTGTAGAACAAATAATTTGAAATGGATCATGGATTTAAGTGAAAAATGTAAAACTATGAAACTTCTGAAAGAAAACATAGGAGAAATTTTTTGATACCTAGAATATGATGAGGCCTTCTTATTATATGTGAAACAGAAAACATGATCCNGCTGAAAATATTAAGATCAGCATAAACCTCAAACATTGTAGAACAAATAATTTGAAATGGATCATGGATTTAAGTGAAAAATGTAAAACTATGAAACTTCTGAAAGAAAACATAGGAGAAATTTTTTGATACCTAGAATATGATGAGGCCTTCTTATTATATGTGAAACAGAAAACATGATCCATAGAAGAAAATAATGGATAAATTGAACTTGATAATAACTGAAAAAAATATCCAAATAAGAAGGCAAGAAGATAAGCTACAGATTGGGAGAAAATATTTGCAAACAGTATATATGACTCATGTCTTGAATATATGAAGAACTGTCCAAACTTAATGGTAAGAAAACAACCCAAACAAACAATGGGCAATTGAAGTGAATGGACATTTCACCAAAGAGGCTAAACAGATGACAAATACACACTAGGAAATACATTCAACATTATTAGTGATTAGGAGAATGATAATGAAAACCACAATGAAGGACTATTGCACATGTATTAAAAAAGCTAACAAAATATAATAGTAATAATATCAAGCGCTATACAGTTTGCAGAACATTTGGACCTGTCATACTGTGCTGTGAGAATGTAAGAAGGTATAGCCATTCTGGGCATAGATGCAACTATAAAAGGTAACACAAGAGATTTCTGTGTGGGACAGTTTTACTGTGCTGATGCTTACCTGAACTTATACATATGTGATAGTTGTGGTGGTTCAGTCACTAAGTCATGTCAGATTCTTGCACCTCCATGGATTATAGCGGGCCAGGCTCCTTTGTGGATGGGATTTACCAGGCAAGAATACTGGAGTGGGCTGCCATTTCTTTCTCCAGGAGATCTTCCTGACCCAGGGACTGAGCCTTGGCCTCCTGCATGGCAGGCAGGTTCTTTACCTTCTGAATCACTGGAGAAGTCCCACACATATGTGACAAAATTGTTAATACTACATACATTTATTGGAGAAGGAAATGGCAACCCACTCCAGTATTCTTGTCTGGAGAACCTCATGGGCAGAGGAACCTGGAGGGTCCATGGGGTCACAAAGAGTCAGACATGACTCACAAATGAGTAAATGTAAAACTGGAGCAATTTTGAATATGTTTCCTAAATTTTTAATGCTATTACTTTCTTGAATTTGTTATTTTACTATAGTCATGTCAGATATTACTATTAGAAGAAACTGAGTTAAGAATACATGCCAACTCTCTGTGTTGTTCTTGCCACATTATGTGAATTTTTAATAATTTTTAAAGGAAAAAGTTTTCTTACTACTTGTTAGAATAAATCATCTGCTTTTCAAAACTGACTTATTTATTTATATAAAAAGAGTCAATTGCTCTCTATTATACATTCTAACTGCAGCATGAAATATAACTAATGAAGGGGAATTAGGGTCACAGAGATATGGGTTTAATTAGCATGGCCAAGAGGAGCTATCCCCAGCCCAAGGTCAGGGGCAGTGGCCAAGAGGAGCAACCCCACGTCCAAGGAGTGGTGGCTGCGTGGGTGCAGAAGGGCACCCACTCAGAGGAGCTACTCCACGTTCAAGGTCAGGAGGGGCAGCAGTGAGGAGATACCCCTTGTCCAAGGTAAGGAGCAGTGGCTACGCTTTGCTGGAGCAGCCATGAAGAGATACCCCATGTCCAAGTTAAGAGAAAACCAAGTAAGATGGTAGGTGGCATCAGAGGGCAGACATACTGAAAACATACTCACAGAAAACTAGTCAATCTAATCACACTAGGACCACAGCCTTGTCTAACTCAAGGAGACTAAGTCATGCCCTGTGGGGTCATGCAAGACAGGCAGATCATGCAGAATGTGGTCCACTGGAGAAGGGAATGGCAAACCACTTCAGTATTCATGCCTTTACAACCCCATGAACAGTATGAAAAAGCAAAATGATA
>SJYX01018027.1:39240-52725 GCA_006410675.1 Oreotragus oreotragus | reverse complement strand
GCTACTATTCAACATAGTTCTGGAAGTTTTGGCCACAGCAATCAGAGCAGAAAAAGAAATAAAAGGAATCCAAATTGGAAAAGAAGAAGTAAAACTCTCACTGTTTGCAGATGACATGATCCTCTACATAGAAAACCCTAAAGACTCCACCAGAAAATTACTAGAGCTAATCAATGAATATAGTAAAGTTGCAGGATATAAAATCAACACACAGAAATCCCTTGCATTCCTATACAATAACAATGAGAAAACAGAGAAATTAAGGAAACAATTCCATTCACCATTGCAATGAAGAGTATAAAATACTTAGGAATAAATATACTTAAAGGAACAAAAACCTATATGTAGAAAACTATAAAACACTGGTGAAAGAAATCAAAGAGGACACTAATAGATGGAGAAATATACCATGTTTTCATGGATCAAAAGAATCAATATAGTGAAAATGAGTATACTACCCAAAGCAATCTATAGATTCAATGCAATCCCTATCAAGCTGCTGCTGCTGCTGCTAAGTTGCTTCAGACATGTTCGACTCTGCACAACCCCATAGACGGCAGCCCACTAGGCTCCTCTGTTCCGGGGATTCTCCAGGCAAGAATACTGGAGTGGGTTGCCATTTCCTTCTCCAATGCATGAAAGTGAAAAGTGAAAGTAAAGTCACTCAGTCCTGCCTGACTCAGCGACCCCATGGACTGCAGCTTACCAGGCTCCTTTGACAATGGGATTTTCCAGGCAAGAGTACTGGAGTGGGTTGCCATTGCCTTCTCCTACCCTATCATGTTACCAATGGTATTTTTCAGAGAACTAGAAAAATTAATTTCACAATTTGTATGGAAATATAAAAAACCTTGAATAGCCAAAGCAATATTGAGAAAGAAGAATGGAACTGAAGGAATCAACCTCCCTGACTTCAGGCTATACTACAAAGCTACAGTCATCAAGACAGTATGGTACTGGCACAAACACAGAAATATAGATCAATGGAACAAAATAGAAACCCCAGAGATAAATCCACACACCTATGGACACCTTATCTTTGACAAAGGAGGCAAGAATATACAATGGAGGAAAGACAATCTCTTTAACAAGTGGTGGTGGCAAAACTGGTCAACCAGAATGAAACTAGAGATTTTTCTAACACCATACACAATAATAAAGTCAAAATGGAGTAAAGATCTAAACATAAGACCAGAAACTATAAAACTCTTAGAGGAAAAAAGGCAAAACACTCTCTGACATAAATCACAGCAGGATCCTCTATGACCCACCTTCAAGAAGCAAAAATAAACAAATGGGACCTAACTAAACTTAAAAGCTTTTGCACAATGAAGGAAACTATAAACAAGGTGAAAAGACAGCCTTCAGAATTGGAGAAAATAATAGCAAATGAAGCTACTGACAAAGAATTAATCTAAAAAATATACAAGCAGCTCCTGAGGCTCAATTCCAGAAAAATAAAGGACCCAATCAAAAAATGGGCCAAAGAACTAAACAGAAATTTCTCCAAAAAAGACATACAGATGGCTAACAAACACATAAAGAAGATGCTCAACATCACTCATTATCAGAGAAATGCAAATCAAAACCACAATGAGGTACCATCTCACGCTTGTCAGAATGGCTGTTATTCAAAAGTCTACAAGCAATAAATGCTGGAGAGGGTGTGGAGAAAAGGGAGGCCTCTTACACTGTTGCTGGGAATGCAAACTAGTACAGCCACTATGGAGAACAGTGTGGAGATTCCTTTAAAAACTGAAAATAAAATTGCCATATGACCCAGCAATCCCACTGCTGGGCATACACACTGAGGAAACCAGAATTGAAAAAGACACATGTACCCCAATGTTCATCACAGCACTGTTTATAATAGCCAGGACATGGAAGCAACTTAGATGTCCATCGGCAGATGAATGAATAAAAAAGCTGTAGTACATATACACAATGAAATATTACTCAGCCATTAAAAAGAATAAATTTGTATCAGTTCTAATGAGGTGGAGCCTATTATACAGAGTGAAGTAAGTCAGAAAGAAAACACCAACACATATATATGGAATTTAGAAAGATGGGAATGTTGACCCTATATGCAAGGCAGCAAAAGAGACAGAGATGTATAGAACAGTCTTTTGGACTCTGTGGGAGAAGGCGAGGGTGGAATGATTTGAGAGAATAACACTGAAACATGTATATTATCATATGTGAAACAGATTGCCAGTCCAGGTTCAATGCATGAGGCAAGGTGCTCAGAGCTGGTGAACTGGGATGACCCTGAGGGATGGGATGGGGACAGGGATGGGAGCAGGGGTTCAGGATGGGGAACACATGTACACCCATGGCTGATTCATGTCAATGTATGGCAAAAATCACTACAATATTGTAAAGTAATTAGCCTCCAATTAAAATAAATAAATTTTAAAAAAAGAAAAAAAAAGAAAGCAAATAAATAAGCATTGGGTCCTACTTTGGAAATTACTGAGGTAACTACCATATATATATATATGCATACATGTATATACACACATACATATATATTCACACATATGTTGTTACAGGTGATAAATATATGTATAGAAAATATATATATCACTTTCACTTTTATTTCTCTAACTCTTTCAACATTTTCTCAAGAATTCCCAATATTAAGTTTTATTCCTTTGAAAAACCTGGAGAGGTTATTTATGTTAAAAATGATATATATTAAAATTCATACCTTAGCCTTTTCTTTTTATTTGTGTGTTATATATGCTCTGATATTTTAATTTTCAGTCTGTCTCCATTGTGGATCACATATGCCTAGATTTTTATTTATATTTTGATTCCATCTGAAAGCCTCTTTAATCTTTATGCTATTTAAATATATTTTAAACTGTGTCTATATTAGAGAATCACTTCTGCCACCTTATTTATATCTTATATTTAACGTATTTTGTTTTCCCACTTTTATTTCTCTTCTACTTCTTTCCAGTGGTTTGGATTTCCTTCTGCTGGTTTAAAAGTGGTGCTTTCTTTATCAAATTTTCTTCTTAGCCTTTGTCTTAGTCTTTAACATTTCTATGCTGCCTCTTCTATATGAGTATTAATTTCTGTTCCTTTTAGCATATGGCAGATGGAGTGTATGGAAAACTGAACTTTCAAAAACTTAGGTTTTGATATAGGAGATTTGTTGTAGGATTTTGGTGTGGCTGAATTTCAGTCATGTTATACTCAAACTCTGAAGTAAATGTTAGGGAGCCTTTCATTGCAATATATCATAAATAATACATATATTTAAATTTTGATGTAATTTCATTAAGCACGTCACCCACTAAGTCACCAAATTCTGTTTCTTAAAATGACAACGTGCAATAAAGCTAGCTATTTGCTAGAGATGTTTGAGAATTAATGATATTTTGCTATTATACAAGCCTGGCACATGGTAAGCTTTAAATAAATGATGATAATGGTAATTTGCACTATTAATATGTCATGGGTTATAGTTTTGCTTTGGTTTGGTTTAGTTTTGGTCAGTCAGTTCAGTCGCTCAGTTGTGTCTGACTCTTTGTGACCCCATGAATCACAGCACGCCAGGCCTCCCTATATGTTAGAGATGTTTGAGAATTAATGATATTTTGCTATTAAACAAGCCTGGCACATGGTAAGCTTTAAATAAATGATGATAATGGTAAATTGCACTATTAATATGTCATGGGTTATAGTTTTGCTTTGGTTTGGTTTGGTTTTGGTCAGTCAGTTCAGTCGCTTAGTCGTGTCCGACTCTTTGCGACCCCATGAATCGCAGCACGCCAGGCCACCCTATCCATCACCATCTCCCGGAGTTCACTCAGACTCACGTCCATCGAGTCCGTGATGCCATCCAGCCATCTCATCCTCGGTCGTCCCCTTCTCCTCCTGCCCCCAATCCCTCCCAGCATCAGAGTCTTTTCCAATGAGTCAACTCTTCGCATGAGGTGGCCAAAGTACTGGAGTTTCAGCTTTAGCATCATTCCTTCCAAAGAAATCCCAGGGTTGATCTCCTTCAGAATGGACTGGTTGGATCTCCTTGCAGTCCAAGGGACTCTCAAGAGTCTTCTCCAACACCACAGTTCAAAAGCATCGATTCTTCGGCGCTCAGCTTTCTTCACAGTCCAACTTTCACATCCATACATGACCACAGGAAAAACCATAGCCTTGACTAGGCGGACCTTAGTCGGCAAAGTAATGTCTCTGCTTTTGAATATACTATCCAGGTTGGTCATAACTTTTCTTCCAAGGAGTAAGCGTCTTTTAATTTCATGGCTGCAGTCACCATCTGCAGTGATTTTGGAGCCCAAAAAAATAAAGTCTGACACTGTTTCCACTGTTTCCCCATCTATTTCCCATGAAGTGATGGGACCGGATGCCATGATCTTCGTTTTCTGAATGTTGAGCTTTAAGCCAACTTTTTCGCTCTCCTCCTTCACTTTCATCAAGAGGCTTTTTAGCTCCTCCTCACTTTCTGCCATAAGGGTGGTGTCATCAGCATATCTGAGGTTATTGATATTTCTCCCGGCAATCTTGATTCCAGCTTGTGTTTCTTCCAGTCCAGCGTTTCTCATGATGTACTCTGCATATAAGTTAAATAAGCAGGGAGACAATATACAGCCTTGACGTACTCCTTTTCCTATTTGGAACCAGTCTGTTGTTCCATGTCCAGTTCTAACTGTTGCTTCCTGACCTGCATACAGATTTCTCAAGAGGCAGGTTAGGTGGTCTGGTATTCCCATCTCTTTCAGAATTTTCCACAGTTTATTGTGATCCACACAGTCAAAGGCTTTGGCATAGTCAATAAAGCAGAAATAGATGTTTTTCTGGAACTCTCTTGCTTTTTCCATGATCCAGCGGATGTTGGCAATTTGATCTCTGGTTCCTCTGCCTGTTCTAAAACCAGCTTGAACATCAGGGAGTTCACGGTTCACATATTGCTGAAGCCTGGCTTGGAGAATTTTGAGCATTACTTTACTAGCGTGTGAGATGAGTGCAATTGTGCGGTAGTTTGAGCATTCTTTGGCATTGCCTTTCTTTGGAATTGGAATGAAAACTGACCTTTTCCAGTCCTGTGGCCACTGCTGAGTTTTCCAAATTTGCTGGCATATTGAGTGCAGCACTTTCACAGCATCATCTTCCAGGATTTGAAACAGCTCAACGGGAATTCCATCACCTCCACTAGCTTTGTTCTTAGTGATGCTTTCTAAGGCCCACTTGACTTCACATTCCAAGATGTCTGGCTCTAGATTAGTGATCACATCCTCATGATTATCTGGGTCGTGAAGATCTTTTCTGTACAGTTCTTCTGTGTATTCTTGCCACCTCTTCTTAATATCTTCTGCTTCTGTTAGGTCCATACCATTTCTATCCTTTATCGAGCCCATCTTTGCATGAAATGTTCCCTTGGTATCTCCAATTCTCTTGAAGAGATCTCTAGTCTTTCCCATTCTGTTGTTTTCCTCTATCTCTTTGCATTGATTGCTGAAGAAGGCTTTCTTATCTCTTCTTGCTATTCTTTGGAACTCTGCATTCAGATGCTTATATCTTTTCTTTTCTCCTTTGCTTTTCGCCTCTCTTCTTTTCAGTGCTATTTGTAAGGCTTCTCCAGACAGCCATTTTGCTTTTTTGCATTTCTTTTCCATGGGGATGGTCTTGATCCCTGTCTCCTGTACAATGTCACGAACCTCATTCCATAGTTCATCAGGAACTCTGTCTATCAGATCTAGGCCCTTAAATCTATTTCTCACTTCCACTGTATAATCATAAGGGATTTGATTTAGGTCATACCTGAATGGTCTAGCGGTTTTCCCTACTTTCTTCAATTTAAGTCTGAATTTGGAAATAAGGAGTTCATGATCTGAGCCACAGTCAGCTCCTGGTCTTGTTTTTGTTGACTGTATAGAGCTTCTCCATCTTTGGCTGCAAAGAATATAATCAATCTGATTTCGGTGTTGACCATCTGGTGATGTCCATGTGTATAGTCTTCTCTTGTGTTGCTGGAAGAGGGTGTTTGCTATGACCAGTGCATTTTCTTGGCAAAACTCTATTAGTCTTTGCCCTGCTTCATTCCGCATTCCAAGGCCGAATTTGCCTGTTACTCCAGGTGTTTCTTGACTTCCTACTTTAGCATTCCAGCTGCTGACTTTTCCCCACTCAATGTAATGCATTCTGAGAACCAGAGAATAAATATTCACGGAAAGGGCTAGTGGACAGCATTCTTCCTCACTCTTGATTCACTTAGAATTCACTGGAAGATTAAACATGCAGTTTACAAATTATGTGTTCCAATATGAAACCTAGAAAATAAAGCTGGCAAGCACATACACTACTGTAGATGGTCTTTTTTTTTTTTTTAAGCCAATGATAAGTGGTTGTGAGTAGATATTCTGCCTTCATAAATTTTTAAAGAGATCAGTTTACTTGATAGTAGTTTATTCTTGAAGCAGGCTGGCATTTGTCAAATTGTGGGCCTGTTTCTCTTATGATGCCTTTCACAGCATATATATTTTCGGAATCCATGTTCTGAAGTACAAGATAAACAAACTATCATCCAGGACATATAGTGCTTTACATAAACAGTATAAATCTCTTGTGTTCTCCCATAAATATTCCTCCATGACTGAGTCGTGGAATTTCCTAGAGCAGAATGTGCTTTTGGTAATTGATGCTCCTTGGCTGACATCATTAATCAAATGAGTTTATGAGCAGAAAATCTAAAATCCCCATTAACATGTTTCTCTGATTTGGTTGATGGAAAGAAGACTTGAACAAGTAAAATGGCTAGATTGTTTCAAGATTTCCATGAGAATTTCACTCTCTTCCCTTCGTGTTCAACTCATCCACACACCGCAAAACTTAATCCTCTTCTTCAAGTAGTTTTTACCAGAACAGAAAAAAAAAAAAAAAAAGCCTATTTCAAAATTATATTTTGTAAATTTATGGGTGTTTCTAACTATGACAGTGAAGGAGAGAACAGAAAGTCTTGTTGGAGTCAGCTAAACAGCATAGTGGTTTGTGCATGGGCTATGAAATTAAACTCCTTGACTATACACCTTACTTACACCCCTCACTAGCTGTGTATGGTCAGACAAATTAAATTAACCGTATTTCAGTATTCTGTATCTATAAAAAATTAGAATGATATTTACCCATTTCATAAGACTACTTTGAGGTTCAAATAAGATCATTTGTATACTGTTCTTGGTTTTGTACCTGATCTATAGTAAAATCCTTCAAATTTTAGTTTTTATCCATGGTCATACAAACTACAGTGTGAATTTAGTCCAGCTCCTTCATATGTTTGACTGACAGCACTCCAGTGTGACTAGAAGGATCAGCCAAAAATATCAAGAAAATAAATAAAAACTGGGAAGGGGAGGAAAGGTAATATGGCATATATGGACAATGCTGAGTAATGACCAAAAATTCATTGAATTAATCCTAATCCTGTAAACTTTTTTCTAATTCATATGTATTTTGAAATGCATAAATAAAATGTGGTCATTGTATAAGACTAGAAGATCAAGATAACCAAACAGAAATTAAAACACCTCAAACTTTACCACCTAAAAATGACAATGACAGAAATTTTGGTGAAAATCTTCCAGTCCTATTTGTAGAGAAATATATTTCATGTAAGTTAAAATGCTATTATTAATAAAATGAAGCATACTATTCTTCATTCTAGATTGGATAATCATTTGAAATACATAAAAGTATTTACACATCAGTAATATTTAACAAATGCTCATCATAATATTTAATGACTGAAAGTGAAAGTTGCTTAGTCATATACGACTCTTTGTGACCCCATGGACTATATAGTCCATGGAATTTTCCAGGCTAAGATACTGGAGTGGGTAGCCTTTTCTTCTCCAGGGGATCTTCCCAACCCAGGGTTCAAACCCAGGTCTCCCACATTGCAGGTGGATTCTGTACCAGCTGAGCCACCAGGGAAGCCCAGTGACTTGAAAAGATGTCCACATTAATAAATTATTGCCCCCAAATCCCTCCTGTTGAATATTTAGGTTATTTCCACTTTTTGTTATATATAGCATTGAACTCCCTGCCATGCTACATCTAGGGTTTCTTCTCTGACAGGGTACATTAACAAGAAGGAAAGATAAAGCAACATGGATTATGGAAACTTATTTACATAGTAGAGACAATGCTAGTGGGAGAAACCCAAGTATATGGGATCTGTGTGTTTCATCTGTAGTAGATCCTAATTATCCATAGTTTCCATGTTAGCAGATTTGACAACTCTCCCCACCTTAAGTGTAACTCCGAATCAATATTCATGGTGCTTTTACAGTCATTTCTAGACATGTAGATTGGCATTCCTAGGTAAGGTCAAACAAGGCAACACCCTGTCTTCTGTTCCAGCCGTTATAAATACTATAATACTTACAAGTCCTTTTAGTGCCTTGTCCTTGACATTTTTGTGCTTTTTGTTGGTGCTTTTGCTGCTTAAAATGGTGCTAAACCATAGTATTGAAGTGCTTCCTAGTGTTTCTAAGTGCAGGAAGACTATGATGTGTCATGTGAAGAAAATATATGTTACAAAACTTCCTTCAGATACAAGTGATAGTTCTGTTGCCCATGAGTTCAAGTTAGTGAATCTACAATATATACCAAATAAGGTGTCTTCAAAAAGAAACACATATAAAACAAGAATGCTTTACTCAGTGGATGAAAATGTTGTGATCAGGGCCTTGCAGGAATCTAACTTTGTATTTTCCCTAGGAGTCATGGTCCACTGCATGCGACAAGTTTATAGACCTAATTATAGCAGTGATCACTCACCTAGAGCCAGACATCCTGGAATGTGAAGTCAAGTGGGCCTTAGAAAACATCACTACGAATAAAGCTAGTGGAGGTGATGGAATTCCAGTTGAGCTATTTCAAATCCTGAAAGATGCTTCTATGAAAGTGCCGCACTCAATATGACAGCAAATTTGGAAGACTCAGCAGTGGCCACAGGACCAGAAAAAGTCACTTTTCATTCCAATCCCAAAGAAAGGCAATGCCAAAGAATGCTCAAACTACTGCACAATTGCACTCATTTCACATGCTAGTGAAGTAATGCTCCAAATTTTCCAAGTGAGGCTTCAGCAATACATGGACTGTGAACTTCCAGATGTTCAAGTTGGTTTTAGAAATGGCAGAGGAACCAGAGATCAAATTGCCAATATCCGCTAGATCATTGAAAAAGCAAGAGAGTTCCAGAAAAATCATCTATTTCTGCTTTATTGACTATGCCAAAGCCTTTGACCGTGTGGATCACAATAAACTGTGGAAAATTCTGAGAGAGATGGGAATACCAGACCACCTGACCTGCCTCTTGAGAAACCTATATACAGGTTAGGAAGCAACAGTTAGAACTGGACATGGAACAACAGACTGGTTCCAAATAGGAAAAGGAGTACATCAAGGCTGTATATTGTCACCCTGCTTCTTTAACTTATATGCAGAGTACATCATGAAAAATGCTGGGCTGGAAAAAGCACAAGCTGGAATCCAGTTTGCCGGGAGAAATATCAATAACCTCAGATATGCAGATGATACCACCCTTATGGCAGAAAGTGAAAGGGAAGAGGAACTAAAAAGCCTCTTGATGAAAGTGAAAGAGGAGAGTCAAAAAGTTGGCTTAAAGCTCAACATTCATGGCATCTGGTCCCATCACTTCATGGGAAATAGATGGAGAAACAGTGGAAACAGTGTCAGACTTTATTTTTTGTGGCTCCAAAATCACTGCAGATGGTGATTGCAGCCATGAAATTAAAAGATGCTTACTCCTTGGAAGGAAAGTTATGACTAACCTAGATAGCATATTAAAAAACAGGGACATTACTTTGCCAACAAAGATCCATCTAGTCAAGCCTATAGTTTTTCCAGTAGTTATGTATGGATGTGAGAGTTGGACTGTGAAGAAAGCTGAGTGCTAAAGAATTGATGCTTTTGAACTGCGGTGTTGGAGAAGACTCTTGAGAGACCCTTGGACTGCAAGGAGGTCCAACCAGTCCATCCTAAAGGNTGGCTCCAAAATCACTGCAGATGGTGATTGCAGCCATGAAATTAAAAGATGCTTACTCCTTGGAAGGAAAGTTATGACTAACCTAGATAGCATATTAAAAAACAGGGACATTACTTTGCCAACAAAGATCCATCTAGTCAAGCCTATAGTTTTTCCAGTAGTTATGTATGGATGTGAGAGTTGGACTGTGAAGAAAGCTGAGTGCTAAAGAATTGATGCTTTTGAACTGCGGTGTTGGAGAAGCCTCTTGAGAGTCCCTTGGACTGCAAGGAGATCCAATCAGTCCATTCTAAAGGAGATCAACCCTGGGATTTCTTTGGAAGGAATGATGCTAAAGCTTAAACTCCAGTACTTTGGCCACTTCGTGTGAAGAGTTGACTCATCAGAAAAGAATCTGATGCTGGGAGGGATTGGTGGCAGGAAGAGAAGGGGACAACAGAGGATGAGATGGCTGGATGGCATCACTGACTTGATGGACGTGAGTTTGAGTGAACTCCGGGAGTTGGTGATGGACAGGGAGGCCTGGCATGCTGCGATTCATGGGGTCACAAAGAGTTGGACATGACTGAGCAACTGAATTGAACTAATAGCAAATACTTAGACTTTATTGTATTCCCGTCCATGTTATCCCCTATATGATTTATCTTTTTATCCTGTATTTGAAACATACTCCTTAATATCTGCTTCAAAATAAAATTTGTAAGATTTTGCCTTGAATGGCCATGATCACTACTAACTTGGTTTTATTATAACATCATTAGTAGGAGATAGACTTCTATAGCCAAAGCAGTAGAGATCACTGTCTACCCAGGTTAATCCTGGCTCCCGTTGTGTTGTACCCTGTTATATAAACCCACCTATTATTTTTAAATCTGCATATTCACATATCTCATTTGTATTTTCACATATCTTTCTGTTCCAAGCATAGGTACATTTTACTTCTATCAACATTAGTTAAGGTAGATTTGAAATCATATATAGGTTTGTTGGTATGTTAATTTAATGACTCTTTCTTTCCCAATGTGAGAGTAGAAACCCAAATTATAACCAGACCCTGTGATCAGGGTACAAGCTTATGACCTAAGGTCTGTCGATAGTTGTAAATCAATAAGACTGCAGTACAGAAGTAAGCTGTTTCAATCACTATGTATGGAGCTTGCATTTTTGAGGCTATATGTGATGGCAGAAGTTTTGGATGTTTAGTGGTTGCAATTACAATGCCAATGGCTGCACTTTACCGATGGCTGTAAAACAAAGTTCCTGGAGCAAAGTTGTATGAGTAGGCAGAGACAGTAATGATTTACTGATAGTTCACAGAAATAACAGATTTGTTATTGAACTAGATCCTTAATCTGGTTTGGGGCTTTTATCTTGGGTGTTTGCTTTAAAATTAGTTTGAGAGCCTTCCTATTGAATCTATGAATTGGCATATATCATTTTATTAAGCTTTATTTATGTAAAATCACTTGAGATTATCTTCTCCTGCTTGTAACTATAAAAGTACTGCCTCATCGATTATATTAGTTTTCTAATGCTATCCTAACATGTCATCAAAGACTTAGGGGCTTAAACAACACAAATTTACCCCACAGTTCTATAGGTAAGTCTGTCACAAAGTCTCATCAAGCTAAAATCAAAGTGTTGGCAGGTTTATATTTCTTTATAGAAATTTTATTGTTGTTCTTGTTGCTTAGTCACTATGTCGTGTCCAACTCTTTGTGACACTGTAGACTATAGCCCACCAGACTCCTCTGCCCATGGGATTCTCCAGGTAAGAATACTGGAATGGGTTGCCACTTCTTTCTCCAGTGGATCTTCCTGACCCTGGGATCAACCTCACACCTCCTACATTGGCAGGTGGGTTCTTCACCAATGAGCCACCAGGGCGGCTTTGAGGGGAAAAATAATTTCCTCACTCACTTAGGATGTTGGCAGAATTCATTTCCATGTGATGGCAGAATGCTGAGGGCATTCCCAGTTCCTAGAGACCACCCGTGTTCCTTGGCTCTTGTCTCCCTTCCGTCATCCCCAAAGCAGTAATGAAGTGTTGAGTTCCTCTCACCCTTTTAACATGACCTGCTTCTTTTCTCATTATCACAAGGTTGCAGGTTACAAGGTTACTTTGCAAATGTCAATTGCTTTAGTGATAAAGAATTCAAATTTAAATACACAATACTGTATATATTAACACCAAAACAAAATACTGAGGCATACATCTAACAGAATATGTACAAGATCTATATGAGAAAAATTACCAAACTTCATAAAAGAACCTAAAGAAGATCTAAATAAATGGAGAATTATTCCAGGTTTACGGATATAAAACTTAATATTTTGGTAATAATTGATCTATAAATTGATCTATAAATAATTGATCTATAAATTCAGCAATTCTAATCCAAATGTCAGCAAATTGTTCTGAGGATACTGATAAAGTGAAGGCATATATAATCAACATGATATTGATATCAGTAGGCTGACACTACCCAACTTAAGGAAATGACAACCCATTCTAGTATTCTTGCCTGGGAAATCCCATGGGCAGAGGAGTGGGGCAGGCTACAATCCTTGGGGTCACAAGAGTTGGACATGACTTCGCAACTAAACCACCACCACCATTAAGTTATAGTAAATGAAATAGTGTGCCATTGGCTAAAGAGCAGACAAATAGATCAATGGAATAAAATGGAATGATATAGCACAGAAATCTGTTCAGTTCAGTCACTCAGTCGTGTCCGACTCTTTGTGACCCCATGACTTGCAGCATGCCAGGTCTCCCTGTCCATCACCAACTCCCAGAGTTCACTCAGATTCACATCCATTGAGTCAGTGATGCCATCCAGCCATTCCATCCTCGGTCGTCCCCTTCTCCTCCTGCCCCCAATCCCTCCCAGCATCAGAGTCTTTTCCAATGAGTCAACTCTTCGCATGAGGTGGCCAAAGTACTGGAGGTTCAGCTTCAGCATCATTCTTTCCAAAGAAATCCCAGGGCTGATCTCCTTCAAAATGGACTGGTTGAATCTCCTTGCAGTCCAAGGGACTCTCAAGAGTCTTCTCCAACACCACAGTTCAAAAGCATCAATTCTTTTGTGCTCAGCCTTCTTCACAGTCAAACTCTCACATACATACATGACTACTGGAAAAACCATAGCCTTGACTAGACAGAGTTTAGTTGGCAAAGTAATGTCTCTGCTTTTGAGTATGCTATCTAGGTTGATCATAACTTTTTTCCCAAGGAGTAAGCATCTTTTAATTTCATGGCTGCAATCACCATCTGCAGTGATTTTGGAGCCCCGCAAAATAAAGTATGACACTGTTTCGACTGTTTCCCCATCTATTTCCCATGAAGTGATGGGACCGGATGCCATGATCTTCGTTTTCTGAATGTTGAGCTTTAAGACAACTTTTCCACACTCCTCTTTCACTTTCATCAAGAGGCTTTT
>SJYX01018027.1:17101-33699 GCA_006410675.1 Oreotragus oreotragus | reverse complement strand
GACATCTTTTCTGGGTGTTAGTTCTAAAAGGTCTTGTAGGTCTTCATGGAACCATTCAACTTCAGCTTCTTCAGCAGAGAAATAGACTTATACAAATATATCAGCTGATCTTTGACAATGGAGCAAAGGCTATTTATTCAAAAATAAAATGGTAATATTTTCAACAAATGGTGCTGGAACAACTGGACATCCACATGCAAAAAAAAAAAAAAGATATAGACATAGAATACACACTAAAAAACAACAACAACAAAAACCCTCAAAATGAATCATAGACTTAACTGTAAACTCGAAAGCTATGAAACTCTTAGAAAATAACCTAGAGAAAATCTAGGATTTAGGGATGACTTTTCTGATACACCAAAAGTACAGTTCATGTAAGAAGAGTATCATTAAGTTGGACTTCATTAAATTTTTAAAATTATGCTGTGTAAAACACACTGTTAAGAGAATAAGAAGACTGGCCGAGCAGACTGGGAGACAACCTTCACAAAAGCATATCTGATAAAGGACTGTTACCCAAAGTATAGAAAGGAACTCTTAAATCTCTACATTAAGAAAACAAATAAGCCAATTGAAAGACCTTAAGCCAAAGACTTTACGCACATTTTACCAAAGAAGATATACATATAGCAAATAATCATATGAAAAGACACTCATCACCGCAAGTTATCAGGGAAATGCAAATTGAGACAACAAGGAAATACCAACACAAATGTATCTAAATGACTAAAATGAAAAACTAAATGCAAAACACTGACAACACCAAATGCTTGCAAGTATGTGAAGCAGCAATTGCATTCACATTCATTGCTGGTGAGAATGCAATTTAGTACAACCATCTTGGTATACAGTTGGCTGTTTTTTTTTTTTTTTTTTTTAATAAAACTAAGCATTTCTATAAAATCCAGCAATTAAACTCTCTGGTATTTATTCAAGTGAGTGGAAAACTAATGTCCACACAAAAACCTGCACAGAGATTTAGAGTTTTAGCCATGATTTCTGAAACTTGAAAGCATCCAAGAAGTCTTTCAAAAGATGGATAAATGAACGAACAAACAAATTATGGGGCATCCATACAATGGAATATTATTTACTGATGTAAAGAACTGAGTTATTGTGCCATGAAAAATCATGGAGGGAAATTAAATGCATATTAATAAGTACAAAACACCAATATGAAAAGGCTACTTACTGTATCATTCCAACTATATGACCATCTAGAAAAGACAAAAAAAGACAAAAAAAAATTCTCTTTAGTAACAAATACATTATAAAGAATGATAAATTAAAATCTTAACTGCTCATAAACTGATTTTTATGTCAATTAAAATAGTATTTATATACAGGCAAAATTAAAATATTTTCATTCATAAAAGATTAAGGAATATTTTCATTCATAAAAGATTAAGGAAATTTGCCACCAGTTTTCTTTAGAAAACATTAAAGATTAGATTTTACAAAAAGAAAATAACAGGAGGACAAGAATTTCACGAACCCTTAGGTATTTTATGTAAGAGATTTAGAGTCCAAAAGATTAATGAAAATAAGCAATTGGTGGGAACTAAACCTCATGACAAATAACTGTAAGAGATGTAGAAATGGAGTGAAGTAGATCAGGTAATAAAGATTATACACTAGTGCGTAAGAATCAGTTATTTCATACTGATGACATTGTTCTATATATTTTAACCTCCAGCATCTTTCAACAACTCATTTTGGTTCTTAATTTTGCCGGTTGTGAAAGACTGCCTCTACCTATAGGTGATATAACAACCTTCCTGTGTTTTCCAAATGAACTGCATTAAAATTCTATTTATTAAGGTGTTATAAGCCCTAAACCATTAATGTCCAGCTATCCTAGAAGCACATTCTCATTCCAGAAGTTATTTACATACTGCGCCATACCATTCTTCATTAGCATCTTTCTAGATAGTATTATTAAAATTGAAGTTCCATTTCAAAGTGTAAGAGTTTCTTACTTAAATTGTTATTTAAAAACAACACACGTATAAATAAAGCACTCTCTCTTCTTCCTTGCAAACTAATTCATAGTGATGTTTCCTTCTAGTTAGACATGGAGATATTTTTTCGATCCTTTTTTTCTCCGTTTGTCAGCCTGACTAAAATTGCACTCTGCCTGGGCTATTTAGCCTTTAAATATTAGTAGATAGCTGTCATTTATAGCTCTCATTTAGCTGAGCCACACCCATTGTGGTTTGTTTCAGTCTTTGTCCATAAATCAATCTCTGCCCTTAGTCACAAAACTGTCACCTGCTTTCTAGTTTGATGGTTTTTCTCACTGAGTTCAGAATAGAAACTCTCAGTACAAAATTGTAGACTCACTTCAAAAACTTACCCCTGGCTGCAAAGGACATGACAGTGTAACAGCACCGCAGAAAGACCCTTAGTCTAGTAAGTGACATTTCTGCAAATCGTTGCCTGACCTAATAAGCAAATCAGTTCCTGGTGGGCAAATGGGAGTCAGAAGAAGGACTGTAAAGAATTGTTGTATAGTCTTATACTAGCTTGTAAAATAACCCTTTAAGCTACAAGAGAAAGATTTATATATTCTTTGTTTTCCTTCTTATTTTTGTTGAGTTTCAGTGCTATAAATCTATACTAATAAATAGCTTATGTTTTTGCTAAAGTTGATTTAACTTTAAATGAAATATTCTATCTTATTACAGTGAAATTGAAGCCTTTAGGAATCAGTATATTCAAAACTCTATTTTTAACCATATTATGTAGAATTTCTTCTTTCATAATCAGAGGATTTCATACTTTCATGGATCATACCTCCCAAAAAATACTCATATAAATTTTTAGGAATTCAATAACTATTAATATGTTGTTAGATTTAGAATCAAATATTCCTCCATGAGGCAAAGGAGAGCTTGGGATTTTTCCTAGTCTAATGTTTAAGAAATGTAGGAGGATAGTTAGGTCCTTGCCATCAGTTAACCTTTCTGTGCTCTATCTACTCTGGATCCCAATGAATTTCTTACATTGTCCTCCCTACCCTCCCCAAAAAACTCCTTTCCCCAAACAATAGCCCTCCCATAAAAGAAGTATTTCTCCAACTTACTTTCTCCCTTCTCAACATATTGTTTGCTTATTTACCATTAACATTTATAGGTGGAGTGCATATTTTTTCTTTCTAGTTGCGTTATGATGTTTTGTTTTAACAGTATTCCCCTCCCCCCACCACCCTTACTCTTTTCAAACCTAGCTAAAATTACACTCTCTGCTGGGTCGCTCAGCCTTTGAATAATAGTGGAAAGCTATCTTTTACAGTTCTCATTTAGCTAAGCACATCTATCGTAGATCCAATCTTTGTCCATAAATCAATCTCTCTGCCCTCAGAAAGATGCTTTTCTTGTATCACCTGCTTCTTGCTGAGATCAGAATACCAAGTCTTAATACAAAATTGCAGTGCTTACTTCAAAAACTTACCACTGGCTGAAAAGGAAACCGTATAACAGTAAGACCCTCAGAAAGATATTTAGAAAGAAGACCTGAACCTTCAGAGCTACTGTTCTTGGAATCAATGGTGAGTGAAAGTGAATGAGTCAGAGGAGATATAAACAAAGGGTAGCTGACAAAAGAGGACCAAAAGTATTTTCTTCTGCTCTACCCCTCTTCTTTGTGAGCCCATTTCTTCCCATCCTGGGAAGAATCTCATTACCTAAATTAGAAATGAAGGGTCAGATGAAATTAACCTTGATTTTAGTAACATTATTTTCTTTGTTTTGAAATACCAGCCAGGCTAAGGTTTATCCATGCTTTCTGTCCATATAACAATGATCCTTAGCAGGACACCAAGCACTAATTTTCAGGAAGCAGTCTTGAAAATCAGAATTGATACTGAGTCCTGGGTTTGCCAATAAGAATATCTGTGTTTGTACATAAATCACTTATTTCCTGGATTTTTCTTGTTCTATATCACAGGTCCCAAGTTACTGGTCAGGAAATCTAAATGAGTGAGAAAGGATAGTAATTGTATAATTTAAAGTGGTCAGTGAATCCATATGTGCCCCACATCTCAAGTGTGTACTGAGTAGAGAAAACATCTTGAAAATGTGTGTGTAAATTTAATAACACTATAGAAATCATACTAGATTTTTAATTTTTTTTCTAAATCAATGGAAATGGAAAATACAACTTTTGGTTTGATATTATTTTAAAAAAGGTTCTCAGTGTTCATATAATTTTGAAATCTCCAAACTAGGTGTTCTTTATAGGTCTTTCCTGTCTGAAATTACAGGATTCACTGACACTTAGTAAACTGATTGTTTTGGTCAAATATATGAGCTGAATTCACCTTTGACACTGCTAACACATCTATTCAAAAAATGTATAATTTTCATTACCATTTCATTACCTTTATCCAGTAAAGCACACGATGAAAACTCTTGTCTATTTATTAATCTTTTCTATGCAATGTTTTCTGGGACTGCCCAGCATTTCCTATGACACTGCTTGAAGCTTTCTTGTGTTTTTTTTTTTTTCCCCTCATAATGCCAATGAATTGCCTTCTAAGTGTTATGTCCCTGAGGTTTGTACTGGTTTTGACATCCAAACACTTGACTTTTAAATGAGTTCTAATGCAGACAATGTGTTCTATCCCTGACCAACCCTACTCTTTCAAAAACAGTTACATTAACAGTTACTGCAGGGCATCTAAGTGAATGCTGTGCCGCAAACAGAAGAGGGATGGACCACAGTAAGCATGGCCTTAAAGTGAAACTGGATCAGAACACTTTGAAAAGCCACTTCTAAGAATGGTGTATCACTGTTTTTACAAGTCTGGAAGCCATAGCAGTGCACTCACTATCTTAGGCTCTGTTATCTGAGATGAGGTGTTTGAAAGGAATTTTGTCCGCAAATTTAAAAAAAAGGGAGCCATCATAAGATTATCTTCCCTTTGGTAACTCATATGTGTACTTTCAAAAAGCAAATATATATTTTTTATTCTTCATCAACAGTAATTCCCTTATTTGTGTGTGTGTGTGTGTGTGTGTGTGTGTAGCTACTGTACCCTTATCACTACACCAGTTATCATTATGACACTTTGTCTTAGTTTTTTATATGGTGTCTTCTTATCTTCCAGGAATTTACAACCTACCTGGGGAGATAAGATTTGTAGAATGTGACTTGCCAAATGCATTCATGGACTGGGAAACAACTAAAGAAGCTACCAAGGTGCCAAATTTACTCTCAGAAATAGCATTGCATTACCTTGAATAAAGTGGCCCAGGGTGTTCTATAGGGAGCAAAATTTGAAATCTGGCTAATTTTTTCTAACCAGAAGAATAATGAATAACTTCATTATCTTTTTATTCATGAAGTTTTTTAATGAAGAGAAACTTCTTTGACTAGAAATTTGTTTCATAATAAGGTATTGGCAAAACATGATTTCTTGGGGAGAAAAACAATAGTGAAATCCAAACAGGTGGATTTATTAATATCCTTATTCAAAGTAAAGCCTCTTAACTAAATACAGTAGCCAGCAATTAATTATATAGCAGAACATCAGATGAGAATATTAACTCTTCAATGATCTATTTAAATTCTCTTCCTAGATATCACCATTGGCTTGAGATATTCTGTCGCATAAGGTCAGTATCTATCTATCTACCTGCCTATCTATCATCTATTTATCTCTCATCCATCTATCAGCTATCTATCTTCAGTTCAGTAGTGCTGTGAGTAATGTGAAGAAAAAGCAATCAGTTAAAATTGTCATTATTCTTAAACTACTGGGACAAAATATTATTTTATGTACATATTTAATGACTTATTTCGGGGTGCTGATTGATAACTGGAGTACAAAAGTAATCAGTAGTAAATTATCACATAATAATTAATAATAATGGAGAGGAGGGGTGTTATAGATGTTGACCACAATTTGAAGTGAGGAAATTTCTGAAGTGGAAAAAATGATCATGATCTAAGATTAAACAAGTGGACAGACAAGTGAATTGTTAGGAATGCTCAGGAAAAAACAATGCATGTCAGAAATGATAGTGTCTGATTCCAGAGCCTCTCCACCAGCCAGTCTGCTTGCTCATTCACTGTGTCACCCACCAGGAGGAAGCTTCCTCGTGTCGGAGGATCTGTACTAAAGACTCTGGGATCCAAATAAAGAATTAGAGTCTTCTGGATTATAAGAACAGAATGGACCTGCTTTATAAATCACAACTCAGAACTACTTCTAGGAAAGCCTACACAGTAAGAAAAATGTGACCAAACCACCTCCAGATATGATAATTTTCTAGGAGGACTCGTGAGACAGCATAGAGTCATAATCAAGGCTATAGTTTACTACAGTAAAAAGAATACAGAGAAAACGCACAGGACTGAAGTCTGGGCTGAACCCAGCACAAGTTTTCAGAGTTCTGCCCCAATGGCATTACATAGGATGCACTTACTTCCCTCAGCAAGACGCTGTGGTAATATCGATGTGAAATGTTAACCTCTCAAGCAAATTGTTAGTTTAAAAAAAAAAAAAAAAGCTTAATAGTATCTTCCTGCTCTGGGATTTTTACTGGGGGCTAGTCACATAACTGCCTTTTGCCTATCATGAATCAAAATTCTAGAGTCCCAGAAGGAAAGCAGGTATTTGATATAAACCACATTGTTTGTTCAAACATTTTAGGAACAGTGAGCCCCTTTTAGTGGGTCTGGGCATGATGAAATCTTCTGGAAATCCTTGTTCCCAGATAAGGACCAACTTTGTAAACAGGCCTTCCAGAGAATAACAGTCAAGCTTGCTGTATTAACTCTTTCTTGCACATCTCCGTATCAGAAAGTATGCTTTTAGGCTATATAAACTAAATGGCATTTTTCAAATATTTCTTTGTCAAGAAAATGATGTTTGAAAATCCACGAGAGTAAATAAATTGAACTGTTCTAGGGGCAACCAGTCTGGGCTCTTTCCCCTTTGCTACCAGCTGCTCAGAGGCCCAAGGGTGCTACAATATTGGTGTACCCAAAATCCATTAGCATCACACTGGGAATATTCTCTGCCTGAAAGGAAATATTGAATTTGTACACAAAATGACCATGTAGGCAAAGTTCTTTGTAACCTCATTTTTAATATTGAAAAATTTGAATGACTGAAAGTCTAAAAATTGGAAAAATTACTGTACAACATCAATGCATTATAGCATATTTCTAAAAATAAAAGCAAGTGGTCAAAAAGCACATGTATCAACATGGCTCTAACTTTCACAATATAAAGTTAAGTGAAAATGATTGAATTGTGGAATGTTACTCTTTAGATAAAGCTAGTATACTTGCAAAAATATTAGAGACTGTTTCTGAGGTACAGGGGAAAATTAAACACCAAGTCAAGGTAATTATTCTTTTTGGGATAAGCCAGAAGAATGAGATCTGGGAGAGGCCCATAAGGATTTCAAATGCATCTATAATCTTTTATTCCTTAAAAAATTCTGAAGCAATTGTGGAAAAATGCTAATATTAGTGTTTGATAAAAGTGGATGGTAGGGACATAAACATTTGTGGTTTTGTTGTCTAGGTCTCACTTTTGTTAGAAATGTCTCCTAATATAAATTCAAAATTGATTGGAGCACCTATGTCTCCACTCATGTTGAAAGCACTTTAGCCTATCTGAGTAAAGATAATTTGAAAGGCTAATTGAAACTCTCCACAGTAGTCTTTGACACAAAATTATTCACATTTGTAAACACCATAGACGATTTTAGAAGGATTCTAGCTGAGTTAGAAAGTATATTCTCTAGACCTAAATATAGAAACAGTTTTGATTATACAGGGAGAAAAAAGTAGAAAATCTTACCAAGGTGTTTTTTTGTCCTGAGTGTCTACTTGTATAAAGATATCTCTTATTAATCTAATTTTGTCTTTAATGAAACATAAAGAATTGACAAGGGAACTTCTGAATTCTCAATTTTCATACATCCACCGCTTGTAATAAATGCTAATCCAGCAAATGCCAGATGCTGCTGCTTCGAAAGGAATTTTGTCTGGAATGCTTTCAGCCTTTGGTGCTGTAGTGCTGTTGACCCCACGCAGCACCTTCGTCCTTGCTCTTCTGTGCACATATTCACCTTCTCTGTCACTGTTCTGTCAGATCATGAGGCAGAAATGGTCATAGAAATAGCTGTAATTCTTTTGAGTTCTCACAATGTGCAAAACATAGTTTCAAGACTAATAATTGTTAGATATTCTTAAAATCTCCACTTTGATCTCCACTCAAACAGAACTCTTGATACATGATCCCTCTCTCCCAGCATTGACACTTACTTCAAAGCAAAAACTTCTCATTCACACTGCCTTCATACCCTACATATAATCTATTCAGGAGACTATTCTTTGAGCTTTGCCAGCCAGTTATCTTTCTAAATTTTTCCTTCCCCATTAGTTTTACACTTCTGCTCCAGTCTAAGCTGTAATCACTGTATGAGCCACTCCTATATCTTCCACTATTTTTCTGCATTCACTCTTGACTTTCCAATGTTCCATTGTGTACAAATAGTCAAAATGGAAGTCACGTCACTTTCTGCTGAAGGGACATACCTTCTCCTCACACAGAATAAACACTTAAGTTCTTTTAAGGCCCCCAAAGGACACCATATTATTTGTCTCCTGACCTTTGCTGATCACATCACTTATCCTTCTTCTTGCTCAGATAATTTCAACAACTGGAATTTCAACACACATACCATCTCAAGGTCTTTATACCTTATGTTTATTCTGCCTAAAAAAAAAAAATCTTGTTTTTGCATGGCTTGTTAACTCGGAGTTGACTTTCTCAACAAAATTTTACCTTTTACTGTGTTGATAACACTTAAACTGACATATCTCTTTTGCTTGTTGTCAGTGTCTTTCACTTGAACAGAGTTTGCATAAACTGGGTGTTTGTTGATCAGGATTATATTCTAGAACTTAGAATAGTGTCTGTCAAGAAGCAGGGTCTCAATCCGTATTTGATGAACAAGTGAATTTGCAATCTTGGGAAATGCATTTTTATAATCTCAGTATCACAGATCAGAAAATAAGTAAGCACTGAGTGAATAGATAATTCACCCAAACTGGTACAACTAGCCAATGGAATAGAAGATCCAAAATTTGAACTAAGTTTTGAGCAAAACTACTGACACAGAGAAGAATACACCTAACTCCATGTTGGATCTATTCCTTTAGTTCTAACCCTTGTGCTCTGTTGCCTATGATTAATCATGCTGACTCTGCACCTCTGTGAAACAATGTTGAATATAGCCTGAAATATAAAGGACAACCCATTCTCAAGGCTTGAACTTTGAAAAGTGTAACACTTTTCTAATCATATAGAAATAAAATGTTGCAGAATAAAGAATAACATTTGTCTTGTTGGAGGTTTACAGGAACATCTTGACCAGATTTACTTGGACAGCTGCAAGAACAAAGGATTTCTGCACCAAGAAGTTTGCAACAACCAGCTACACTCCCTCTTTTAGTAGAAACAAAGCCTGAATTCTAACTCAAGTAAGATGGTTCTTTGGTTAGCACCATCTTGATTTACTAGCTTTCCAAATAAAGTTGCTATTCTTTTGTCCCAAGGCTTCATCTCTTGATTTATTGGCTTGTCATATAGCAAGCAGTATGAGCTTGAACTCTAACACTACTGCCTATAGGAGCAAACTGATGTATGGAAAAATGATTGTTTTTCCTGGAACCTAGGATCCTGAAAGCTCAAATATTGAACATTTTCATGTATCACCAAAGTATAAGCTAATTTAGACTAATACAAGCTTCCCTGTATTAGCATGAATTCTGTGTTCAGCTCTTAATGCGATCCCCTTGTGCATCAGGCTGATCACTGTGGGGGTAACAAACACTCCTTTTAAGAAAATGAAACAAATTCTAACACCTGCCAAGAAATCTACTTGGTTTCCTTCTCCCTAACCTATTTCCAGATCACAGTCCTGAAGAAATTACTTCTCCAGTGAGAATACCAGACTAAAGAAAAAACGAAAAGTGTTTTTCCCCTCATCAGTGTTTAGGATAAGACTGGATGAATCCACCCATCATAGGCCTTCTCAAAGATGTGCTTCTTCATAGTCAAACAAGTCTTCATTTTACCCAATTATATCCTAAGGTAAGACCAGAGCCTTAGTGCAATGAATCTTGAGAGGCTGCATTGGGGGTGTGTGATAGTCCTAAGTCTGAGAAAGAAAAATACTCCTACCACCTGGGCTCTACCCTGTCCAGGGTCTGTCCGGGGGCACTAGTGATAAAGAACCTTCCTGCCAATGCAGGAAGCATAATGAGACACACGTTTCGATCTCTGGATTGGGATCTCCTGGAGGAGGGAATGACAGCCCACTCCAGCATTCTTGCCTGGAGAATCCCATGGACAGAGGAACGTGGCAGGCTGGGGTCCATAGGGTCACAAAGAGTTAGGCATGACTGAACTGACTTAGCATGCATGCAAGGGAAAGAATTGGGTCTTCCCTGGTGACTCAATGGTAAAGAATCTGCCTGCAATGCAGGAGACATGGGATTAATCCCTGGGTGGAAAAGATTCCTTGGAGAAGGAAATGGCAACCTGTTCCAGTATTGTTGCCTGGGAAATCTGGTGGTCTACAGCCCATGGGGTTGCAAAAGCGTCGGAGGTGACTTAGCCACTAAACAACAGGGAAAGAATAAGGGATGAAGAAATCTTGAGCTCCTCCTTGTGGTCAACGTCTGCCATTAACTAATCATACTCAATTTAACGAGAACAATGAAATTGAGTAGAGTTTGAATTATTTTTGTCTTAGATAAGTGTGCTTTGGGAAAATGCAAGCATTCAAACCATAAAATTAAAGTCAAAACAGTCTTATCAACCTGTTAGTATTCTATCTGAAATTTTAGTTTAAGCAATGAGCAGAATATAATATTCTTAGGAAATTCAGACTTACCAAGCCAAAACTATAATTAACACTTGATGCTGTCTCTCTCTTCACATATATCACTTCTAATCCATACCTTAGTCAAGTAATTTGGGTTTTATTATCACCATCTTACAGGGAGCAACTCAGAATAAAAGAGTTTAAGTAACCATTTCAAGGTCACAGCATCAGTGACTATCAAAAGCAGGATTTCAGTCCTGGTCTTTCTGATTTCAAAACCCTGTACTCTTTTCTGCTATGCCGTGTGACCTCTATTATGTTATGACAAACGTCTCAGTGCTAAGAAAATTAAATATATATCATTGGTGTTTCATATCTCAGCTTAGTTATTATTGCTGATGCTGTTGCTATTTATGTGAGGATGGCTAAAAGTGGAAAAAATAATGAGTCACAGTATATACATCACCGTTGCTAATGCAGTCACTGTCTCCAGAGCCTGTCACCATTTGTAGCTCTGCCACTTTCCTTCACCAGCTGTCCAGGGCCTTTGCACAAAATGAGCCAATCTATATCTGATTGCTAAATTCCCAAGTTAGTTGGCTGCTCTTGCCCTTCAGTATCCTGCAGTTATGCCTCAGTGCTTGAGGTTAGTATCCTGTATGCATTGTAGATCATCTATGCAGTATGCCCAGAGCTACTAACAGGTCACTGTTTGAAGCACTGAAGCAGTAATCTAAAAAACAAGATCAGGGCTACATCAAAGATTTAGTGATCTTCCAAAGGTACTAGATATAATTTGCTGGGAAAATTTGCCTTGTTCTGTAAGAAATCGATTCCTGTATTAAAATACAAAAATAGATGGGTTTAAATATTTTAAATGAATTATTTCATCCTTAAAATGTATTTTCCCCCAGACAGAGTTTACTAAATATTCAAGGAGTCACATATGCTGACAGTATGACATGACAATGTGATGTTGAACATGCTGATGGCCCTAGTAAATAGACTTTGTCAGTAACAAAGTTCATTCACTTAATTCTCACAGGGCAAGAAAATGGGTAATATGTGGTTGTGACAGTCCTAGGAGGATACTTTCCCCCAAATGACCCAGCACTGTGACTTCTTGAAATAAATGTCAGAAAATTGGTCCATTTGCATCATTGCACAGTGTTTCAATATGACACTTGCTGGTCCTGTTTGCTTGCTGGCTTTCTTATACTGTAGATCATGTGTTGTGCATTTCGTCATGCACTTCATGCTTGAGTAAGGCCAGGAAGCAGGTAGGCAAAGAAACATCAGAGAACTTGGCAAGTCCCACCATACCTGGGTGCCTCTTGTGGCAGTTGGTGTTTTTCTGAAGCATCTGAGCTAGAAGGGAATAAAAGCAGCAGTGCCGCTGAGATTGGGCAACGTGTAATCCTTGCTGTGAGTTATCACAAATGAATCTAATTCCTCTGTGGGTCACCTAGGCTGTATTTCACCTGAGTTATGAAAATAATCATACCGAACCTGCTAGAATACAGATTTTTATGTGGATTCCTTAGCTTTAGGATTTTGTCAGTCTATCACAGAGTTCATCAAATGCTTTCATTCTGGGACTTGCCTCGCACAGTGCTGGGTGGCAAAATTTGGAGATTAATTTGAACTCTAATGAAAATTAGCTGTGCTGTTTGGTTTCATGTTGTGATTGTCATCGTGGAGGTCAGTGCTAATGAAGTGTCAGGCTCTCTTTGACAGTTTGCATACAGGCACAGTTTACTTAGGACTCAGCAATGCCATTCACAGAAGATGAGGAGGTATTGAACTGTCAAACGGCTGCCCAGGTGACAGCTGATGCATTTTAGATCAGCTCCTCAACAAAGTGAATAGGCTTTTCTCCTCTTCTCCCATTAATAGTAAAATAATTTATTCTACCAAAGTTCCTAGTGTGTTTATGGTACTCATTTTTCCACCAGACTTTTCTGAAATCCTTATGAAAAGAAATGTAATCTCTTGAGAGCTTTAGGAAACTTTATTTAACAAGAGATAAAATATTAGTGCTACAGTGTTCTTGACTACAAGTATTTATGTGGATATAGAATTTTTTGAAGCAAGAAAATATAGGTAAATACAGATGTTCACAAAAGTATATTTATTTGGTTGTTACATAATTCCATATTAATAAATTTTTATAAATTTATATGTCAAATAGATTTCTGTTATTCCTTATTATGAATATTTTAATATTTTGGAAGCATAAATATTATTAATAAGAGTAGAAATAAAAATTTGTTCAATACTTACTTTGTATTACCAAAAACAAAAACAGAAAATACTATATGAAACAATTCAGAAAAATATTGTTATTCCTAACTGACTTTGTGTATATTTTATATTTCCACCCATAAGCATAAATTTCTAGACAATCTACATATGGGGCTACAAGTCATCTCACAGACTAATTTGTAACGTGTTAGCATTTGGAAGATTGTTTTATCACTGGGAGAAGACCTCTTTAGAGCTTTAGTCATTAGCCTTTCCTTATGGAAAAGGAAATGGCCACCCACTCCACTATTCTTTCCTGGGAAATCCTGTGGACAGAGGAGCCTGTTGGGCTATCTTCCATGGGGTTGTAAAACAGTTGCACATGACTTAGTAACTAAAAAACAACAACAGGAGATACAAAGCCCTATTCCTAAAGAAAATCATTATTGTTTGTAATAATTTAATAAGTATATGTACATAAGTAAAGGTATTTTAGGAAATCTATGTGATCAGTTTCTAAAAGATTTATTTAAATGTCATACATATATTTAATTACATTAATCTACTAATTTAATATATATTTTGAATTACTGGAAATAGACCTTGATTCCTCAAATTATGTTAATTAGACAAGACAAGATACTACAATTCCATTTAGACACAAGATTAATAGCATTTACGCTGAAGTCACTTAAATGGTATTCTCTTTATCCTCCGGGCAGTCAGGAATACAATAGAAATAGAGATGATTGACATTTTTTCCTAACCTCTCTGTCCTTTCCTCATGAAAATGCTTAGCTGCTTCTGAGAAGCACAGCTGTTGGACAAAGCACAGGGTCCAAGGTTGTGCCTTTGGGAGGGCTAACAGAGAAATTTAGCCAATCAAAAGGCAGGTTGGAAAATGTCAGATGAGATATGCCAATCACCATAAAAAGGTGATGACCCAAAGAGATGATAGTGCCAGCTTGATGTTGAAATCTATCTATAAAGCACAATTCTATTGCTACTGATTTTACTTGCTTATTTGTATCGGTGGAAACAGTTGCAGAAAATATGAGCTGATATAGAATACAGAGTTAATGCTTCAGAAATGGTGAAAAAAAATCCTTTGTTAAAGAGAAAGCAAATTTTCTTTTATCCAAAGAAAATGCCTTATTGTATAAGTGGAAAAGAAAAATAATAACCTCTAAACATGAATATTTCTATGAAAGAAAAAATGTCCCATGTATCTCTATCCTACCTTTAAGGCAACAGGGTTATGTTACATAGCCTTTAAGATAAGAGTTCAATTTTATTTTAATGTAGAAAGATATTTTGTCTAATAATGTTAACAATTAATTCAAAATAGATATTACTGTATGATAAAAATCAAAAAACAGAACATCATAATTATTGAACTAATGTAATAGCAAACTAATGTCCAGTGAGAAGAGATAGAGTTACTCTAAATTAACTTGCATTTAATAATTTTCCAATGTGATTTTATTTTTTAATCATTTTTTAAAAATTGAAGTATAGTTAATTTACAATATTGTGTTAGTTTCAGGTATACAATAAAGAGATTCAGTCATATATTTATATATACATATGTATATGTATGTATGTATGTATATACACACACACATATTCTTTTTCATATTCTTTTCCATTATAGGTTATTAGGAGATATTGAATATATACTTCCCTATTTTCCTGTGTAGTTTCCCTGAGTAGGTTCTTGTTTACCTATTTTATACATAGTAGTGTGTATATTTCACTCCCAATCTTTTTTAATAGAAAAATGTTGCACTCATGGCTACCTACCACACTTGTTACTATCTTTAGATTTTCACATTAGCTGCAAAACATCCTGGGCTGTATATAACATTACCAATTACATTGTTAGTGGGTTATATAATCTGCCAATTACAACTAAAAATAAATGCCAGGTGTTTCTTTCCCAAGTCATTAAAATGTGCATGATGGGCTGGGACTGACCCTGGAGTTGTCTGACTAGCATTCAACATAAAAATCACAAAAGAAGGAACAACAACAAAAAGCAAACATATGGACAAAAAGGGGAAAAAAAGTAGCCGGGGTGGGGGGGCAGTAAAGAGGAAAGTCAGTGTATGGCTGACTTTATTTTTCCTGTTTGTCTCTCCATTAGCTCTTCTTGAATCTGCCTTATAGTTGCACTTTGTCCAATAGTAGAACATATAATGCAAGGCTATGCTGTAATACAGTATACGAAAATCTATTTTCTATCCAAAAGAAATAATCTGAATTTAACTTGTGGAAGAGGAAAATAGTTTTCCCTCTATTCTAAATTCTTTCCAGCCCACCTCCAACACTCACAATAAAATGACAGATTAACAGTCAGATCAGTTCAGTCACTCAGTCGTGTCTGACTCTTTGTGACCCCATGAATGGCAGCACTCCAGGCCTCCCTGTCCATCACCAACTCCTGAAGTCCACCCAAAGCCCTGTCCATTGAGTTGGTGATGCAATCCAACCATCTCACCCTCTGTCGACCCCTTCTTCTCTTGCCCTCAATCTTTCCCAGCATCAGGGTCTTTTCAAATGAGGCAGTTCTTCACATCAGGTGGCCAAAGTATTGGAGTTTCAGCTTCAACATCAGTCTTTCCAGTGAGCACCCAGGACTGAGCTCCTTTAGCATGGAAGGATTGTATCTCCTTGCAGTCCAAGGGACTCTCAAGAGTCTTCTCCAACACCACAGTTCAAAAGCATCATTTTTTTTATAGTACAACTCTCACATCCATACATGACCACTGGAAAAACCATAGCCTTGACTAGATGGACCTTTGTTGGCAAAGTAATGTCTCTGCTTTTTAATATGCTGTCTAGGTTGGTCATAACTTTCCTTCCAAGGAGTAAGTGTCTTTTAATTTCATGGCTGCAGTCACCATCTGCAGTGATTTAGGAGTCCAAAAAATTAAAACCAGCCACTGTTTCCACTGTTTCCCGATCTATTTGCCATGAAGAGATGGGACTGGATGCCATGATCTTAGTTTTCTGAATGTTGAGCTTTAAGCCAACTTTTTCACTCTCCTCTTTCACTTTCATGAAGGAGGTCAGCCCTGGGATCTCTTTGGAAGGAATGATGCTAAAGCTGAAACTCCAGTACTTTGGCCACCTCATGTGAAGAGTTGACTCATTGGAAAAGACTCTGATGCTGGGAGGGATTGGGGCAGGAGGAGAAGGGGATGATAGAGGATGAGATGGCTGGATGGCATCACTGACTCAATGGATGTGAGTCTGAGTGAACTCCGGGAGCTGGTGATGGACGGGGATGCCTGGCATGCTGCGATTCATGGGGTGGCAAAGAGTCGAACACGACTGTGTGACTGAACTGAATTGAACTGGACTTTCACTTTCATCAAGAGACTCTTTATTTCTTCTTCACTTTCTGCCATAAGGGTGGTGTCACTTGCATATCTGAGGTTGTTGATATTTCTCCCAGCAGTCTTGATTCCAGCTTGTGCTTCTTCCAGCCCA
>SJYX01018027.1:0-16176 GCA_006410675.1 Oreotragus oreotragus | reverse complement strand
CATTCCAAGGCCAAATTTGCCTGTTACTCCAGGTGTTTCTTGGCTCCCTACTTTTGCATTCCAGTCCCCTATAATGAAAAGGACATCTTTTCTGGGTGTTATTTCTAAAAGGTCTTGTAGGTCTTCATAGAACCGTTCAACTTCAACTTCTTCAGCATAACTGGTTGGGGCATAGACTTGAAATACTGTGATATTGAATGGTTTGCCTTGGAAACGAACAGAGATCATTCTGTTGGATTTGAGATTGCATCCAAGTACTGCATTTCGGACTCTTTTGTTGACCATGATGGCTACTCCATTTCTTCTGAGGGATTCCTGCCCACAGTAGTAGATATAATGGTCATCTGAGTTAAATTCTCCCATTCCAGTCCATCTTAGTTTACTGATTCCTAGAATGTCGATGTTCACTCTTTCATCTCTTGTTTGACCACTTCTAATTTCTCTCGATTCATGGACCTCACATTCCTGGTTCCTATGCAATATTGCTCTTTCTAGCATTGAACCTTGCTTCTATCACCAGTCCCATCCACAACTGGGTGTTGTTTTGCTTTGGCTCCATCCCTTCATTCTTTCTGGAGTTATTTCTCCGCTGATCTCTGCAGCATATTGAGCACCTACCAACCTGGCGAGTTCATCTTTCAGTGTCCTATCTTTTTGCCTTTTCATACTGTTCTTGGGGCTGTAAAGGCAAGAATACTGAAGTGGCTTGCCATTCCCTTCTCCAGTGGACCACATTCTGTCAGACCTCTCCACCATGACCCGTCCGTCTTGGGTGGCCCCACATGACATGGCTTAGTCTCACTGAGTTAGACAAGGCTGTGGTCCATGTGATCAGATTGGCTAGCTGTCTGTGATTGTGGTTTCAGTCTGTCTGCCCTCTGATGCCCTCTCTCAGTGTCTACCATCTTACTTGGGTTTCTCTTACCTTGGATGTGGGGTATCTCTTCATGGCTGCTCTAGCAAAGCACAGCTGCTGCTCCTTACCTTAGACGTGGGGTAGATCCTCTTGGCTGCAGCCCCTGACCTTGGTTGTGAGGTAGCTCCTCTTAGCCGCCCCTGACCTCGGACGGGGTATAGCTCCTCTCGGCTGCACGTGTGCTGTCGCAGCCACCATGTGACAGATTAACAGGGGAAAAACAAATTTAATAATATGTATATCTCCTGTTCACATGAGAGATACTCAGGAAAAATGAGCAACTCCTGAAAATTGTGGAAACCTTCATCTTAAATACCATCTTCAGTTAAAAACAAAAGAAAATGTTGGGAATGGGTAGTCAGCTATGTGTAGTTAACCAAAGATTCACAATAAACAAGTGTACATTTATTATGCAATTTAGTCTCTGCCTTATCCATTAGTAAGTTTTTCTTTTTTTTAAATTTATTTTAATTGGAGGCTAAGTACTTTACAGTATTGTGGTGGTTTTTGCCATACATTCACATGAATCAACCATGAGTGTGCATGTGTCCCCATCCTGACCCTCCCTCCCACCTCCCTCACCATCCCATCCCTCTGGGTCATCCCAGTGCACCAGCCCTGAGCACTCTGTCTCATACATCAAACCTGGACTGGCGAGCTATTTCACATATGATAATATACAGGTTTCAATGCAATTCTCTCAAATCATCCCACCCTTGCCTTTAATAAGTTTTTCAAAAGAGTTAGTCATCCCGTTCTTCTTCGTACAGTAAAGGAGACACCCTTACAAGTGGAGATTTTCTTTATAAATATAAATGTCTCTTACAAAAGGCTAACTTCTACTTGGTTTCCAGAGCTGCTTCTATGTCTGCATGCATGCTAAGTCTCTTCAGTTGTGTCCAAACTCTGGGATCCTATGGACTGTCGTTTCCAAGACTCCTTTGTCCATGGGATTTTCCAGGCAAGAATACTGGAGTCAGTTGCCATTTCCTCCTCCGGGGGATCTTCCCAGCACAGGGAAGACACACAGGAAACTGTCTTTTGAATCTCCTGCATTGGCAGGCAGACCCAGTGCACCAGCCCTGAGCACTCTGTCTCATACATCAAACCTGGACTGGCGAGCTATTTCACATATGATAATATACAGGTTTCAATGCTATTCTCTCAAATCATCCCACCCTTGCCTTTAATAAGTTTTTCAAAAGAGTTAGTCATCCCGTTCTTCTTCGTACAGTAAAGGAGACACCCTTACAAGTGGAGATTTTCTTTATAAATATAAATGTCTCTTACAAAAGGCTAACTTCTACTTGGTTTCCAGAGCTGCTTCTATGTCTGCATGCATGCTAAGTCTCTTCAGTTGTGTCCAAACTCTGGGATCCTATGGACTGTCGTTTCCAAGACTCCTTTGTCCATGGGATTTTCCAGGCAAGAATACTGGAGTCAGTTGCCATTTCCTCCTCCGGGGGATCTTCCCAGCACAGGGAAGACACACAGGAAACTGTCTTTTGAATCTCCTGCATTGGCAGGCAGGTTCTTTACCACTAGCACTATCTGGGAAGCCCTAAATGTGCCACGTGCTGCGTGTGCTCAGTTGCTCAGTCACGTCTGACTCTTTGAAGCCCCATGTACAGTAGCCCACCATGCTCCTTTGTCCATGGGGATTCTCCAGGCCAGAATAATGGAGTGGTTGGCCATTTCCTCCTCCAGGGTATCTTCCTGACCCAGGGACTGGACCCATGTCTGCATTGACAGGTGGGTTCTTTACCACTAGCATCGCCTTTCCTGTGTCTACTGTTTTTTAAAAACAATCAGTCTAAAATGATCATTATGCTTAAGATGCACATTTGTGGGTGACAAATTCCACTCCCTTTCTCATTAGATGTTAGAATGTTTTTTCCTAAACATGAGAAGGAAAAAGAAGAATAGAACATCTAGATGCTTTTCAGAACAAATTTACAAATTCAAAATGTGAGTAAACTAAAATACGCCAAATTTATTAGTGTTAAATGTTGTTATGTTAACTATAGATTTTAGATTCTTAATTACCTTCCAGGAAATTTAGAATCTGAAGTCACTTTTTAAATACACCTCAATTTTTGTTATGTGATGGTCTCTTCTTTGGCCTATGTGAAGATACCAAACTAAAAATGCTCAGCAGGAACTTCCCTGGTGGTCCAGTGGCTAAGACTCCATGCTCCCAATGCAGGGGGGCCTGGGTTTAATCCTTGGTCAGGGAACTAAATGGCACTCCACTCCAGTGTTCTTGCCTGGAAAATCCCAGGGATGGGGGAGCCTGGAAGGCTGCTGCCTATGGGGTTGCACAGAGTCAGGTGACTGAAGTGACTTAGCAGCAGCAGAGAACTAATATAGTGATGAATTTATGTCCTCAGTCATGTCTGACTCTTTGTGACTCCCCCACCAGGCTTCTTCTTCTTCCAGGAAAGAATACTGGAGTGGTTTGCCGTTTCCTTCTCCAGGGGATCTTCCCCACCCAGGGATCAAACCTGAGTCTCCTAATAGTGGCAGGCTGATTCTTTACTGCTGAGCCATCAGGGAAACCTAAAGTTCATTTCAAGAGGAATAGATCCCATATGCTGCAACTAAAACATCTTGTGTGCCATGTAGCCAAACAAACATATATATTTATTTGTTTTATTTTAAAAGTCCTTTGCTTGTTTAAAAAAAAAAAAAAAAAAAAGCTCAGCAAATAGTTCCCAGGTACAATGGATGAATGTGTGAATGAGCTGTGATGCTGGGTATGTAATATGTAGTTGAAATCCATATCTAAGCCCATATAATTTCCCTTCCATGATTCCAGCAAAAATACCAGCCCTCTGTTGCAGCCCTTCATATGCCTGATGCATATGAGGCCAAACAAATCTAAGCATCAGAGTATGGAGGAGGGAAAGTTTTATTTCAAGGGTCAAGCAAGGAGAACAGGTGACTTATGCTCACCCCCCACCCTCCAACTTCTCAAGCGTTTTCAAGAAAGAGTTTTCATAGGGAAAATTTAGGATGAAGCTACAGGATGTGTGACTTTTTTCTGATTGGTTGGTGGTAGCAGGGTGATATTCTAGGAACTCTGTGCTCTGTCTGAAGTTACCAACCTCTTCCTGAGTGGGGGACTTAAATCCTGCTGAAGAATTGGAGAATATTGTTGTGTATATAACCTGAGGAGGAACCAGGACGCTGCTTTAATTGCTGCACTGCTGCTGCTGCTGCTGAGTTGCTTCAGTCATATCTGACTCTGAGTGACCATATAGATAGCAGCCCACCAGGCTCCCCCATCCCTGGGACTCTCCAGACAAGAACACTGGAGCGGGTTGCCATTTCCTTCTCCAATGCATGAAAGTGTACAGTGAGTCACTCAGTTGTGTCTGACTCTTCATGATCCCATGGACTGCAGCCTACCAGGCTCCTCCATCCATGGGATTTTCCAGGCAAGAGTACTGGAGTGGGGTGCCATTGCCTTCTCCGAATTGCTGCACTATTGTATCTTAACTGCTCCTCCTTGGTTTCTTTATTCCCTACCTTCTCTGATTAGCAATTCTTTGAATCCACTTTTTGGAATTTAGGAAGGTCTAGGTGGCTACGGTTTTTCCAGTAGTCATGTATGGATGTGAGAGTTGGACTGTGAAGAAGGCTGAGCGCCAAAGAATTGATGCTTTTGAACTGCGGTGTTGGAGAAGACTCTTGAGAGTCCCTTGGACTGCAAGGAGATCCAACCAGTCCATTCTGAAGGAGATCAGCCCTGGGATTTCTTTGGAAGGAATGATGCTGAAGCTGAAACTCCAGGACTTTGACCACTTCATCCGAAGAGTTGACTCATTGGAAAAGACTGGGAGGGATTGGGGGCAGGAGGAAAAGGGGACGACGGAGGATGAGATGGCTGGATGGCATCACGGACTCGATGGACGTGAGTCTGAGTGAACTCCAGGAGTTGGTGATGGACAGGGAGGCCTGGCGTGCTGCGATTCATGGGGTCACAAAGAGTCGGACACGACTGAACGACTGAACTGAACTGAACTGAGGTGGCTGAAGCCTTTTTCCTACAAGCAGGAAAAGGGAAATACTTTGAAGGTTTTGTATCAGGAGGTCTGCACAGGGTCCTGCTGGGTTTCAGGTGTCAGGTGGACATGTGATTCTCTGTGTTTGTTGAAAAATAGGGCCCCTATAGTTCCTGCTTGTGCTTTCTTTAACTCTAGAAGTGAACTTTGTCGATCACTTGTATGCTTAGTTAAGCCATAGATTAGAGTCTCTATTGAAATTAAAATAAGATCCTACTCATCTGAACTGGCTATACTTAAAAGCATTAATTGTCTTATTGGTACTGCCAATTAAAAATTGGCATTTGTCATCCACATCTACACAGATTAAATCATGAACCACTGCAGCTGTGACCTTCAACACACCCTGAAATGGATTCAGGGTGGAGATCAGGAATGAGGCACTCTGTGTTCTGGGAAAAACTGGCAGAACAGGCCTTTAGATAGTTATATATTTTCAGTAGAAAAAGTTAAAAGCTTAATTCTTGCATCTCATATCTAGAAAAAAATCAAAATCATTAGCAGTAACATCTGCTCTTGGTGACTGGCAGCAAACCTCTGCCAAAATGTGTGCTTTATGGCGTGTACTCCCTCTTCACTAAAATAGTATATAACACCTTCCCCACTACCACATTGGAGCAGTTTCTCAAAGCTATCTAAAATGCTCTCTCCTAGGCTATAATCCTCATTTTGGCTCAAACAAAACTTAACTCACAATTCTCATGTTGTGCATTTTTTGAAGTCAGTAACACCTTTTATCTCCAACTCCCCAGCTCCCAGTACCTGACCCTCCAAAAGATCTTTTTTGGTTTCTAGTTGTATTTGGTCTCTCAGTCATGTTTGAGTCTTTGTGAGCCCCTTGACTGTACCCACCATGCTCCTCTCTCCACAGAATTTTCCAGGCAAGAATACTGGAGCAGGTTGCCATTTCCTATTCTAGGGCATATTCCCATTCCTGGGACTGACCCACATCTCTTACATCTCCTGCATTGCCAGGTGGGTTCTTTACTGCTGTGTCACCTGGGAAGTGCCACCTGGGTTCTTGGTCCCTGGTCTAAAGACCCTCATGTGGGAAAGTGAATCTCAGAGCACTAGTTTGGTTGGATTCAGTGAAATGGGACTTGATAGAAAAATCCTGGCTCCCAGAAACATGTAGTTTGGGGAAAGAACAGATAAAGAGGTGGGAGATGAAGAACTTTGTTTTCCTGGTTGGCCATGTAGTCACTCAAAGCTGCCTCTCAAGGTGAAAATCAAGGTGAGGGAAGGACAAAACCAAGGATCCCATTAAAAGCAGAGGATATGGGACTTCCCTGGTGGCACAGTGAATCCACTTGCCAATACAGGAGACACGTGTTAGATCCCTGGTCCAGGAAGATTCCACATGCCACAAAGCAATTAAGTTTGCAAGTTGCGACTACTGAAGCCTCATCCCTCGAGGGCCAGAGATCCACAACTACTGAGCCCATGTCCTGCAACTATTGAAGCGCATGCACCTCAAGCCTGTGCTCCACAACATGAGAAGCCACTGCAATGAGAAGCCTGCACACAGCAAGGAAGAGTAGCCCCTGCTTGCTGCAACTAGAGAAAGCCTATCCACAGCAGTGAAAACCCAGCACAACTTAAAAAAAAAAAAAAAAAAGACATTAAGGGGAAGAAAAAAAAGCAGAAGGTGTAATGTGAAAGAATTTCTTCTGTCTCAACCTTTTTTCTTAAATGTAGGACAATTCTATTTTCAAGGCCCAGTACACGCTCGGTTGTGTTTGAATCTTTTGTGGCTGCTTGGACTGTAGCTCTCCAGGCTCCTCTGTCTGGAATTTTCCAGGCAAGAACACTGGAGTGGGTTGCCGTTCCCTCCTCCAGGGGATCTTCCCAACCCAGAGATCAAACCTGTGTCTCCTGTATTGCAGGCAGATTCTTTACTGCTGAGCCACCACATTGGAGCCCAGGAGGAAATATAAGGGACTGCAAGTGAGCTTTACAGTGTGTGCCAGGTGTTTCTGATAAATTTCCTTCCTGACCTATATCTGTAGGTCCTGAGACTTTGGAAACAGAACTGTTTTACATTTAAGAAAAAATTACAGAAAAATTAAAATATTAAAAAAATAATAATTACCCAATATATATCTGCCTGCAGGTAAAGAACGGCCCTGCAATGCAAGAGACACAGGAGACAAAGTTTCGATCCCTGAGTCAGGAAGATGCCCTGGAGGAGGGCACAGCAGTGTAACCCACTCCAGTATACTTGCCTGGGGAAAACATGGAGTGAGAAGCCTGGCGGGCCCTGTAATGGGATCTCAAAGAGTCGGACACGACTAGTGACTAAGCACTTATATAGTGTGACTATAGCTTAGTGACTCTTTCAGCCTGACTCTTTGTGACCCCATGGATGGCAGCCCACCAGTCTCCTCTGTCCAGAAAATTTTCCTGTCAAGAATACATGGGTGGGTTGCCATTTCCTACTCTAGACTTCCAATAATAGGCATATATGATTCAAAAACTGCTTCTTGGAAAATACTCTAATATGTTCTCTTTGTGATAGAGATTTTTCTACCTCCATTGCCTTTAGAACCCAAGAGCCATCTTTTGAAAAGCAAACTTAAGGAAAATAATTCTCTTAAAAAAAGAAGAAGAAAAAGTGGGAGGGGGAGGAGGTGTTGAAAATTGGATAAATGAAAAATATTAAGTGTGTGTATGTTTGCTATGTGTGTCTGTCTATGTATGCAGCAGATGGGTAATATTATTTCTACCTTCAGACAGGACTGCCAAAATCAATTTATAAAATGCTCTATTTAGTTCTTTTGAAGGGAATGTTTGTAAGAATTCAGTATTCTAAAACTGTTAGTTTTTCTCTTGTTAAACTGTCTTATGTCAATTTAATTATTCAGTTCAGTTCAGTTCAGTTGCTCAGTCATGTCAGACTGTTTGTGACCCCATGAACTGCAGCACACCAGGCCTCCCTGTCCATCACCAACTCCCAGAGTTCACTCAAACCCATGTCCATCGAGTCAGTGATGCCATCCAACCATCTCATCCTCTGTCATCCCCTTCTCCTTCTGCCCTCAATCTTTCCCAGCATGTGGGCCTTTTCAAATGAGTCAGCTCTTGGCATGAGGTGGCCAAAAGTATTGGAGTTTCAGTTTCAACACCAGTCCTTCCAATGAACACCCAGGACTGATCTCCTTTAGGATGGACTGGTTGGATCTCCTTGCAGTCCAAGGGACTCTCAAGAGTCTTCTCCAACATCACAGTTCAGTTCTTCTGCATGCAGCTTTCTTTATAGTCCATTTCTCACATCCATGCATGACCACTGGAAAAACCATAGCCTTGACTAGACAGACCTTTGCTGGAAAAGTAATGTCTCTGCTTTTGAATATGTTATCGAGGTTGGTCATAACTTTCCTTCCAAGGAGTAAACGTCTTTTAATTTCATCGCTGCAATCACCATCTCCAGTGATTCTGGAGCCCCCTAAAATAAAGTCTGACACTGTTTCCACTGTTTCCTCATCTATTTGCCATGAAATGATGGGACTGGATGGCTTGATCTTAGTTTGTGTAATGAGCTTTAAGCCAACTTTTTCACTCTCCTCTTTCACTTTCATCAATTGGCTCTTTAGTTCTTCTGCCAGGCAAGAAACCTAGAAAGGGAGAAGGAAAAATCTGCCTCCCCTACAGTGCACTTGCCACCTTCTCAAGGACAACACTCTTACAGTTGTACCCTCTGACTCTTTCATCACCAATTATTCCATCTTTACTGTATCATTTCAACATATTCCAAATATGCTCCAAATATTCTCACTTTAAACACAAATGGGCCTCACACCCTTTTGTGTCATTGTGCTACTTCTCTGTATCCATCTGCAGTGAAACTCCCAAGTGAATATATTTTATTTCTATTCAATGTATCTTGCATTNCATTTCAACATATTCCAAATATGCTCCAAATATTCTCACTTTAAACACAAATGGGCCTCACACCCTTTTGTGTCATTGTGCTACTTCTCTGTATCCATCTGCAGTGAAACTCCCAAGTGAATATATTTTATTTCTATTCAATGTATCTTGCATTCATTAATGGGGATTTTTTCCTCATTAGTGGTTACTCCATTATAAATGACCTCCAATTTTCAGTTCACAAGTAATATCTTACTAATGCAATCAGAAGCAATTGATAGAATTGATCCTAATTTCCTCTTGAAACATTTTTTCCCACTTGTTTTTGATGTATCATTCTTATTCTCCTTCTACCTCATTGTATGCTTTTCAACTTCATTGATGTTTCCTCCTTCTCCTCTTCTTGACTTCTCAGCTATCGACAGTATTGGTCCCAGTCTTCTGAAATTTTCTTCTTTACGAAATTTCCTCTTGAAACATTTTTTCCCACTTGTTTTTGATGTATCATTCTTATTCTCCTTCTACCTCATTGTATGCTTTTCAACTTCATTGATGTTTCCTCCTTCTCCTCTTCTTGACTTCTCAGCTATCGACAGTATTGGTCCCAGTCTTCTGAAATTTTCTTCTTTACGTACATTTACATCCTAGGTAATGTGATAATCTTCCATGATTTTCAGTTCAGTTCAGTTCAGTTGCTCATTCCTGCTGGACTCTTTGCAATCCCATGGACTGTAGCATGCCAGGCTTCCCTGTCCATCACCAGCTCCCAGAGCTTGCTCAAACTCATGTCCATTGAGTTGGGGATGCCATCCAACCATCTCAGTCTCTGTCATCCCCTTCTCCTCCCACCTTCAATCTTTCTCAGTATCAGGGATTTTGCCAATAAGTCAGTTCTTTCCATCAGGTGGCCGAAGTATTGCAGCTTCAGCATTAGTCCTTCCAATGAATATTCAAGATTGATTTCCTTTAGGATTGACTGTTTAATCTCCCTGCAGTCCAGGGGACTCTCAAGAGTCTTATCCTACACCACAGTTCAAAAGCATCAATTCTCTAATTTCAACATATTCCAAATATGCTCCAAATATTCTCACTTTAAACACAAATGGGCCTCACACCCTTTTGCATCATTGTGCTACTTCTCTGTTTCCATCTGCAGTGAAACTCCCAAGTGAATATATTTTATTTCTATTCAATGTATCTTGCATTCACTAATGGGGATTTTTTCCTCATTAGTGGTTACTCCATTATAAATGACCTCCAGTTTTCAGTTCACAAGTAATATCTTACTAATGCAATCGGAAGCAATTGATAGAACTGATCCTAATTTCCTCTTGAAACACATTTTTTCCCACTTGTTTTGATGTATCATTCTTATTCTCCTTCTATCTCATTGTATGCTTTTCAACTTCATTGATGTTTCCTCCTTCTCCTCTTCTTGACTTCTCAGCTTTCGACAGTATTGGTCCCAGTTTTCTGAAATTTTCTTCTTTACCTACATTTACATCCTAGGTAATGTGATAATCTTCCATGATTTTCAGTTCAGTTCAGTTCAGTTGCTCATTCCTGCTGGACTCTTTGCAATCCCATGGACTGTAACATGCCAGGCTTCCCTATCCATAATTTTCTTCTTTACCTACATTTACATCCTAGGTAATGTGATAATCTTCCATGATTTTCAGTTCAGTTCAGTTCAGTTGCTCATTCCTGCTGGACTCTTTGCAATCCCATGGACTGTAACATGCCAGGCTTCCCTATCCATCACCAGCTCCCAGAGCTTGCTCAAACTCATGTCCCTTGAGTCAGGGATGCCATCCAACCATCTCAGTCTCTGTCATCCCCTTCTCCTCCCGCCTTCAATCTTTCTCAGTATCAGGGACTTTGCCAATAAGTCAGTTCTTTCCATCAGGTGGCCGAAGTATTGGAGCTTCAGCATTAGTCCTTCCAATGAATATTCAAGACTGATTTCCTTTAGGATTGACTGTTTGATCTCCCTGCAGTCCAGGGGACTCTCAAGAGTCTTATCCTACACCACAGTTCAAAAGCATCAATTCTCTGGTGCTCAGCTTTCTTTATAGTCCAATTCTCACATCCATCAGGTGGCCAAAGTATTGGAGCTTCAGCTTCAGCATCAGTCTTTCCAATGGATATTTGAGACTGATTTCCTTTAGAAAATGATGATTTTAAATAACATTTATTCTGATGACAACCAATAGTATAAATTCAACTCCAAACTCCTAAATTCTAAATTTGTAAACAAGATTCTCTACTCAGCATTTTTATTTCAATGTCTGCATTTCCAATGTAATATATCCCCAATGTGTGTGTGTGTATGTGTGTGTGTATATATATATATATATATCTTGTTTCTCTTGCTGAAAGCCTTTAAACTGCAAAGAATCATTTTCATTATTTCAATTATTATAGCCAAAAACCACGGAATCCTCCAACATTTATATACTCCTATACTCCAGGTGTGTTGGTTTGTTTGTTTCAATCTTGTCATTTATTTCCATTGTCACTGTTATTGGCCAGATCTAAACATTCATTTGAAGAAGGCAATGGCACCCAACTCCAGTACTCTTGCCTGGAAAATCCCATGGACGGAGGAGCCTGGTGGGTTGCAGTCTGTGGGGTCGCACAGAGTCGCACACAACTGAAGTGACTTAGCAAACATTCATTACCTGGGCATTTGTACTAGCTCTTTAATTGTTCTCCCTGTTCCACTCTGGCCCCATCTTCTCCACTGTTTAGTCCCCTCAAGGCACCCATATTATAGTTTCAAAACATAAATTGGATCATACAAATGTCCATCTCAGACCTTTCCATTCATCTCATTCAGAATAAGAGAATTTATGGTGGTCTACAAGACTGTGCATGATATAGGTCCTTGAGAACTCTCTGATAACCATCTCCTACTTTTCTCTCCTTTGTTAATTCTGCTTCAGTCATGATGACTTAGTTGATATTCTCCAAACATGCTCAACCAGTTTCTTTCCTAAATTCTTTCATATCTACTGTTTCATCTTGTTAGGTACTTAGAATAGGAAAAAAAGAGTCCAAAATAGTTGTGGCTAAAAGACAAAGAAGGGAAAAGCCTATGAAAATGCAACAAAAGAAGGTCCGAGGACTGGAGTGGGGACCTCAGGTGAAGCAAACAGCCTCCAGGCTAATCTAATTAACATAGGGCAGGCTTAAGGGGAGGAGAAAAAACATAAAAAGAGGAGCCAAAATTGAGCCTCAGGCTTCTCTTCTCTGCATCTTTTGGATTGGCCAGCACTCATGCCTCAAGCATGTATTTCCCTTTGCTTACCAAGTAAAACTGAGCTGCAACAGAGCTGTAACACTGAGCTGTAATTCCGTCTGTCACTTCAAATTTTTGCAGTGGTGAGACAGAACCAAGGAAATTACACATTTCCTGGACGGTCTGATATAATACTCTTTTGCAAAGTGTTTAGCTTTCATTCACTTTCACTGGGTCTCTGGACAAATGTCACTTTATCAGCAAAGTCTTATCATACCACTTTATACAAAATTACATCCTGTAACTCTCTATTCTCCTTTACCATGCCTTACTTCAAAGCCCTTGAGGTGAGGTGAAATTGCTCAGTCATGTCCGACTCTTTGCGACCCCGTGGACTGTAACCTACTAGGCTTCTCCGTCCATGGGATTCTCCAGGCAAGAATACTGGAGTGGATTGCCATTTCCTTCTCCAGGGGATCTTCCCGACCCAGGGATCGAACCCAGGTCTCCCGCATTGGAGGCAGACGCTTTAACCTCTGAGCCACCAGGGAAGCCTTTATTGCAAAGCCCTTATTGCATCTTATATATCATGTAGTCATTTGTTTACACCTTTTTGTCTGTCTCTTCAATACACAAACACAACGGACTAGTGACTTTGCACTTTGTTTCATTCCTGTAAGACTCAGTTCCTAGGACAGTGAATGGTGCATGATAAATGATAGATGTTGAAAGACAAATGGATGAGTAGATCAAAGAGGGAATTCTTCGGCATACTACAAGAGATTTCAGGCTTTATTAAATATTTGTATAATAACTTTCTTTGGGTACAATTTGTCCACCAACCATATAGCAATACAATAACACATCAATAACACATATACAATTAAATATCTACCAAGACTAAAAGGACGTTAAAACCTGAAGGTAAAAATATATTTTAAATATATATATTTAGACTATGTATTTTTAATTCCATGGGGTATATGTGTTTGAAAATTCTATGAGTGCTTTTGGAAAACATAATTTGAATCTTTTTTTTTTTTTTTTTGCTACAGGGCTTGCTATTGATGAATGATTTCTCTTCCAGCACTTCCAAACCATCTGTGTAACAATCCAGGTTAGATTTTATTATGGTGATTTTAGTAACACCCTTTAATTTTAGAAATAAATGAGGTTAGTTTGAATATTGCTGCCTTTATCCACCACCTCCCTTTAAGAAACTCTGATTCTCCATGATTGTAAAACCAGTATTAATTATAGTGGAACTGCCATAAAGTCAACCCTGTTCATCAGTATTTTACGATGTAACTTATAAAAGGAATGAAAAATAAATGCACTGAAAATAGCTAAGGATTTAGGTATTGTGTATATAGTTAGTTTTGAATTCTCTTATTTTTTTGTATTTATGATTTTATTATCACATGCTCACATCTGTGAGAACTGTTGGAAGAAAGTTCAAAGACACTGATGTTAGATTGAAGATCTTTACATACTAGGTGACATCATTTACATGTTATGTGTGTATTGGGATGTATGTTTCCCAGAAGATTTGTGCTTGATTTTTGTTGGTACTCTCAGAAGTACCATCCTAATTAGATGGTTAGTGGAGGTAAACATTCAGGCTGTAAATGCAGAAGAGTGAGCATGACTAATGCCTTTGAAATTCTAGGGAAGAATTTTTATTTATTTATTCATTTACTTTTGACTCACTATCCAGAGCCCAGAAGAAAATCTATTTCTGTTCTGTATAGTTCTGTTAGATTCTATATTTCTGAATTAATAGATACTGATATTTTCCTGGGTCCAGATGTGTGAGGATTGGTTTCTCCTTTGTCTCACCAACTAATTTAAGCACTAGGCTCAGCCTATAATGCACTCCTGTCTTGTCCTCTCTGTAGTTTCTAGACATGGAAGCTTTAAGCCCCAAAGCTTAAAGCTATCAGGGTATTTTGACAATTCTCCCACTTAATACTTTCCTTGATGGGTGTTCTTCCTTCATCATTAGCTTCAAATGATTCTCCTCCTTTCTGGTAGTCTCTTTCATTACTTAAAAATAATATGTTTAACTTTTGAATATCTTGCTCCTGCTGGTGCTCAGTTGCGTCTGTCTCTGCAGCCCCATGGACTGTAGGCTACCAGGCTCCTCTGTCCATGGACTTTTCCAGGCCCTACTGGACTGGATTGCCATTTCTTATTCCTGGGGATCTTCCCAATAAAGGATTGAACCCATGTCTCCTGTATCTCCTGCATTGGTAGGTGGATTCACTATCATTAGCACCACTTGTGTATCTTGTGCATGTTTGGCTGCTTGTGTCCAACACTTTGTGACCCCGTGGACTGCATCCCTCCAGGCTCCTCTGTCAATGGGGATTCTCCAGGCAAGAGTGCTGGAATGGGTTGCCATGCCCTCCTCTAGGGGATCTTCCCAACCCGGGGTCGAACCCAGGTCTCCCACACTGCAGAAGGATTCTTTACCATCTCAGCCACCAGGGAAACCTAAGAATACTGGAGTGGGTAGCCTTTCTCTTCTCCAGGGGATCTTCCCAACCCAGAAATTAAACTGGGGCCTCCTGCATTGCAGGTGGATTCTTTACCAGCTGAGCTCCCAGGGAAGCCCTTATATATCATATAGGCAGTGAATTAGGGGATCTCCAATCTAATATATTACTCTAAAACAGAAATCCCTTATTTAATTCCCCCTTTAAAACACTTTATTTTTGTATTTGCATATGTTTCTCATTAATAAAGTAAATTGAAGTGAAAGAGAAATTAGGATAGTTCTATCTCGAGTTCATTTTCTGATAACAGCATGTTTCCTTTTCCATGAAGAATGACTTTTGAACTGCATGTTACATTCTACAGCCGCTAATTGCAGGACACATAAGAAAAATTCTAATTGCTGCAATAACGCTGATGGCCATTGGACTGAGAAAATTCCCGTGACTGAGGATAAATGGGGATTCCAAAATAAAGTGAGGAAAAAACAATAGACAGTGACTCTTAAGTAAATTATTCATTATAAGAAAGAGCTCTTTAAACTTCTGGCTTACATAATAAAATCTTCTAATATACCAGACATTAGACACAAAATAACACAATTACAATTTAAAAGGTTCATATGGGTAGGATAACTATCCACTTCTCTTTTATAGATTTACCACAAATTACATTAAATAATTACAAATGGTCCAATTCCCAGAGTAGGACCAATTATATCTTTTTGATTCTGGAAACTAAGTAAAATTAGCTTTCCTTAGATCTTTTTANAAAGGTTCATATGGGTAGGATAACTATCCACTTCTCTTTTATAGATTTACCACAAATTACATTAAATAATTACAAATGGTCCAATTCCCAGAGTAGGACCAATTATATCTTTTTGATTCTGGAAACTAAGTAAAATTAGCTTTCCTTAGATCTTTTTACAACCTTTGAAATATACTAATTTTTATTCTACTGGTGAAGTAAGAATTTCAGATATTGACCTCTTGTAGTTCTCATTTTTAATTTCTGTTCTGCACAAAGATATTAAACTACAAGGATAAATTATAACTACAATTAAAGTAGTTTGTTAACTTAAAAGCAAAGTTGATACTAGGCTGATATTAACCTATGAACTTTAAAAGAACTGAAAAGATAAAGAAACTATAAATTTCTGAGGAAATACTAAATGGGTAGAGTACAACTTTAGAATTTCTTACCTATTATATATGCTGTATAATATTAGTAAATTGCTAAACAGATAAAGAGACATATATTATTAAAAGTTTTGAATATATTCTTACAACAGAAAAATGTTTTGCTTTATCACAATTTTCTTTTTCTCTTTCAAAGATCATTTATAACAGATATTAATCATTTATAAATGCAAATCATATCATCATATATATTTCATTTACTTTCTTTTTCTCTACCTATCTCTATATATGCTTTTTGGTATAATTAATTCAGTTCAGTTCAGTTCAGTTGCTCAGTCATGTCTGACTCTTTGCGACCCCATGAAATGCAGTACTCCAGGCCTCCCTGTCCATCACCAGCTCCCAGAGTTCACTCAAACTCATGTCCATCGAGTCGGTGATGCC
>SJYX01018026.1:229775-248748 GCA_006410675.1 Oreotragus oreotragus | reverse complement strand
AAAACATGGTACTTCATCAGGTTTCAGGCCAGGACCAGTTTCTTGACCAGAATTCAGTTGGCTGAAGGAGAAGCATATCCTTAAGAAGAAGGTCCCTATCACAAATATATAAAAGAAAAAGCTCTTCCCCAGGTGGAGTGCAAGTGGTCCTGCTGCTTGGGCCCATGTGACCAGTGCTGTGCTTAGTTGCTCAGTCATGTCCAACTCTTTGGAACCCCATGGGTTGCAGCCCACCAGACTCCTTTGTCTGGGAGGATTTTCCAGGCAAGAATACTAGAGTGGGTTGCCATGCCCTTCTCCAGGGGATCTTCCCAACCCAGGAATCGAATCCAGATCTCCCACATTGCAGGTGGATTCTTTACCATCTGATCTATCAGAGAAGCCCAAGAATACTGGAGTGGGTAGCCTATCCCTTCTCCAGGGGAACTTCCTGACCCAGGGGTCGAACCATGGTCTCCTGTATTGCAGGTGGGTTCTTTGAGCTGCCAGGGAAGCCAATCCTATATTACTGGAGGGTATCTGTAGAGGGAAAAACCATATGGAATTAACTGCAACCTTCAGTAGAAGAATCACAGGATAGACCTCTAGGGTTTTGTGTGACCATGCCGTGTGTAATAAATTGTGACATATTATTCAAAATACAGCATCCTTATGATAATCTCTAAGTCCATCTATGTTGCTGCATATGATGTTATTTCATTCTTTTTTATATCCAAATAATATTCCATTGTATATATGTACCACATCGCCTTTAACTAACCCTCTGTTGATGGACATTTAGGTTGCTTCCATGTTTTTACTATTAGATTATTATACTAAGTAAAATAGAGAAAGACAAATATCATATGATATCACTTATAAGTGAAATGCTTAAAAATGATACAAATGAACTATTTATAGAGCAGAAAGAGACTCATAGATTTCAAAAACAAATTTATGGTTGCCAAAGGAGAAAAAGGGATGCAGGGATAAATTAGGAGTTTGAGATTAACATATACCTACTACTATTACATTTAAAATTGATAATCATCAAGGACTTACTGTATAGTACAAGGAACTTTATTCCATATTCTGTAATAACTTATATAGGAAAAGAATCTGAAAAAGATAGATATATGTGTGTGTATAACTGAATCACTTTGCTGTATACCTGAAACTAATATAATATTATAAATCAACTATACTTCAATATAAAATAAAAATTAAACTAAAAACATAGCATTCTTTTCCTGATAATCAGGGCCAGTTACTCCCACCAGGATGATAACTCCTTTACTGACATACTGGCCCTTTGGCATGAGGAATCCAAAGTAAGCAGACAGTAGCTTAAAATTTAATGGAACTCTTATTTTAAGTTTAGTGGAAGAGCTCCTTCTGTGGAGACAAATTCCAAGGTTATGAGGAAGGGAAATGCAAATTTCATATTTGCTATATTCAAGAGATACACACAGTTGACATATAAAAATACAGGCTGAAAGCGAAAACAAAAAAAGTACACCACACCAATAAGATAATTAGGGTGGCTTTACTGTTGTTTGACAAAACAGTCTTCAAAACAAAGAGTATTGTTAGAAACAAACAGGGATTTNGGAGACAAATTCCAAGGTTATGAGGAAGGGAAATGCAAATTTCATATTTGCTATATTCAAGAGATACACACAGTTGACATATAAAAATGCAGGCTGAAAGCGAAAACAAAAAAAGTACACCACACCAATAAGATAATTAGGGTGGCTTTACTGTTGTTTGACAAAACAGTCTTCAAAACAAAGAGTATTGTTAGAAACAAACAGGGATTTTAAATGCTAAGAATCAATAATACATAAAAATTCTAAATTTTATGTTTATGTATATATGTCCCTAAATGTGTATGTTCCTATGAATGGAGCTTAAAAGTATATGTATGGGAAGCAAAAACTGATAAAACCAAATATATAACAGAAAATGGACAATCATAATTAGAGACTTGAATACTTCTTAGTAATTACTAGTAAGGATATAAAAAACTTGAACACTATTAATCAACTTGATTTAGTAGATGTTTATGGAATGCTATATCCAAAAACTAAGGTATGCATATTCTTTTCAAGCATTTACAAAATATTCTTCAAGAAGGACTATATGCTAAGCTATATTGATCACTAAAAATAAGTAAAATTGATCAATAAAAATAAGAGGAAAGGCCCCACAAATTACCAACATTAAGAATGAAAGAGGAATTCCCTGGCAGTCCAGCAGCTAGGACTCAGTACTTGAATTGCCAGGAACTTGGGTTTGAATCATTCCATCCACAGTTAGGGAACTAAGATCCTACAAGCTGCGGTATGGCCAAAAAAAAGAAAACAAGATAGACAGTAAAGGGCTATAATGAACAACTTCATCAACATATTAAACAATGCAGGTGACGTAGACAAATTCATTGAAAAACACAACTTACAACTGATAAAAGGCTTAAATAGCTGTGTAACTATGAAACAAAACTGAATTCTTAATTTAAAACCTCTCCACAAAGAAACCCCCTAGTCTAGATGACTTTACAAGTGAATTCTATTGAACGCTTAAGGAAGAAATAACACCAATATCACACAAACTTTTTTNTCTCCTCTTTCACTTTCATCAAGAGACTCTAGTTCTTCTTCACTTTCTGCCGTAAGGGTGGTGTCATCTGCATACTTGGTGTTTTTTCTTCCTCATTTCTGTTGACTGAAAGTAAAAGACACAACATAAAAGTTGTTAAATTTTATTTCCAAAAACGGAGTTTTTAAAGTAGCCTTGACATCATTTCTCATATAAATGCTTTCTTCTTTGCAATCACCCTCTGTGTTTTTTAGTCTTTTAACTTTATTGAGGTTTTCAACAACTAAATCCAAAATTTCTTGGTAAATGTCACATTGCATTTGAAAATATGTGGGTTATTTTTGTTGCAGGAAGGGGGACCCCTTCCAGGTCCGGAAACTGGGCTTTTGTCTAACACTCGGAAATGAATTGTCCTAGGAGACAAATGTGCTGACAAAGCAAGAGATTTTATTGGGAAAGGGCACCCGGGTGGAGAGCAGAAGGGTAAGGGAACCCAGGAGAACTGCTCTGCCGTGTGGCTCTGCTCCAAAGAAGTGAGGGAAGGGCCAAGATATATAAGAACTTTTTTACTGGAAAAACATGTAATCAAGCACACAAAGACTGCGGCTAATCGCAAAGGACAGCCGCCATAAGTTAATGGTTTTACTGTGCTTTTCTATGCAGGAAAAGATGTGAGAATCTAGGGTCATTGAAGTTTTTCCTTAGATATTTAACTGAACTGTCTGGGAGGCCTGCATCCACATCATAGAGCACTTCCTGTTTTTCTCCACCTGATTCCCACCGCCCCCCACCCAGCTCTGTTGGTGGGCTACTGCCAAAGGTTTGATCCCCATAGAACTGGAGAGGCGGGAGACTGTTTTTTTCTTTACTCTCCTTTCCTCCCTTTCTTCTCTCTTTCCCTTTCTTTCTCCACCCCCCTTCCTTCCTTAGTATTTTTTGCTCTGGCCTGAGAAGGAAGGCCTGGGGTGGGCAGAGGGAAATTCCACCTCGATGGACCCTGCAAGCACTGCTGATGCGGAGAGTGAAAATACGTGTGTGTGCCAAGTTGCTTCAGTCACGTCCGACTCTTTGAGACCCTGTGGGCCGTAGCCCGTCAGGCTTCTCTGCCCATAGGATTCTCCAAGCAGGAATACTGGAGTGGGTTGCCATGACCTCCAGGGAATCTTCCTGACCCAGGGATTGAACTTGCATCTCCTGCATTGGCATGTGGATTCTTTACCACTGAGCCACCTGGGAAGCCCCCGTGGCTGAGTGAAAACAAAACAAGTAGATTATTCAGGGAAATGGGTGTGAAGCAGGAAGGCAGGGCAGGGTGCAGCCTTTGAAAGAATGAAAGAATGTTGAATCTGAGGACACAACATAAACTGATTAGAACCAAATGGGTCCAAGATGGTGGACAAGCTGACTTCCACTAGATCTTGAGCCTCATTATATGCTCATTGTAACACACCAGTAAATGACACACCAACAGGCCCTGTGACAGTTCCAAAACTGCCTGTCAAAGACCAAAAAGTGGGTGGTGGCCCAATTCTTGGGAATCTCTGCCTCGTCTCCAAAATAGTTGGAATAATCCTCCCACTCACTGGCCTATGAAATTATTTATAAAAGTTAACAACACCATATTTGGAGACCGGTCTACAGTGGCTCACACTCTTGTCTTGGAATGTGCTTCTCTCTAAATAAATCCACTCCTTGCCTAAGACGTAGTCTCTCACTGAATTCTTTCTCTGAGGAGACATCAAGAACCTGAGCGTCATTAAGTCTTAAAACCAGGTGAATGATCTCGGAAGACAGTGGGATTTGGCCAGGTTCTGTTAGGGGGAGACGCTGACTGAAACCTCCCACCCTGACAGGCACCATAATAACCGTTTGCATGAGTTATTTTGTGACAGGAGGTCCTGGTAAGGAACACAGAACTAATTCAGTTCAGTTCAGTTCAGTTCAGTCGTGAGTCAGAGTGATTGGCCAGAGAAAACCCAGAAACTACTCCTATCACCATAAAACCTGAGACTCTGAGCCACGTGGCAGAGCAGTTCCTGGGTTCCCTTACCCTGCTACTTCCTGCCGGGGCGTTCTTCCCCATAGTCTCTTGCTTTGTCAGCTCATGGGTCTCCTCGGACAATTCATTTCCCAGTGTTAGACAAGGGCCCGCTCTCCAGCTCCAGAAGGGGTCCCCTTTCCTGCAACAGTTCGAGTCCCAGCCCCATGGGTTCAAGCCCCAACCTGAGGAACATTGTTTCAGGTGGAGGCTGATCAAAACGAATGCCAGTGGCATTGCTGTGAAGCTGTGCAAGGCCCCTGTGTTCCTGCCACCCGGACCCTCCCTCCAAAGCGGGACTCGACTCTAAGCCCTTGAATCCCACTGAAATGTCTGCCATCCCAGCCTCTCAAATAGCCTCTCCCCAGGAAGACACCATCAACTAACGGTTTTATAAATAATGCAGATGCTCTGCATCACATGTCATCAAGGAAACGCCGGTTACAGCAGCTGGGAGACACCCCCCCACACTGATCAGAATGCCCCAGACCCAGGACACTAACACTCAAGGCTGGTGAGGATGTGTTGCGTATTTTTACATAAGTAATGTTGGGGAAGACATTTTCCTCCACAACTTCCAGTTTCTTCTGGCTGGTCTATGAATCAGATTAACGGGAGAAAAATCAAAGTTTAATAATGTGTGTACATAGGAGAGATCCAGAAAAACTGCACAACTCACCAAAATGGCCAAACCCTCATCTTAAATACCATCTTCAGCTACAGACAGAATAGGATGATGAGTGGAGTGCTTTGGGACATCGAAGGGGCAGAAGATAATTCCCCGGGAATGTTTGCTGGGCCAGCAGAGACAATGGGACCTGGAGTGGACTCTGATCGCAGGCCCCCGCCCCACCCAACCATATTCTCCTAGACATCTTTATTGACAGTTGTATTCTGGGAACAAGCCCTCTATCTGAATCCTTTGGGCAGTTGGAGAAAGGTCAAAGTTTCTTCCTGAGGCTTTTAGGGCCTTGATTGTCTTCAATTTGAAGTGATTTGCAGGCCAGAAACATTTTGGGTGGCAAATTTTGTTCCCCTACAGTAATGTATTTAAAAGAAAATACATACAAAGAAAGCGAAAGTCGCTCAGTTGTGCCTGACTCTTTGGGACCCTGTGGACTGTATCCTGCCAGGCTCCTCGGTCCAGGGGATTCTCCAGGCAGGAATACTGGAGTGGGTGGCCATTTCCTTCTCCAGGGGATCCTCTCAACCCAGGGATCAAACCTGCATATCCTGCTTTTCAGGCAGACTCTACCATCTGAGCGACCAAGGGGCCCAGTGTATTTAATGTTACAATCCATTCACCCACGAAGAGAAGCAAACCTGTAAGAGCAATGCTGTGAAGAAGCCAGGGTACCAATGCCCACCTCCCAGAAGGTAGGTTTAGGGTTCTGTCTCTGGGACACAGACTTGAACCTGCATGCCTGAGCATGTGACACTAAGGCTCATGGCGCCACTGTAACCCACTTGCCAACCAACTGCTGTGCATTCGATACTAACAGTTGCTTCCTGGCTGGCAGGAGACCTCGTCTTCCTGGGGTATCTCTGAGGTTCCCTGATAAAGACATGGAAACTTCTCTCCCAGCCTGGACCGGTGAGCAGGGACTACAGGCACACCACAAGGAAGTCAGCTCCACCCACAGCACACAGGGAAGTGTTCACATTGGTATATGTTTAGTAATTAGTAATAAGAGAACAAGCAAAAAAGAGAGAAAACCTGGTCACCAGACTTGCCACGTTAAAAATTACCAGGCACTGGCGGTCCAGTATTTAAGACGCTGAGCTTCCACTACACAGGACATAGGTTCAATCCCTGGTCAGAGAACTAAGATCTCGCATGCCCCATAGTGTGGGGGAAAAAAAAAATTACCAGGTACGGTGTGAAGCAGGCATCCTCTCCATGGCCAACTCCTCCTTACTTCTGACCCTTGACAAGAGGAGGCATCGAAGTGTCTGCTGTCAGCATTTCTTGGGGATAAGAATAATGACTTGGTGACGATGTTCTTAAAAGCAGAAGAGGGTGTCTCGTTTTGTCTGAGCACCAGACCACTTTGGTCCAAGGCTGGGCACCTCCTGGCCATCACAGAGCCAGAGACAGCCAGACCTCCTCCTGGGCCAGGGAATGAAGGACAGGAGGTGGACAAAGACTGAGAGAGCTGGGCCCAGTGAGAGCAGACAGGGCCCCTTAGGGTTGAGGAGCAGCCCCGTGGTCCCAGTGGGTCACCAGCTCCCAGCCAGGCCCTGGACATATGCTGTGGACACAGTCCCCACAGGTGAAAGGGGCCTGAGGGGTGAGCTCACCCCTCAGCATACACCCTCAGCCTGCAAAGAAGCCCGGGGACAGGAAGGGCCTGCAGCTCCCGTGGGGCACACAGACGGCATAGAAGCTGGGAGGAGCATTCAGTTCAGTTCAGTTCAGTTCAGCCACTCAGTCGTGCCCTACTCTTTGTGACCCCATGAATCACAGCACACCAGGCCTCCCTGTCTATCACCAACTCCCAGAGTTTACTCAAACTCATGTCCATCGAGTTGGTGATGCCATCCAGCCATCTCATCCTCTGTCGTCCCCTTCTCCTCCTGCCCCCAATCCCTCCCAGCATCAGAGTCTTTTCCAATGAGTCAACTCTTCTCATCAGGTGGCCAAAGTACTGGAGTTTCAGCTTTAGCATCAGTCCTTCTGAACACCCAGGACTGATCTTTAGAATGGACTGGTTGGACCTCCTTGCAGTCCAAGGGACTCTCAAGAGTCTTCTCCAACACCACAGTTCAAAAGCATCAATTCTTCGGCACTCAGCTTTCTTCACAGTCCACCTCTCACATTCATACATGATCACTGGAAAAACCATAGCCTTGACTAGACGGACTTTTGTTGGCAAAGAAATGTCTCTGCTTTTCAATATGCTATCTAGGTTGGTCATAACTTTCCTTCCAAGGACTAATGCAAGCACACAAATACATATTAGAATGAAAACTTGAAAGACTGCTCATCTAAATGTTGACAAGGATGAGGAGAAACTGGAACTCTCATACACTGCTGGTGGATGTGTCAAATTATACAACTTTACAAAGCAAATAGGAAATTTCTTCAAAGTTTAACATATACTACATTGAACCTGCCATACGACTCCTAGGCTTTTAACCCAGAAAAATGAAAGCATATGTTCATATAAGTTATGGCTGGACAGGGCAGGTGTATTTGTAGTAGCCCCAATTTGGAACAGCCCAAATATCTATCAACAGCTGAATAATAAAACAAACCATGGTATTCCCATACAAAGGAAGAAAACAAAGACCCAAATGAATGAAAGAAGACACACCCCCAAAACAGTATATTCTTTTTTAAATTCTTTTCATATATAATTCTAGGAAATAAAAACAAATGTGAAAGGAAGCAGGTCGTTGTTTCAGGACAGGGAGTGGATAGATTAAACATAGGAAATGAGGAAAGTTGGGGGTGATGAATATGCTCATTACCTTGATTTTGTGACAGTTTTCATGGTTGTGTTCATATGTCAAAATTTATCAAATCATATATTTCATAGGTACTCTTTATTTTATGTCATTTGTATTACCTCAATAATAGGTTTTTTAAAAAACATAAAAAGTTATTTAGGCCCACCTGAAGATATCTCTGGGCTAAATATAGCCATTGAAATACACCTTCTAAGTGAATTTGCACCTCCTATGTCTTACTTCTCCCACTTAAGAGTTAAGAAAGTTGAGACCAAGTGATACAGTACCTTGCCCAGATAAGATTCTACTTGTAAACTCTGTGTCTAAGAGCTAGATAAGAAAACATCATAATAATGTTGTCGATTAAGATGATGATTTAAATGGATTATGGTTCCTTATCTATTTTAAGAATTGCTCTCCTCATGGAAAGTAGAGTTTAATATGAGATTTGGTCTGAATCTCCATTCCATCACTAATTAGCTTCATGACCTTGAAGTTAAAATTTTCTTAAAATTTGCAGAATCTCGGTTTCCTTACCTCTGCATTCATATTAAGTATATCTACCTCATAAGGCCTTCTTAAGAAATAAATAAAATAGGATATGCTCAAGTAAGTTTTCAATAAATATTAGTTGGGTACATTTAACCTGTGAGTCAGATAAGTGTATGTAATATGAATTGATACATTATAAAGCTAAAGATGATTGAAGCTAAGTGTTTGCCCTTGATCTTGCAGTTGGGAAAGTAGAGTTAGCTTACCCAGTCTCTCAATTCACAGTCCAGTGTTCTTTTGTAAAAAGGGACACCTCTGAGGTTACTGGAAAAACAGTTTCTAGATGGAGAGCAGAGAAGTTCTGCTCAAAGTCACTTAATTCAGAGATCTCAAAATGGTAGCCTGGTGGCTATATTTGTGGTCTTCTGAAATGTTTAGAGTCTAAATGTATAGTGTTTTAAGAAACTTAAGTAAACATTTAAAGTTTGAGAGATTTTTACCTAAAAAATCTGAATTTGCTGCTTGGCTTGAAAAATGTTAGCAGACATGGCAACACTGAGCTTTCACTGAGGGAGGGCAGTGGGGAGCCTTCAGGTCTTCATGGCCTCCACCATCTCTCAGACCCTGATACCAGGCCTGCCACATTTATCATAATGTAAAGCTGGACACATACATATTTGCATGTACCACCCCTTTTCCACTATTGCACCTCACACGGTTAACTGCCATGTCCAGAGGGCCAACCGTGTTTATGATTTGTCACCTAGAAATGAGGATGAGCTGTGTTGACATTCAGACAGTCATTCAACAGAACTGACTCCCTGAAGGCTGCATGTGTAAGCAGTTTTCACACACACACACACCAATTGAAGCAGAGATCTGGTACTCTTCCAGCACATTTGAGCAATGTAGATATTCAATCTGGACTTTTTTTGGACACCAAAGCAGATCGACTTTGAAGGTTCTGAATCTCAAATGATCCAACTTGCTATCCTACCTTGGTCAGATGTGCCTGCAAGTGCCCTGTCTCCATAGAGCTGGGCTCCAAGAGCCACAGCTTTAAGCGATAGTATGGCCACATTAAGTTTCCCAAGGAAACTGATGGGTATAAAAGCCAGTGCTGCCCGGGATATAGAGACAGCTCCACATTAAACCTGAAATGAGCCTGTGAAGTAAATACACAAAATGTATTCTGAATCAAAAAGGTGAAAACCAACAGATAACACCAAAAAAACCCGTAATTTTTCTATGTAAAAACTCCAAAACTGCCTACAGTTGGTGAATAGAAATCACTTCTTGGCTCTGAGATAGTTCTTCACGGCACACAAATGTAAGTTAAAACGTATGCTTGAGACCTTGATGTACATCTGCTCTTGATCTTCTATCAATACAAAATATTTTTCCTCTTTCAACCTAAACACTGAATCAGGAAGCCTGTAATGAACTAAACAGGACTAGTCCATCTAAAAACACTTTTGAAACCCAAAGTCTAGAAATAGATACATCTTCTCATTTGTCTTTCCTAATTACAAAATATCAACACAAAGAATACCTTGAAGTTTTCGGTATTCTGATTATAGTGCATGTCACCACTATGAAATACAGGTCACCACGAGGGTAATTGCCTTAGACAGTTAGATAGAGCTCCAGAAGAGCCACCCATGGGAGGAGAATTCTCTGACCCTCTGTGTGTCTATGGTTTGTTTTGTTTTGCTTTTTCAAACAGTGAAAACGTTGCTGGTCAATACTTTTGTGGTTTCATTCACTAGAGAAAATATATGACACACAACCCATTTTCTATGATTGTTTTTCAATAATAGAATTAAAGATCTACTGCTGGGTGTGATTTGTAAACACCATCAACCAAGAGAAGATCACTCCAAAAACTAACAATCATTGTAAGGCAATATGTTAAATATTTTGAATAATAAACCGGGTGCCTCCAGACCCAAGATAGAAGTTGGAATCACAGCACAGACACATTTCTGTTTTCTTGTCTCACTCAGAGAATACCCTTTTCTCCAGACATCCTTATCTCTCTAATAAATGCCAGATTTTATTGACACATTTCATCTGCTCCTTGCCATAGACACCAAGAGCTCTGGAATGTGCCGTCTCTTTTTGGGCCCCATTATCTCCACACATTTGCAGAGGCAGCACCATTTTAATTCTCCCAGGCTCTTGACTTTGTTTTTAAACAGTCCCATCACACACACGAGGCATCTGTTTTCCTCTCAGAAGAGAAGCATGCCTGATTACTTGCCTTTTCCCCTCAGAGAAATGTACTACACACAGATGACACAAATCTTTTGATCAGCAAGTTTCCAAAGAGATACAGATTTGTTCTTCACAATCAGCAAGGAAGCTGCACTCAATTTTTTTCCTTCACTACAGTTAAAAGAGAAATAAGGGGGGATGTGACAGCCTATAAAACTATGACAGACAGGGCTGTTTTTAGGGAAAAGAGTAGAAAAACATTTGCAAGGTCACCCCAGGAAGTTGCACAGAAATTGATCCCTAAAAGTTATGCACAAAATACCCCCATGTGAGCAGAGAGCACTTTGGGGTTTTCCTCTTGGATGCTGGATCTTTTTTTTTTTTTAATCTCACTGAACTCTGAGCTCTAGACTCATAACAATGTTAGGTGTGTATCATCACTACGGGGTTTTTCATCTCTGTGTAATTTTACAGACTAGCTCAGAGAATCCCTGGGCTAGTGGGAATAATTTGGATTCCTGTTTTACAGCTGAAGAAACTGAAGAAGAGAAGCAAAGAGTTTCCCACTGAGACACAGAAAGAGCCTGTTTGAGGGGCTCAGTCTTCAAGGTTCAGAGTTCAAACGCCTACTCAGAACACTGCAACAGGGAAACAAGACAGCCTTCCAAATCTAGCATGAAATGCTGGATTTTGTTATTCTCTCTATATAGCACACTAGAGCATATTTGTGTGGGTGGGGATGGCAGCAACAGAAAAAATGTGATCAAATGGCAGCTATATCCAATATAGTCTTATTCTACAAAATTGGATATGACTTAAGAAATATAGTCATTCTTTCCTGCTACAAACATCAGTTAAACCCTTGATGCCAGATACATCTAAATCCTTCCATTTTATTGCATGTTTGATAATAGCTAATCCTCACAATTTTAAAAAGCAATCATTTGGGTACAGTTGAACTACATACCAAAATTCCTCTTAGAAGATGTAACTTTTGGTATAGACAGCAAAAGCATTTGGTTCACTAAAAAGAACAATGCCTCTTGTGCAAGTAAGTTTATAAAATTTTCCAGGTATATATGGAGACTTTATTTCATGTGCAGAAAAGTCCCCTCATGGTGATCCACAATTCCTGCTGGAGGCAGTGAGAGGTGGGTAAAAAGCCAGGATAACCCGTTTCTAGTCTTGGTGAGTAATAAAAATGCATGCGTGCTAAGTCATTTCCATTGTGTTCGACTCTTTGTGACCCTATGGACTGCAGCCCACCAGGTTCCTCGGTCCATGGGATTCTCCAGGCAAGAATATTGGAGTGGGTTGCCATTTCCTCCTCCAGGGGATCTTCCCAACCCAGGGATCAAACCCACGTCTCCTGCATTGACAGACGAATTCTTTACCACTAGTGCCACCAGGGAAACCCTAAGTCGTCTGTACCCAAAGTTCATTATTAAATCATACAGGTATTTTAAGAGTCAAATGAGATGTGGGGGACTTCTCTGGTGGTCCAGTGGCTAAGACTCTGTGAGCCTAATGCACAGGACTCAGGTTCAGTACCCGGTCAGGGAACTAGATCCCTCATGCTGCAACTAAGTGTTCACATGCCACAACTAAAGATCTTGCATGCCTCAGTTAAGACCTGGTTCAGTGAAATAAACAGAATGAGCTGTGAATGCTCTTTCAGAAGCAGGTAAAGGAGTCTGCACATTAAAGTGCTAGGTATGCTTATGGATATGCATAGAGATGGCACAAATATATTTCATCTAATCCAATGCTCTTATTTTACAACTGAGTATATGAGGAGTTGGAGAGGGTTAGTGACTTGTCCAAGAGCACAGAGCCAAGAGTCAAGATGAAAACTCAAGTCCTTGACACTTAGCCAAATGGAAGATCTTACTTTAGGATCCCTGAGAAGCAGGCTCTGGGACAAGGATTCTAGTGCAAGTGGTTTACTTGAGAAGTCATTCCAGGGACCACTGGCTGGGCAATGGGAAATGAGATAGGGACAGGAAGGAACCAGTCAAGCAAGTTTCCGTCACAGACAACTGGAGTGTCATCCTGCTGGGGGAACTCAGGGAATCAGCATAGATCTTGCAGCTATCTGAGAGATAAGAGGACTGGGGTTGTATCCCATCAGTCACTGGGTGACAGCTGCAGGGGAGAGTGTCAGTTCCCCCCTCATTCCAGCAGGCATCTAGGACTGGCATCTTGGCGGCCCCCTAGTCTGATGTACCAGAGATTGGTACAATTCCCCCTACCACTATATTCCATTGCAATGTAAATCCACGAGGACAAGTTCTCTGTTCGTCTATTTTGTTCATTGATGAACCCCCAGTCTTAAATCAGTGATGACACACTATGGCTAATCATTAAACATTGACTGAATAAATAAAAAACATCCCTGACCATTGGCCTGTCTACTTCTCCTTAAATGCTCCTCCAGTGAGGAGGTACTCTGGATAAGTTAAGGCAGGTTGGTCCTTTGTTGAGCCATCCTCTAATAGGAAGTTCTCCCTAACATCAGCTTCCTATGTAACACTTCTCTGGGGATAAATCTAATTCCCTGTTCCACTCAAAAGTCTTCTAAATATTTTGGATAGTTGTGTCTGCCAGATTCTACAGCTGTCTCTTATGACAAAGTCTTTAAAACTTTCTTATAGTGAGAACGACATGGGTTAGAAGAAACCTCTGCCACTTTCAAGTGGCATGGAGTGAGCATGGGCAAGATTCTTCTTCCAAGAAATATGACATTAATAAATCTACATTTCCAGGATGATGTGAAGTTTAACTGAAACCATGTAGGTAAAGCCTAGTGTCTGATTCCCTCTTCCCACAGCTCCACACCTGTCTCTGCAGCAGAGAAGACTACCCTAAAGAAATCTCCCATGCCTTCCGTGTCTCCCAGGCATCATTAGATGGCACATTCTCCAAAGAGAAGCAGAAGACAGGAAAGATGGAAACCCCTCTACCAATTTTACTACTTTGCAGCTGCTATTTTAAAACTCCTACATGAGGAAGGAAACAGATACTGTTAGCCAACAAGAGGGTTGAGGAGAATGTGTGTTTGTCTTGTCCAAACTCTCTTCGATCTTTAATTCCACAAATACAGAAGTGGTAGTTTAGTGAATGGATGGAATTAGAGGAGAATCCTAAAATTCAAGCTTGAGGAAATGTCCGAAAATCAGCCTGTGAAAGTTGCAAAGGTGCTGGACTGGACGTTGAAGAGTTGCTTTCAACTCCTGACTCTGCCACAAACCAGCGAAGGATCTGAGCCCTTTTTTAACCTCTCTTGGATTCAGTTTTCTCATCTAATTTGAGCTAAAATATAACCCCTTAATAAATAAACTGTGGCAATCCAGACAATGGAATATTATTCAGCACTGGAAAAGAGCTATCAAGCCGTGAATAAAACATGGAGGGAACTTAAATGCACGACTTAAGGGAAAGATGCCAACCTGAAAAGGCTACATACTGTATTATCCCAACTATAGGATATTCTGGAAAAGGTGAAACTATGCAGAGAGAGAAAAGATCAGTAGCTGCAGGGCTGGGTGAAGGAGGGATAAATAAGCAGAACACAGAGGGATTTTAGGGAAATGATTCTTCATGAAGCTATAATGGTTGATATGGGTCATTATATACTGGTCAAAATCCTTAGAATATATGACACCAAGAGGGAACTCTAATGTGAAAACCAAAACAAGCCCACTTTCTGTGTGTTAAATAATAACAGTACCACATGTCTCATCACTGAAGGTTCACGTGCAGGCGCTGCCATTACCTCCATTTTGCAAACGAGGGAACTGAGCAGCACTGTGATGTGGTCACCAAAGGTGGGATTTGAACCTGGATCTGCTGACCACAAGCTTGGAGTTCTTTGCTTCTCGCCATATTGCCTAACTCCCAGATCTCAAATCCTCTAAAAATTTCTTGGAAGTGCATGTGTACCTATCTAGTGTCCAGAATACAGAGGAGCGTCTCTGCAAAATCGTTGCATTTGTTTTGTGCTGTCTACAGTTTATGCAGTTTACAGGAAGGCTGCAAAACAGAATGGGCTTTCAGATCATTTATTAGCTGCATAACCTTAAGCAAGTTCACTTCTCTGAGTCTCAGATTCCTCATTTAGAAAATGGAACTGATGACAGCATTTTCTCTCCAGGAATGTTGTAAGGACTGCAGAGGACAGTGCAAGGCATGCATTCAGCAATTGCTTGCCATAAAGAAGACTAAAGAAGGTTCTGTTACTCTTACATAGGGTAGGCAGTACAGGCAGAGAGAGGTACCACCACATGGTGTTAAAAGTGTGACTTCAAATCCCAGCTCTGCCATAGTCTAACTGTTTTCCTGGGCAAGTTGCTTACCCTCTCTGTGCTTCAGTATCTACCTGTGAAAGGGGGTGACTTGCATGACTTGTTGAGAAGACACTGAGCTAATGCACTGAGGATGCTTGGATCTGCATGAGGCACATGGGAAGCCCTGGTCCATGCTAACTATTGAGATCACATTCCGTCTCTTTCCTCCAGTAAATCTCAACTCCATGGTTGTAACCAATTATAAGAGCACTTTGAAATATATTCCTCTTTGTTTCAAACACACACCAAAGGAACCAGCTCTCAGGATGGTCCCCCCACTTCTGACTTGGGGTTGCATTCCCTCTGCCTTGATGAGAGTGCTGAAATCCCCTTCCCCATCTGTATGAACTGCCAGCCCCTGGGGGCCTCTTTGGAGAAAACAGTCCACCAGCAAGGGCTCTGGAACAGGCAGCACAGGTTGGCAAAGCTAGCCGGAGCTGCCGACTCCCTTAGAGTTGGAGGTACGGTTTAGGGACCCCGACCTCCCGCTTGGGAGTGGAGGAGGGTACTCCCGGCTGATGGTAGAACCCTCTTCAAGGCTCCTTCAAGAGAGCTGCTGGAGCAGGCTATAAGGTCCTGCAGAGAGGGACAGTTCTGAGGCCCCGAATCTTGGGTTTATTTTCTTAAGCTGAACCCCCCACAGCTGGTCCCTTGGCTCCGTGTGCTCCCTGCTCTGAATTCCCGCCTAGGGCGCATGTTTGCTGCTCTGCACATGCGCTCAGTGCATCTGATAATGCCAGAAGCTTCACTCGTTCAGCCGTTGAGACGCTGAACACACCTTACAAACATGTGTCTTTTCACAGTTAAAGAATGCGGGGTGGAATGTTTTGGCCAGATGCTTGAAAGGAAGTCCCAGTCAACAATGCCAATTGAAAAAAAAGAAACATTCTTACTGAGATAGGGGCTAAAATGAAGCCTTTCTTTAGGTGGCCGATGTGGTTATCGGCATGTGTGTTACATACTCACCTGGCACCCTGGTTGGCAGCATCTAGAACTGGTACCACAAATCCCTAAAGTTACCAGGTGTTATGGAGAAGGGAATGGCAACCCACTCCAGTGTTCTTGCCTGGGAAATCCCATGGATAGAGGAGCCTACAATCCGTGGGGTCGCAAGAGTCAGATACAACTTAGTGACTACACAGCCACTACCAGCCAGGGTTAAGCAAAGCCATCTTCCTGAGACATCTATTTGCTCTGATGAAAGCTAAAATTAAAACCTTACTTTTATATTAAGAATATAAGATGTTTAATATAAACAACATAATTAATCAGAATTCATAAGTTTGAGAGAATTTTTTTGGACCAAAAAACAGGACCTGGTAGTAATTTTGTTCATTCCTCTCTGCCGTAAAGGACGTTTCTCTGGGAAAGTTTTACCCGTGTCAGGCCTCAGTGTGAAATCCAAGAGAGAAGACAGCCTCAGACACAGAGGATGAAGCACTGGGTGTGCAGTCCTGAGACCAGTGTGCAGGCCAAGACTCTGTCACCCCCTCCCTGGGCGACCTCATGGTCAGACAGGGATGTGAAACCTCCTCCCAGGGCTGCCATGGCAAGCCAATGAGACAATGCGTGCGAAAGAGCTTTGGAAGCTAAGTGTCCCACAAATGTAAGTTAGTATGATTCAGCCTTGTTGTTTTTGGAAAGCTTGTTTCATTTTATATATCGCATGTATCCTCCACCCCACCCCCTTCTCCTACAGGCAGATCGGAAAACAGAAACCTCTGAACTGAAAGAAAGAAAATCACCAGGCTTGCTCCGCTCACCCGGTTTTGCAGCGAGGCCATGGGAGAAGCATGCTCCCATGCAAGGCTGGCAGCCTGGGGCTCGTCCCCCCGTTTGCAGGGGCAGGCAGACAGAGCGCGGCATTCACCGCTGTCTGAATTTCATTATGCCGGTCTCCAGACAAGCAGAGGGGAAAAGTGCAGAGGAGCGGGTCAGCGTCTGAAATGTGAGAGGGGCAGCAGTCTCTGAAGCGTATGGGAATGGGAGGAAACCTAATACTGTTTCCGAGGGGAGAAGGAGCATCGCGTCATGTGAAAATCACTGAAAGCGGTCAGCAGAGCTCGGGGGCAGGGCAGGACTTGCCCACTGACCCACTTGCAGGAGGGCCCGGACTCTGCTCTGTCCCACTTCAGAGTGAAGGTGCAGTGGTCACACTAGGCCATCTGTCTGGGTGTTCACAGCGACTAGAGACTGGACTCGGTTCCCGGGGAGTCCACGGAGGTACTGGTTCCATGGGAGAATTGTTGGGGGTGGAGCAGGCAGTATGAACCCAGACTAGAGTTAGGAATTGGAGAGAATGGGGTTGGAAGATCAACCAAAGAGTCGAAACGACTGTTTGCTGAGCATTTATACGTCCCTAATATGTCGCCTGCTGTTCGTTGCTGTTCAGTTGCTCAGTCATGTTCGACTCTTTGTGACCCCATGGACTGCAAGACCCGAGGCTCCCTGTCCTTCACTATCTCCCAGAGTTTGCTCAAACTCATGTTACTCACAATAACTCTATAGGTACATTTATTATTCCCATTTTTATGCACAAAGAAACTGAGATTCAATGAGTTAAGGGACTTTGCCAAGGGTACATAGTCAGTTAGTACCTAAGCCAGAGTTTAAATCCAGATTTGTGCAACACCATGTTTCTTGATTCTGAACTCTGTTATACTTCTCTCTAAATGAGAAGTGGAGCCATGGTTGGAAATTAAATGGAGATGGATTAACGTACAAGCTTGATGGAAACAAGGGAGGAAGGTCTAGATGTTTTATACGTTGGTGACTTGGTTTTCTAAGCTGGCAGAGCATGAATATATACATTTGTAATCTAAGAGTTGTTCACCTTTCCCAAGTAGATAATTCATGACCTGACTTCTTATTTTCTATGGGCCTTGGTGAGGATGGGACTATAACCACTATTGGAAGTAAATGCCAAACAAGCCAGCAGGGACATAGGAAAGAGGGCATGAGGAAGGGGAACAGATGTCCTATCACTAGTGAGATTTGCCCTTGGTGCTTTTATCAATTATCTGTTGCCATAATAATGCTGCATAACAAACAAGCCCAACATTAAGTGACTTAAAACCACAACTGGACTTCCCTGGTAGTCCCGTGGGTAAGATTCTGCACCTCCACTGCAGGAAGCATGGGTCCGATCCTTGGTCAGAGAAACTAAGATCCCACCTGCCCTTGAGGCATGGCCAACAAAAAGAAACCCAACAGCAAAAAAAAACAAGCCCACAACCATTCATTACTTCTCATGCACTTAGGGACTGGCAAACTAACTCTGCTTATATGGGAATGGGCTCAGATGATGTCAGCTGGGCTTGCTCATGTGTCTTCCACAGGGTGGAAGGTCTTCTGGGGATGGCTGATCTAGGATGAGTTGGCTCTACCCCATGTAGGATCTCATCACCCAGCAGGCTAGTTCGGGATCATTCTTGTGGTGAACAAGAGGAACAAGAGAGAGTAGACATGTGCAAGACTCAGACATGCCATCTCTTCTGCCACATCCTACTCGCAAGACAGTCAAAAGGCAGACCCCAGATTCAAGGGTTGGGGAAACAGATTCCATCTCCTGGTGGCTGACAGAGCCACACTGCAACGTGTTTAGAGAAACTGCAGACATTTTTTTGCAGTCAGTCTCCCACAGGATTCAACCCCACTCCTCAAAGCAGATGAAAGGCAGCAACATTTTCTAATATCCTGAATCACGCCCACTTCCTTGCCATGTCTCCACTAAATGCCATTTCTGTGCCCAAGCCTTCTGTGTCTTATTGACTGGGAAGATACAATGGCTCTAGAATTGAGCAGATAGAAGAAAGCCTTCTTTTGGGGTGGGGGGGTGGATACTAAAATT
>SJYX01018026.1:0-229053 GCA_006410675.1 Oreotragus oreotragus | reverse complement strand
ATGTATTGGAAAGAGCAATGGGCTTGGAAGCAGAAGGCTTGGCTGGCAATGAACTCAAATGCACGTCGTGCTTAGGCACCTGCTCTGATGTGAGACTGCCTGGAACTGAATTCCAGCACCATCATGTATGGGGCTTCCCTGGTGGCGTATATACTTTGTAACCTTAAACATATTGCTTAAACTCTCAATATCTCCATTTCCCTACCTATAGAATGGAGATAATACAAGCGCCAACATCACAAGGATGATATAATCAATTAAGACGTTGAGAACAAGGAAATGAAATCACTGTTTCAAAAAGCTATCCACACCCCCACTTTTATAGCAGCATTATCTACAACAGCCAAGACACGGAGACAACTGAAGGGTTCATCAACAAATGAATGGATAAAGAAGCTGTGGCATTCGTATACAGTGGAATATTATTCAGCCATAAAAAGAAGGAAATCCTGCCATTTGTGATAATAGAGATAGACCTTCAGATTGTTATGCTACATGAAATAAGACACAGAACGACAAGTACCACATGACCTCACTTATATATGGAATCTAAAAAAAAAGCAACAACAACTCATAGATACAGAGAACAGACTGTTGGCTGCCAGAGTCAGGGGGCTGGGGGAGGGGAAATGAGTGAAGGTGGTCAAAAGGTATAAACTTCTAGTTCAGTTCAGTTCAGTCACTCAGTCGTGTCCGACTCCTTGAGACCCCATGAATCGCAGCATGCCTGGCCTCCCTGTCCATCACCAACTCCTGGAGTTTACCCAAACTCACATCCATTGATTTGGTGATGCCATCCAACCATCTCATCCTCTGTCATCCCCTTCTCCTCCTGCCATCAATCTTTCCCAGCATCAGAGTCTTTTCAAATGAGTCAGCTCTTTGCATCAGGTGGCCAAAGTATTGGAGTTTCAGCTTCAACATCAGTCCTTCCAATGAACACCCAGGACTGATCTCCTTTAGAATGGACTGGTTGGACCTCGTTGCAGTCCAAAGGACTCTCAAAGAGTCTTCTCCAACACCACAGTTTAAAAGCATCAATTCTTCGGCACTCGGCTTTCTTCACAGTCCAACTCTCACATCCATACATGACTACTGGAAAAACCATAGCCTTGACTAGATGGACCTTTGTTGGCAAAGTAATGTCTCTGCTTTTTAGTATGCTGTCTAGGTTGGTCATAACTTTCCTTCCAAGGAGTAAGCATCTTTTAATTTCATGGCTGCAATCACCATCTGCAGTGATTTTGGAGCCCCCAAAAATAAAGTCTGCCACTGTTTCCACTGTTTCCCCATCTAGTTATAAGAGACCAATTCCTGGAGATGTAATATACAGCACAATGACTATAGTTAACAATATTGTATATCTGAAAGTTCCTAAGAGAGTAAATCTTAACAGTTCTCATCACGAGAAAAGCAACTTAAAACTATATACAGATATCAGATCACTATGCTTTATACCTTGGAGTAATATAATGTTATATGCCAATTATATGTAAATAAAACTGGAAAGGAAAACAAAGATATTGAAAACAATGCCTGCACTGAGTACCCACCACCACTATGTTAGCTATCATTATTGACTCTGACCCTTGCTGCCTGAAGAACCATAACTTCTCTGGTCTGAATATCATCATCCATAAAATGGGAGCAATATTTCCTGTCAAACCTACAGGACTTACCTTATTGGATCTTTCAACTTTAGACTTCAGATGGGCTTTCCTGAGAGCCCCTGGGAACCATGGCTTGTCTCAGGCTGATCCACAAAGACAGGGCACCTGTAAGAGTGAGAGAGAAATTTAGTCATTCTTCTACCAGTCTTATTTCCTCACCCATCTCACTAATTCAGTGTCAGCAGTATCCTTCCATGTTCACGTCAGGTGCTAACGCAGCTCATTTGCTTTGCTCCAGGGAAGCTGGTGGAAATGCATGGAGGGACCACTTCCTGCTCTGTCAGGCACCACCTGAAAAGACAGAACATTTGCCCCAGTTAGCCTGTGGCCACTCTGCTCCTGAGCATGTAAGAAAAGGCCAAGTTTTACACAGCTGCTCTACCCTCATTTCTTTGAACCTGGGCCTGGGGAGACTAAGAAACAACTTTTCTTGTCCTCAGGACAAGGCATGGGGGTGAGGCCCTCAGAATACAGCAATACACATTTTGGTTTGAGGACTGGGAAGCACTATTGAGCCTAATTGCCCAAACTGGAAATTTTGATTCAGCTGTGACTCATCCCTTATAAGCCCCCTACCAAGTCCTGGCCACCCTAATTAATGAATACTACTCATAGCAGCACAGTCTCCCCCACTGCCACTGCCCTTTGCTTGGTTCTGGTCTCATCATGAGTCACTTGGAATATGGCAAATGTTCCCTCTCTCCTCCATCCTCTTCCTCAAGGCCAGAGAAAGCTCACTAATGACTTAGCCATTTTTCAGTGGTTCCCTGGCCCCTACAGGATAATCAAAACCTTGCACTTAAGACCCTTAAAACTTCAGCTATGGCTTTTTCCCAATCCCTGTGCCACGTCACTTTCCCACACCCAAGACTTGCAGCAACCAAACTAACCCCTCCCCATGCTGCCAATACACCATGCCCTCTTCTGTGAAATGTCTCTTCCTCCTCTCTTCTAAACAAGCTCAGCCTTTGAATAGCGTCTTAAATGCCTCCTTCTCCGGGAAACTTCCCCACCTCTCCCAAGGAGATCAGTTGTTGAACTCCATAGCAGTTTGCACCTACTTCCAGCAGCTTATATCACAGTGTAGTTGTGTGTCTACATAGGCAATTCAGATCTTAATCCCCTAGAGCTGGAAAAGTTCCATTAAATTCTAACAATTCTATGACCTGTGGAAGTCCAAAGCTTTTCATACGGCTTTTCATAATTCCCAGGGGGTCTATATTTCCTTATCCCCCTCCTGCAGCTCCTGCTTCTACCCCTGCTGCCTCTAGTCAGCATGATGTTAACCCAGGCCTGACCAAGCTCATCACATAGGCCTATACAGATCGTGCTCTGCTCTAGGGCATCAAACTAAGGGGACAGGGAGATCCGGAAACCCCGCCTGTCCTGAAGGTGAGCCTGCTTACTTCAGCATCCACCTAGAAGAGGTTTGGTTTACTATTTTGTGAAAATGTACAGCACGGAATACTGGTGGTCCTGGGCTTTTCCTAAATTTCCAAATCCCTCCTTATAGCAAGGGTTTGTGATTCAGATGAGCACTTGAATTCAGGGTCAGGGGGGAGTGGGGGTGAGGGTGGATAGGGGAGATGGAGGTCATGGCATTTCTATTCTTTTTCAAAATTAATTTAGTTTAATTGGATGTTAATTATTTTACCATATTGTGGTTTTTGCCATATAACGACATGAATCAACAGCGGGTATTCATGTGTCCCCTCATCCTGAACCTCCCTCCCCACCCCATCTCTCTAGGTTGTCCCAGAGCACTGGCTTTAAGTGCCCTGCTTCATGCATCGAATTGCACTGGTCATCTATTTCACATATGGTAATATACATGTTCAATGCTATTCTTGCAAATCATCCCACCCTTGCCTTCTCCCACACAGTCCAAAAGTCTGTTCTTCATATCTGTATCTCTTTTGCTGTCTTGCATATAGGGTTGTTGTTACCATCTTTTTAAATCCCTTATATATGTGTTAATATACTGTATTGAGGAGAAGGCAATGGCAACCCACTCCAGTTCTCTTGCCTGGGAAATCCCATGGATGGAGGAGCCTGGTAGGCTGCAGTCCATGGGGTCGTGAAGAGTCAGACATGACAGTGACTTCATTTTCACTTTTCACTTCCATGCATTGGAGAAAGAAATGGCAACCCACTCCAGTATTCTTGCCTGGAGAATCCCAGGGACAGGAGCCTGGTGGGCTGCCGTCTATGGGGTCGCACAGAGTCGGACACGACTGAGCGACTTAGCAACAGCATTATACTGTATTGATGTTTTTCTTTCTGACTTCACTCTGTATAATAGGCTCCAGTTTCATCCATCTCATTAGAATTGACTCAAGGCATTTCCATTCTTAAANGGCCAGAGAAAGCTCACTAATGACTTAGCCATTTTTCAGTGGTTCCCTGGCCCCTACAGGATAATCAAAACCTTGCACTTAAGACCCTTAAAACTTCAGCTATGGCTTTTTCCCAATCCCTGTGCCACGTCACTTTCCCACACCCAAGACTTGCAGCAACCAAACTAACCCCTCCCCATGCTGCCAATACACCATGCCCTCTTCTGTGAAATGTCTCTTCCTCCTCTCTTCTAAACAAGCTCAGCCTTTGAATAGCGTCTTAAATGCCTCCTTCTCCGGGAAACTTCCCCACCTCTCCCAAGGAGATCAGTTGTTGAACTCCATAGCAGTTTGCACCTACTTCCAGCAGCTTATATCACAGTGTAGTTGTGTGTCTACATAGGCAATTCAGATCTTAATCCCCTAGAGCTGGAAAAGTTCCATTAAATTCTAACAATTCTATGACCTGTGGAAGTCCAAAGCTTTTCATACGGCTTTTCATAATTCCCAGGGGGTCTATATTTCCTTATCCCCCTCCTGCAGCTCCTGCTTCTACCCCTGCTGCCTCTAGTCAGCATGATGTTAACCCAGGCCTGACCAAGCTCATCACATAGGCCTATACAGATCGTGCTCTGCTCTAGGGCATCAAACTAAGGGGACAGGGAGATCCGGAAACCCCGCCTGTCCTGAAGGTGAGCCTGCTTACTTCAGCATCCACCTAGAAGAGGTTTGGTTTACTATTTTGTGAAAATGTACAGCACGGAATACTGGTGGTCCTGGGCTTTTCCTAAATTTCCAAATCCCTCCTTATAGCAAGGGTTTGTGATTCAGATGAGCACTTGAATTCAGGGTCAGGGGGGAGTGGGGGTGAGGGTGGATAGGGGAGATGGAGGTCATGGCATTTCTATTCTTTTTCAAAATTAATTTAGTTTAATTGGATGTTAATTATTTTACCATATTGTGGTTTTTGCCATATAACGACATGAATCAACAGCGGGTATTCATGTGTCCCCTCATCCTGAACCTCCCTCCCCACCCCATCTCTCTAGGTTGTCCCAGAGCACTGGCTTTAAGTGCCCTGCTTCATGCATCGAATTGCACTGGTCATCTATTTCACATATGGTAATATACATGTTCAATGCTATTCTTGCAAATCATCCCACCCTTGCCTTCTCCCACACAGTCCAAAAGTCTGTTCTTCATATCTGTATCTCTTTTGCTGTCTTGCATATAGGGTTGTTGTTACCATCTTTTTAAATCCCTTATATATGTGTTAATATACTGTATTGAGGAGAAGGCAATGGCAACCCACTCCAGTTCTCTTGCCTGGGAAATCCCATGGATGGAGGAGCCTGGTAGGCTGCAGTCCATGGGGTCGTGAAGAGTCAGACATGACAGTGACTTCATTTTCACTTTTCACTTCCATGCATTGGAGAAAGAAATGGCAACCCACTCCAGTATTCTTGCCTGGAGAATCCCAGGGACAGGAGCCTGGTGGGCTGCCGTCTATGGGGTCGCACAGAGTCGGACACGACTGAGCGACTTAGCAACAGCATTATACTGTATTGATGTTTTTCTTTCTGACTTCACTCTGTATAATAGGCTCCAGTTTCATCCATCTCATTAGAATTGACTCAAGGCATTTCCATTCTTAAATTGTGGTTTAGTATCCTCTTTTTAACAGGGAAATTTTAGTGCCATTTCTTCTTGCATAATCCCCAACCTCACATCAGCTCACAGAATTCTTTCATCTCTCCATCTCCCTTCCTCCTCCTCCTATTTCCTCTCTTCTTCTTCCTTCTCCAGCTTCCTCTCCCTCTCACTTTCCCTCACCTTCCCTCCCTTCTCTCCCGTTTCCATGAACAGTATGACCATTTTTATTTGTTATTTTTCTGCCGACACAGAAAGTTTCATTAATAATTTATTAAGACATTTTTGTAAACAAAGAATGTTCATTCCCTAAAAGAATGTCAACTGAGATCTACTGTTAAGATAATATACATGTCATCTTATTACACATACATCTGTTTCCCTTCCCCCGTTTGCCTATTGTTTCCTTAAGAGCTGAGGTTGTAGTTCCACGGTGCCTATTATAGAAGCTATCCAGTCACTATTCAATAAAGGAAGAACTGAAATCACCTGGGACTGATCAAGACCAGGCTCAAGTTCTCACTCTGCCACTTATTAGCTGAGGACTTTAGACAATCAACCTCTTAGAGCCTCAGCTCCTTCATCTATAAAAAAGCATCAGGATTAGGGTGAGGTAAGTGAGGAATGTTTGCATGGCAAAGTTTGTACTCATGGAAAAGTTTAAGGATCCTGAGAGTGCCTCCTTAAATGTATACCCTGGGAAGTGGACTTGCCTCACCCTAGTCCTGACCCAGATCTAGAAAATAGGGATCATAATGGTATCTATCACATGATAATGAAGACTGCAGTAGAGAGTATCTGAAAGGAAGCATGCAATACTAAGCATGTCATCTAGCATATTTCTTAGTATTGGGTTGGCTGAAAAGTTTGTTCGAGTTTTTCCCATAACATTGTATGGAAAAATCTGAATGAACTTTTTTGCCAATCCAGTATTAAGAGGCTTTTTACCTTAACAAGTGTAGTCCTTATTATCATTTCAAGCTGTATTATATGAAATTGCCCAGGAGCATCATTGGTTAATAGAAGTTATTCAAAAATTAATGTGTAGAGTCATAATAATTGGAAAAGATCTTTAATAATTTTTGTTTTCGTGCGTTTTCCTGTGGATTGGAGTGTACAGAAACACATCTTCATGTCTCACCCCAAATCATCCTTAATGTAAAGTTGTCATGGGAGAGGCAGCTTCATTGTTCTATCTTGGAGTATCTGCCAGAGGAATTTAGGGTTAAGCTTCATATTTGAAACCACTGTGGATTTATAGTCTTAGCTGCTTAACCCAGTGGCCTGTCTCTCCCAATTGGCATCAAAGATGATTCTCTTTATATCTCAGTTTCACTGCTCTGAAGGATGAGCACCTATCAACGTGGGTATTTCAACATTCCCAGGTCGGATATCTGCTCCAGGTGCCCTTGGACCACTGCCATGAGACATTGCACGTCTCCACTGGATTTCAAACATCTATCCCATTCGACTGACATGTTAGGTTCTTTTAAAGTTCTCTTTTTAAAAAATTATTCTGGACATTGAATTAATATTGACTTTGGAGAGCATTAGGTCAGGTATAATTTGTTACATATACCCACTGGGAAAAATATTATTTTGAAATATATTGAACACACCCATAAAATTATGACAAACTTTTGAAAATAAAAATGCCTGAACTGAACTCAGTGAAATCTTTGGAATGAAGTGGCCCAGTACTCCCTCTGAGAAGAAACCAAAAGGCTGAGGCCCCCCTCCACTCGAAGCTTCCTGCGGTGAAAGTTTTATGTTATGCAGCTCATATTTGAAGTAAGACCATCCTCAAATACCCGTCAAACTGGGTGAAACTCCATCCAGCTGTTTTAACACAACGTGATGCCAAAGAAACAGACAGGAACTTAACCACGTTTATGGAGCTGATGGTGATGTTGGACATGTGAGAATTCAGACTGGCTTAGAGATACTGAGTAGCAGCAGACAGGACCTGGTACAGAGCAAGGCTTCCATAAATGCTATTATCTGTTAAGTGAAAGATGGAGAACAAAAACGTACACACCCCATCATTATATCTATGAGAAACAAATGAAGAAACATATGCTAGAGGGAACATGAAAGTGTCAATAATAGCTGTGTTTGGACAGCCAGGAATTCTTATCCTTTCTTCTTTTCAATATTTTCTTATTTTTCTTTAATGAACGTGTATTGTTTATCACGGAAATAACATAGAGTGTCGTTAAGTTTTGAAACATATTTTGGGGAAGCTCTATTTTGTCTCCTCTCAGCCTTTACAAATCAAATACTTTCCAGACCTCTGAAATGTTCTGAAAGAACGTGAGAAAGACTTTATGGGAACTGACAGGGAGTTCGTCCTCTGGCAAGAAGGCTAATCGTTCTTTTTCTTTTTTCTCTTTCTCTTTCCTTTTTCCTTCTAAGTAGAGCTGATCAATGATTTGCAGCTGTAAGAGCTGCCACATTTGTTTCTTTAATGATTTTTCCTGCAAATCTCCCCACTGCCAACGCTGCCTGGGCAAATTAAAAATATATAAACATTTAGAAGTCTGTTGTAATTTTTAAAGCAAAACAGTGAATTTTTCCCAAAAGCAACTAGACTGTGTAGGTCAGCTTATCTTTTTAGTTCCTTTTTTTGATACCAGTAGATTTAGTAGCCAGAAAACTGCTGTAGTCTCTTTGCAGAATCCAAGCAACATAAAGGCATTGACCTCAGTTAAACTCCTGACCAGCCCAGCTAGTGAATAAAGTAAATAAAAATCCCACAACTAAAGCTTGATTTTATGCCCCAGCTGTGGGACAGGATGTGGATATTTTAAAACAAACAAACCAACAACAAAATGCAACCACTGTCACTAACTCCCAAGCATCAGGGTGTGGCCCCCATCACCCAAAGCAGCTCAAGTCCTTCCCAAAGAGCCCTGCAATAAATCTTTGATGAAGCATGACTCAGAGCTCCTGGAACCCAAGTTCACTTAACATTAAAGTTCTGATTCAGGTGTTCTATGTGGAGGGACTCAGCATAGGTTGCTGCAGCAGCTGACAGTGCTAAGTGCATTAGGTGCTGTCCTAATTCTTTGCAGAAAAAGAAAAAAGGAAGAGAGTTAAAATAATTGAGCACTGCCCACTGGTCAGGCCCTCTAACCTACTTTATTTCATTTCATCTGCATAACAAAGCTATGAGAAGAAGATTATTGTACCCGTTTTACAGATGGGAAAACTGAGGCCCCAAGAAGCAAAGTGACTTGAGAAGCATCATCTAGTAAGATAAGGGCAGAACCAGGAATAAAACACAGATCCTTGAGGCAATTGCCCAATAAGGATGGAATGGGAATTCCCTGATGCAGAGAATGCATTCTAGGAATCTCCCTAGATGAGGAATTCTCAGACCTATTCCTTAGTCAGAAGTTCACGTAGTTCAACCTGGCCCTGTGACTAAGAGGGTTTCTGGGCAGTTTAAGGAAACGTGATGGAGTTCTTTTTTAAATGTCACTTTGCTCATGCTGTGCCTATATCAGCCAGAGTGATCGTGTCTCCTTGGTGACCAGGCCTTAGGAAAAGGAGAGGACAATCCCATCTGCTCTCTGAATCTTGTCACCAGATAGCATAGGAGTCAGGCTCTTCTGGTCTAATCCTAAAACAGCCACAGCTCCCTTGGCAGGCTTTATTTTAGCCCACAGGGCTATGGGTTAGAAGATAATGAGTAAGTATTTCAGAACCAGCTCCTCATAAAAGAACAGGGAGAGGCCTAGGAGAGGATTTCCCCAGATCTAGCCTGTCCCTGGTTGGACAATAGTCGATTTATGTCCTGTGGACTGTGCCAGTTCACAGAGAAAGAACGGTTTACTGAAAATTTTATCTAGTTCTAACCCCATGCTAAAATCAGGAGAAAGTGCTTTTTGAAAAAATACATACCTTGAGTTGTTGTTTTGTGTTTTCGCAGTAGTGGTTTGCTCTTTTAGCAGCAGAATTTAAGGAGCGCCAGTCATCCGTCTACTCGAGCGTCGTGTCTTGTTTTCAGCTGCATTAGGCCTTCGTTGCTTCACAAGGACTTTCTCTAGCTGCAGTGTGCGGGCTTCTCATTGCGGTGGCTTCTCTTGTTATGGAGCACAGGCTCTGGGGCCCTTGGGCTTCAGTAGTTGTGGCACACGGGCTGAGCTGCCCTGTGGCATGTGGGATCTTAGTTCCCCCACCAGGGATCAAACCCGTGTCCCCTGCATTGCAAGGCAGATTCTTAACCCCTGGGTCACCAGGGAAGTCCCAATTCTCACGTCTTAATCAACAACTACAAAATCTTGCCTCTGCAACACCGGCAGGATTTTAGACTAGGCAATAATTAACTGGGGGAGAAGGGGATTGGTTTGCATTCCTCTGCAGTAAGGAGAGAGTTAGTACTTCATGAGGAGAAAGAGCTCACAGCGAGAAAGAGTTGAGGTGAAATCGGTGTAGAAACGCATCTCTCCTCAGCAGGCCTTGGTTCCCACAGCTGAACTGCTGATCATCTACAGACAGGCTTCATACAAAAATGACCCCCTCAGTTTTGCTCTGGTTTCCTCTTGGTCATAATTACCTGCTACTGTAATATTCTCATTCAGTTCAGTTCAGTTCAGTCGCTCAGTCGTGTCCGACTCTTTGCGACCCTGTGAATCGCAGCACGCCAGGCCTCCCTGTCCATCACCAGCTCCCGAGTTCACTGAAACTCATGTCCATCGAGTCCGTGATGCCATCCAGCCATCTCATCCTCTGTCATTCCCTTCCCCTTCTGCCCCCAATCCCTCCCAGCATCAGAGTCTTTTCCAGTGAGTCAACTCTTCACATGAGGTGGCCAAATTATTGGAGTTTCAGCTTTAGCATCAGTCCTTCCAATGAGCACAAAACTCTAGAGGACACAGCAAATATAAAAATCACCAGTAATCCTAGCACCAACCAGTAGCAGTTTCAAGGGCTCTTCTGCTCTTGCGCATCGTTTTCTCTCTGTGTGAGCCTTATTTGGCCATCAACAAATATTTATTGAGCAACTGCTTCTAGGAGTCGAACGCTTTCTTCTTCCCCATTGTTGTCGTCCAGGCAAACACAATCTTCTGCCTTGTTTCCAGTGAATAATACCAGCAGCTTGTATCTCTAGCATCAGAAAAGAAAAATGCAACAAAAACTCCTCAAAGTTAAGCTCCCTCTTTGAAGCCTGAGGCGATGTGCTGGGAGGGTCTTGGGATAGCCTCAGTGTGGGAAGCAACTCGGGGTCCAACGTCTGGTCATTTCTCATTCATTTGTGTCCAGGAGAAGGGGCTGCCTTAGCTGCTCTGAGAGCACTCGTGGTCACTTATCTCTAGGCAAGCCCATCGGGCCCCATCACACATGGGCCCTTGACAGGAAGCTCCTCCCTGAGAGGAGGAGACCTTCCACTCCACACCTCCTGCACCTTCTCACCTCTGCTGACCAGAGGCTTGGGCGACCTGAAGGCCTTGGATGCTTTGTCCCCAGGGAAGAGCACAAAACCACTAGACAGTCTGCTCTGCCCCTCAGGCCCCCAGAAGACAAAAGATGGCAGCCCCCAGCTGAATACTCTTGCCCTCTGTGACGGTCAGCCTGGAACTTCACTCCCTCCAAGTCCCCTGTGTCTCCCACACTGGAATATAAGTACAGAAGCCACCAAACTTCTTGGGCAATATGTCTCCTCCACCTGCCCAGCACTCTCCTGCCCCTCCCTTGCCTCCCTTCCCTTTCCTTTCCATCCCATCCTCTCACCCACTTCAGGGCCCTGAGCTGCTCTCCTCACTATTCATCAGCTTCTTCACCCAAACCACACAAGCGGACTTGAGCTGACAGAAAATGAGGTGGCATTGGGTCCAGCTGACTTCTGAGAGGCCTCCTCATACAGATGGGCTTACTGAATATGAAGGTCCCTAAGGAAGTGGGGTGTTCACCTCCTTCCCATCTGTTACTCACCACAACTCCCATCATCATCCTTGTTCTCAGAGCGAAAGCAGCTGCTAAGTCGCTTCAGTCATGTCCGATTCTGTGCGACCCCCTAGATGGCAGCCTAACAGACTCCCCCGTCCCTGGGATTTTCCAGGCAAGAACACTGGAGTGGGTTGCCATTTCCTTCTCCAATGCATGAAAGTGAAAAGTGAAAGTGAAGTCGCTCATTCGTGTCCGACTCCTAGCGACCCCATGGACTGCAGCCCACCAGGCTGCTCCATCCATGGGATTTTCCAGGCAAGAGTTCTGGAGTGGGGTGCCATTGCCTTCTCCGTAAAGCAGCATACATGCAAACTAAAAAACAAAATAATAACAGTGTTAACAGCAGTCAAAATTTCTTGATGATAACAATGAGCCAGATCCTTTATGCTGTGCTAGGTCCTTTATGAGGATCATCTCATTTAATCCTTGGAACAAGTTAGTTATTATCCCCATTTTATATAAGAGAAAAGGTAGGCTCAGAGAGGTTATGTGACTTACCCAAGGTCACACAGCTATTAAGTGGCAGAGGGAGGATTTGGACCAGAGCAGCATTCCTAATCAGTCTACCCTGGTGACTCAGCAGTTAAGAATCTGCCTGCAATGCAGGAGCCACAGGAGACACAGGTTCAATCCCTGGGTCAGGAGCAACCCCTGGAGGAGGGCATGGCAACTCCAGTATTCTTGCCTGGAGAATCCCATGTATTCTTGCCTGGAGAATCCCATGGATGGAGGAGCCTGATGGGCTACAGTCCATAGGACTGCAGACACGGACACGACTGGGCACACAGCACACATCACAACTTCACTGTAAAAGTTTAGCAAGTTGGGCACATGGTGTGTTAGAAGAACATTTAGCAATGTTTCATCCAGTGCCCCTCATTTACAAGACAGACGTGATATGATGGTCTTGCTGCCTGCCAACTTGCTATCTGAAGCACCTTGAGTCATTTTGACCATTCATAAAATGAGGACAATAATATATATGTTCAATTACCTGAACAACATGCTTCCCAATACTCCTCCCTTCCTAATTCTCACAGAACAACGACAAAAAAAAAAAAAAAAAGCCATTTTCTCTGCAGAGTTACTCTTTATGCAAATCTCAGGGATATTTGCATTAAAAGTAAGTGTAAATTTTCACAAATTTGGACACAGTGGAAACATTTTGAACTGCGGGTGGTAGCAATGGAAAAAATGTTTTTTCACTCACATCTGACCCTACATAGGAATCAATTTGGCACAAGAAGTAGCTCTAAATATAGCACAAAGAAGAGGATATCAAGCCTGGCATCAACAAACCTGCCTTTGAGATTGAGCTTTGTCAACTCCTGGCTCTTTGATGCTGGGCAATTCTAAGCCTCAGTCTTCCTATCTGTAAAATGAGGAGAAGTAACACCAAACTTCTAGAGCTGTTGGGAAGACAAACAAAATAAAGAACAGGGAAGCACTTTGAAATCCCTGGATATACACTGAGACATGAGATGTTATTGAGGATTGTAATAATTAAAATTGGAATTGTTGCTGTTAACAGAAAGATTAACAGTGCCCTCAATTTGTGTTTATTTTCTGGCGAAAAGCACTTCCTAGAATGACATCCAGCTTTGGTCTGTGGTCGTAGAGTTTACTAGTAAATATTTGTGCACGGGTGGCAAGTGATGTCCCCAGATGTGTCTAAGCCAACAGTAATACCACACAACCATCATTCCAGACTTGTCCCTTCTCTCTGAAACACTTTGTCCTATTTGCAAAACAGGCCCTTACTCAGCACATTTGAAGAAAGGGGAGGAAGCCAGTGGCTAGAGCAGAGTGTGCAGGGGCAAAGGTGATGAGCAATGGGCTCAGAGAAGCAGTGAGAGACAGGACCTGGGAGGTCATTGAGAGGGGGAACACTAAAAAAAAAAAAAAAAAGCCATTTTCTCTGCAGAGTTACTCTTTATGCAAATCTCAGGGATATTTGCATTAAAAGTAAGTGTAAATTTTCACAAATTTGGACACAGTGGAAACATTTTGAACTGCGGGTGGTAGCAATGGAAAAAATGTTTTTTCACTCACATCTGACCCTACATAGGAATCAATTTGGCACAAGAAGTAGCTCTAAATATAGCACAAAGAAGAGGATATCAAGCCTGGCATCAACAAACCTGCCTTTGAGATTGAGCTTTGTCAACTCCTGGCTCTTTGATGCTGGGCAATTCTAAGCCTCAGTCTTCCTATCTGTAAAATGAGGAGAAGTAACACCAAACTTCTAGAGCTGTTGGGAAGACAAACAAAATAAAGAACAGGGAAGCACTTTGAAATCCCTGGATATACACTGAGACATGAGATGTTATTGAGGATTGTAATAATTAAAATTGGAATTGTTGCTGTTAACAGAAAGATTAACAGTGCCCTCAATTTGTGTTTATTTTCTGGCGAAAAGCACTTCCTAGAATGACATCCAGCTTTGGTCTGTGGTCGTAGAGTTTACTAGTAAATATTTGTGCACGGGTGGCAAGTGATGTCCCCAGATGTGTCTAAGCCAACAGTAATACCACACAACCATCATTCCAGACTTGTCCCTTCTCTCTGAAACACTTTGTCCTATTTGCAAAACAGGCCCTTACTCAGCACATTTGAAGAAAGGGGAGGAAGCCAGTGGCTAGAGCAGAGTGTGCAGGGGCAAAGGTGATGAGCAATGGGCTCAGAGAAGCAGTGAGAGACAGGACCTGGGAGGTCATTGAGAGGGGGAACACTTGGAAAGCTGTGAGTGGAGAAGGGTGTGATCTAACTCAGGTTCTAACTCGATCATTCTGGGGCCAGAGTAGAAGCAGGGAGGCTGGTAAGGAGACTTTAACTCTGATGAGGAGCCTGGTGGCTTGAACCAGGGAGTTAGTGGTAGATCTGGTGAGTGTTGACTGGCTGCTGGACGTGAGAAAGGACATGTAGGAGAGTGTGATGTCCAGGAGGATCCAAGATTCGGGCTTGAGCACCTGGAAAGAAGATAGTGCAGCAGGTACTGGGGAGACCAGGAGTTCTGCTGTAAGAAATACTATTTATTTAGTTATTGGCTGCTCTGGGTCTTCATTGCTACACACAGACTTTCTCTAGTTGCAGTGAGTGAGGGCTGTCTCTAGTTGCAGGGCAACGTCTTCTCATTCCGGGGGCTTCTGTTGCAGAGCACAGGGTCTATGGCATGCAGCCTTCAGTAATTGTGGCACATGGGCTTAGTTTTCCTGAAGCATTTGGAATCTTCCCAGACCAGGAATCGAACCCATGTCCCCTGCACTGGCAAGTGGATTCTTAATCACTGGGCCACCAAGGAATTCCAAGAAATATTTTAATCAATTACAAATGGGAATTTTATTAAGTCATTTGTCTATAGGTGAGTTTTTGAAAAGGCATATATCTCCATAACACATATTGTACTTTTCAAAGCAATTTCTTGTCCCTCATCTCATTTGATCCCTAAAGTAGTCTTGTGAGGTTACTGCCACTTTCCCCACTGTGTCAGTTAGGATTTGGGCAGAGAAGTGAAATCACTCTGGTTTGATACAGAATAAGGGGTTTATCAAAGAAATTAGACCTTCTACAATGGGTAAGCTTCTGGAGAAAAGTCTGTGTCAAGTGTTGTGCCTACAGCTGATACCAGAATTCGGGAAGGAAAGCTGAACAGGAAGCCATGGAAAGTAAGGCTTAGTTTTACACTGGAATCTGAATGAAAAACATGGGCTCTTGAACATGAACCAGAGCCTGTGTCTGTCTCCCACCACCTTCAGCCTTAATGACACTTCACCACAGTGAAGGAAAAGCTGTGCCCTTCATGTACAACTCACACACTCAGGCCCAAGACTTGAAAAGGCTGCAGGACGATGTAATAGGAGCTGAAGGAGCTGTGTGTCCAGGTGCAGTCCCACACAAATGAACTGAGCTAACAGATCTGCACCAATGTGTGTGTGTGTGCATGTGTGCACACATGAGCACACGCTGTCACAGTGCCTGCTACACTAAAAATGGTTCCCACTTCACTGCCGCCTTCCAAAATAGCACGGATTTCTCTTGTAGCCAATTTGAAATGGATCCATACAAGGAAGGAAATTCTGGGGAAAATGATTTTAACTTAGTTGACATGGTATAATGCCACCAAATCCACTTTACAGATGAAGAAAATTAAGAGAAATGAACTGACTTGCCCAAAGCCTTGCAGAACTTCTGTAGCAGAGGTTTTATCTGAAGCCAGCTTTGCTGACCCTCAGCCCATGGGCTTTAGTTCACATTTTGGAACTTGCAGCATGCTAGATACTGAACCATGGCACCCAGTGCTCACCCCCACTCTAGAGAGGAGGCATTATTATCCCCAGTTCCTAGATGAACACACCAAGGCTCAAGTTGGTGAAGTCAATGACCCAGCATAACATACCCCTGGAAAGGGAAAGCTGAGATTCAAACACAAGTTAGTCAGATCTTAAGCTCCACGTTCTCAGCCTCCTAGCATGTGGTCTTCCCCCCACTAGCCCCATGTTCCACCCTGTTTCCCAGGGTAAAGTATCAGAAGACGGCTCACACTAAGAGAGGTCCTGGCACCCTGCTTTCTCTGTGGTGCTGTCCTGAGGCCAGTTCCCTCCCACCCCAGGGACAGTGTTAACACATGGTGGGAAATCCCTTGGTTAGCACAATTAGGAGTTGCACTGAAGGAAACACATATTCCAAGCCCAACGGGGCAAAAGCACCAGAATGCAGGCTTGGATGGGGAGGAAGTCCACCATCCCTCAGCCACAGGAACCAGAAGCATAAAATTCCAGCAAGTGCCTCCTGGGTGCTGAGAAACTTTCTGTGATTCCAAAGAGGCTAGAAAATAGATCTGGGTGAAGACAGGGGAAGGTCTATTGCTTTAGAAATGAAACCTAAGATTTATGGTCTTAAAATTATCAAAGAAGTGACATTCATTTATTTTTCTTGATAATAGAAATAATAATAGTAATATAATAGCTATTATTATTTATTACAATTAACTGCTTATTTTTGTGCCAGGCACTCTTCTAAGCATTTTACATGAATTAACCCAGTTAATCCTCACAATAGCAAGCATATAGAGTAGGAAGTACTTTTGTCCCCAATGTATAGGGAAACTGAGGCATGGAAAAGTTAAAACTTGTCAGGGAACCAGGATGTCTGCCACCAGAGCCTAATCATTCAACATTTATACTATACTAAATTGCCTCTCAACAAACCTGTGAGTGACCGAGACAGGAAAGGAGGGTGGCAGGATTATAGTTTCATTTTGCACATGAGGAAACTGAGGCTTGGAGGGTTGAATGAGGTACCTAAAATCTCCCTGACAAACCCAAATTTGAAGCCAGAGCTGTTGAGCTGCAAAGTTCGTGCTCTTTCCACTCAGACACTCAGTCCTATTTAATTAGTGGCACATTCAGGATTTGAAACCAAGTCTTTCAATGTCTAACTCAAACCCAGCACCAGTTGCTTACAGTTCGCCAGAAAGACTTACTGCTTTGAATACTCAAGTGTGCAATTTGGCTTCCAAAGTCACTCTGGAGGCCAAAAGCCATCTACTTGGTGAACAGAAAGGTCCTCTCACATTTTCAGTCAGGAAAGGACCAATATTGACCTTCCCACCTTGGAAATGTTGCCTCGCGCCTTGGAAACAGAAGAACAAAAATAATCTGAGTTTTAGGGGTTGGGAGACCCCAGCCTGAGCCTATGGTCATAACTGTGATGTATGAAGTTATGATCATAACTTCAATGTTCAGTCCCTTGGAGGCATAATAGCATAATGATTCCCCATAATTCGACAAAATTCACTTACCCAGCACGAGCTTACTAGGCATCCCCTTCATACACAAACTAAGGAGTGGGAGTACGTAAGGGAACTCACACATAGTCCCTGCCTTCAGTGACTTTATTGAGTCACTGAGCAAACTCCAATTCCCTTCCCATCCCCTCCCACCACATACCTAAGTAACATCAAGAAACATGACCACAAGAACCAGTGGAAGCGAGTAGAAAAATGGCTGATAAAAAAATTCTTTCACCATTCACTCAGTTACTAAGTAAATACATTGAGTTTCCTCCTATTTGTCAGGTCCTATGCGAGGCACTTCACCCCACTCCAGCACTCTTGCCTGGAAAATCCCATGGACGGAGGAGCCTGGTGGGCTCCAGTCCATGGGGTCGCTAAGAGTCAGTATGACTAAGCGACTTCACTTTCACTTTTCACTTTCATGCATTGGAGAAGGAAATGGCAACCCACTCCAGTGTTCTTGCCTGGAGAATCCCAGGGACGGGGGAGCCTGGTGGGCTGCCGTCTATGGGGTCACACAGAGACTTAGCAGCAGCATGCGAGGCACTTTAAATGTGAATGGTAGGTACTAGTATCTATATTTTACAGATAAAGGGAAACACATGGAAGAAAGATGATTTGCTCAAGATCAGCCTGCGAGATAGTGTTCATAATTCTAGAACCCAGATCATCTGAATCAGGTTCACAGTTCTTTTAATCCCATCACACTATAAAGTGAATTATATGATCCTGGAGTAAAACACAGGAGCAAAGTAAGCCAAGAAACAGGAGTGAGATGGGCAAATCAGTGGGAAGGTCAATACAGATTTTTTCACCTATTCATGGAAAGCAGAAATGGCTAAGGCAGCCAGTTGTCCAGAAAGCATGTTATATGCACTCCACCGTGGAGCCACGCAGCTGGAAGTGACTGCCAAGCCAAGCCTCCCTTCACCCTTGTATCTCGATATGACTGTGGGACTTGTTCTCACTGATGGAATGAGAACAGAAGTCCTCTATGTCACCTTGGGTCAGTGTGTTTAAGAAGTGGTTGTTTCTTCTCTATTCCCACTTCTTCCATCCACTTGTAGAAAGCAGAGGGTCCCATCACAAGCCCTCCCAGACCTCCCTGCTGGGAGAAGAGCAGCTTGCTAAAAAGAAGCTCACATTTGGGCTGAAAGTGAGCAAGAAATGATTTTCTGTTCTACTGGTCCAGCATACTTGGGGGTTTACTTGTTACAACATCTAGCATTACCCTAACTAAATATGGCAGCTGAGTGCTAAGGTTTGTGCTGTTGTAGAACATAATTTACTCTACATCTCATGCAGGCAATAAATCAATATATTAGCTAGCCTTTCTGAGGACAAGAATGGCTTTTGGCCAGAGGTGCAACCGTCATTGGACTGAGTTCCTCTAGGCTGAAGCCCATCTCACTGCTCTCTGCTTCCCAAGTCTAGCACAGCTCCTGGCTCACAGGACACATTCAGTGTTCACTCTGTGAATAGATCACCTCTCAGGTCTTCATGATCAGAATAGAGTGAGCAGTCACGAAACTGAAACTTGAAGGCAAATATCTTGAAACCCTAAAAAAAAAGAGCATTTCTAAAATGTCTAGAAAAGAATCTAATCGAAGCTTTCTTCTATCAGCCAGACACAACTGACAAACACCACAGTAGATGCAATAAGGAAATATGTTGGACTTGAACAACGTTACACATATACCAACACTAAAGAAGAAATCCATCAATAAAAAAAAACCCTTGTGAAGAACCTTGTCCACCCCCCACCTCGGTTACCCCAGGGAAGGTTTCTTAAGTCATGAACTGGAATGTTCCAATCCTCCTAATGCATACCCATCTTTATATTCCCAGAGGATTTTCCTGCTTAGGAAGTTTTATGGGGAGAACCTTGAAATACCCTAGGGGACAGTTTATGGTAAATGTTTTAACAGAGTACAGTAGCTATAATACTATAGCTGATATAAAAGGAAACCCAGATAGTAGCTGTGATATCAGGAAATGCAATTTTCTATTTTATCTGAGGACAAGGTTTTCCCCAAATTCCAGAACTTATAGTAATCTGGCCTCGTAGATGGTCGATTTGAAACCTCAACACAAAAGGATCTTTTCCTACTCATTAGGAAGGGAGTAGGCAACCACTAAGTCTGGGACCACTCAGCAACTGGACTAGCTCCCTTTAACTAAGTTGCAGCAGAATTCACATTCATTGGCTAAGAAAAAAATGGATTTATTTGAAGGTCCACAGGCTGATGAACACTAAGGATAAAAGCCTGTATTAGATGACAAGTGCTCTGCAGCTATTACTCCTTTACCACAGGTACTAACTTCATGACAACTTTAAAAAGCAGGCATCATTACTACCACCTTACAAAGTTACTGACTGAGGCATGCCAGCAAGCCAGGAAATGGCAAGGTCTGGCTCCAAGTCCAAGTCTAGATGATACCAAAACCCACTGTATGCTACAGATGCCCCCGGGTTAGACACCTCCTGACTCCAGATCCACTGTGCTTCCCAACATCCTTGCCTTAAATTTCTCACAGTGCCTTTACATTGAGATTTTGCTTTGCTGAAGAGAAAAGGCCAGAATGCCTAAAACTTAAATGGTCAGGAGACACCACAAGTTCAAGATCTCTTAGGAAGTCCCCTGGCCCCTCTCTTTGGTGCCTAATTAATTCAGCTGCCAACACCACTGAAGGCAATAGCGTAGATTTCTCCTCTCTTGCCTCAGTTCTTATGAGCTCAGTCCTAACTGTTGTTCTGTAACTTTCTTTTATGATGAGGTGTCTGAAATAGAACACTCTCAGCAGTTTAGAGCCCAAAACTGATTTTAACACATTACGGTACACCTGGGGCTTGAAACCCCATGAAAGCAGGTCAAATACAGGAACTGAGCTTTGCTGTAGAATTCAGCTAGCTGAACTGGACACATAAAGCTGCCTCTGCATTCCAACCTGTTGCACCTCTAAGCCCAGCTAGTCGATTTCCCCAAGCTCCAGGGCTGGGGAGTGTCAAACCCATTCTGGCCAAAAACCAAGAACAGTCTCTCAAGCTCAGCCCAAATTGTTCTCTCCAGAACCCCCTGACATGCTTGTGTCAGCTGCCTCCTTTCCTATGTTTTCTCTGAATTCCCTTCTCTCCAGGCCAGACATGCTTGCTCTTCACCTAAACCCTCCTCAAGAGGTTTTTCTTCTTTTTCCATATTTTTGTTCTGTAGTATAATTCTTTTTAAAATTTTCACATCCCTTGGGCATTTAAAACTGCCTATTCATCGCAAAGGACTTCCCCGATGGCTCAGTGGTAAAGAATCCGCCTGCAGTGCAAGATTCAGACCCTGGGTTGGGAAGATCCCCTGGAGGAGGAAATGGCAACCCACTCCAGTATTCTTGCCTGGAGAATCCTATGGACAGAGGAGCCTGATGGGCTATAGTCCATGGGGTCACAAGAGTTGGACATGCCTGGGAGACTGAGCAGGCATGCACGCATTCATCACAAAAGTATGATGAGATGCATCACCCAGAATCCTACCACTTTTTCCCATCCCTAGTTTATCTCCAGACACAATAGCTAAAGAGTTTATATAATCATATCACAGATGCATTTTTGGCAGTTATTATATTCCTTTATGTCTAGGGATGACAAATGGGTCTCCTTTCTTGCCCTGAATCTGGTCAATCTGCCCAGAGTACAAGCTTTAGAAGCTCCAAGGCTCAGCAGGTAAGTGTGCTGGGAGCAATTAGTGATTTTGGCTCAAGCTGGGAGGACAGCGAGGGAGCACATAGACATGTCTGCTTCACTGTATTGTTAACACTGGTGGTAGACTGTCTGAAAATATGGCCTCCACCAATTCCTTCCAACCCCGGACAGGCAGTAGGTCAAGTTTGTTTCCCCTCCCCTTGAATCTGGGCCGGCTTTTTTTTTTTTTTTTTTAATCAGTTTTGATTAACAGAATGCAGGGGAAAAGACACTGTGACTTTCAGCCCCTAAGAGGTCTTGCAGCCTCTGTTCACCCTCTTGGAATCCAGCCACCATGTAAAGAAGTTCAGATGAAAGATCCCACGGAGAGAGAGAAAGAGGAAGGGAGGCCCAGTCAGCCACAGATGTTCCAGTCCCTCAGTAAGACAGCAGGCATCAAAACGAAGCCGCCCTGTACATCAGCCCATGCCAAGGCTCCCAGCTGAATGCATCCACACAAGTGACCAGGTCAGGACCACATGTGCCGGAAAAACTGTCCTATAGAGTCCAGCCAATGTACAGAATCATGAGAAAGAATGAAATATTAAAGTTTAAGCCACAATTTGGGGACATTTTGTTACACAGCAGTAGATAATGCATACAACACTTTCATCTTAATAGCTGATTTTCCTAATTCCCTCTTTAGACCATCAAGTCCCCTTTTGCATAACATTTTCCTTGACCTTTCTCTATGCAAGTGGAAACTGCAATTCTCAATTTTGTGTCTCCTCTGATACCTTACTTCTTTTTTAAAAATTATTTATTTATTTTATTTTTGGCTACACTAGGTTGTCATTGCTATGTGTAGGCTTTCTCTAGCTGCAGTGAGTTGGAGCTATGCTCTAGCTGTGGTGCACAGGCTTCTCATTGTGATAGCTTCTCTTTTTGTGGATCAGGGCCTCTAGAAATGAGAGTTCAGTATTTGTAGTACTCAGGGTTAGCTGCCCTGTGGAATGAGGAATCTTCCTGGACCAGGGATTGAACCTGTGTCCTTGAATTGGCAGGCAGATTTTTAACCACTGGGCCGTCAGGGAAGCCCCCACCTTACTTCTCATTGTACTTGTTTGCAAATCCATCTGCCCTACTGGACTGGACTGCTGGAGGCCACTGTATGGGTTTCATTCATATTTAAATCACCAGCTCTCTAAGAAAGGGCCTGGCATAGTGAGGAGAGTTCAATAAATGTTTGCTAAATGAATGAACTAAATGAAGGAACTGACCATGGCACTGAATCTTACTTCTGCCCATAATACTGCCTCCCCTCCCTCCATGTACTGGTTTGTCCCCCACACTTCACCAAATCTCTTATCAACAAAGACTTTCTCTAACACATTAAAAAGATTGTTCTTGCCTGGAGAATCCCAGGGACGGGGGAGCCTGGTGGGCTGCCGTCTATGGGGTCACACAGAGACTTAGCAGCAGCATGCGAGGCACTTTAAATGTGAATGGTAGGTACTAGTATCTTTATTTTACAGATAAAGGGAAACACATGAAAGAAAGATGATTTGCTCAAGATCAGCCTGCGAGATAGTGTTCATAATTCTAGAACCCAGATCATCTGAATCAGGTTCACAGTTCTTTTAATCCCATCACACTATAAAGTGAATTATATGATCCTGGAGTAAAACACAGGAGCAAAGTAAGCCAAGAAACAGGAGTGAGATGGGCAAATCAGTGGGAAGGTCAATACAGATTTTTTCACCTATTCATGGAAAGCAGAAATGGCTAAGGCAGCCAGTTGTCCAGAAAGCATGTTATATGCACTCCACCGTGGAGCCACGCAGCTGGAAGTGACTGCCAAGCCAAGCCTCCCTTCACCCTTGTATCTCGATATGACTGTGGGACTTGTTCTCACTGATGGAATAAGAACAGAAGTCCTCTATGTCACCTTGGGTCAGTGTGTTTAAGAAGTGGTTGTTTCTTCTCTATTCCCACTTCTTCCATCCACTTGTAGAAAGCAGAGGGTCCCATCACAAGCCCTCCCAGACCTCCCTGCTGGGAGAAGAGCAGCTTGCTAAAAAGAAGCTCACATTTGGGCTGAAAGTGAGCAAGAAATGATTTTCTGTTCTACTGGTCCAGCATACTTGGGGGTTTACTTGTTACAACATCTAGCATTACCCTAACTAAATATGGCAGCTGAGTGCTAAGGTTTGTGCTGTTGTAGAACATAATTTACTCTACATCTCATGCAGGCAATAAATCAATATATTAGCTAGCCTTTCTGAGGACAAGAATGGCTTTTGGCCAGAGGTGCAACCGTCATTGGACTGAGTTCCTCTAGGCTGAAGCCCATCTCACTGCTCTCTGCTTCCCAAGTCTAGCACAGCTCCTGGCTCACAGGACACATTCAGTGTTCACTCTGTGAATAGATCACCTCTCAGGTCTTCATGATCAGAATAGAGTGAGCAGTCACGAAACTGAAACTTGAAGGCAAATATCTTGAAACCCTAAAAAAAAAGAGCATTTCTAAAATGTCTAGAAAAGAATCTAATCGAAGCTTTCTTCTATCAGCCAGACACAACTGACAAACACCACAGTAGATGCAATAAGGAAATATGTTGGACTTGAACAACGTTACACATATACCAACACTAAAGAAGAAATCCATCAATAAAAAAAAACCCTTGTGAAGAACCTTGTCCACCCCCCACCTCGGTTACCCCAGGGAAGGTTTCTTAAGTCATGAACTGGAATGTTCCAATCCTCCTAATGCATACCCATCTTTATATTCCCAGAGGATTTTCCTGCTTAGGAAGTTTTATGGGGAGAACCTTGAAATACCCTAGGGGACAGTTTATGGTAAATGTTTTAACAGAGTACAGTAGCCATAATATGATAGCTGATATAAAAGGAAACCCAGATAGTAGCTGTGATATCAGGAAATGCAATTTTCTATTTTATCTGAGGACAAGGTTTTCCCCAAATTCCAGAACTTATAGTAATCTGGCCTCGTAGATGGTCGATTTGAAACCTCAACACAAAAGGATCTTTTCCTACTCATTAGGAAGGGAGTAGGCAACCACTAAGTCTGGGACCACTCAGCAACTGGACTAGCTCCCTTTAACTAAGTTGCAGCAGAATTCACATTCATTGGCTAAGAAAAAAATGGATTTATTTGAAGGTCCACAGGCTGATGAACACTAAGGATAAAAGCCTGTATTAGATGACAAGTGCTCTGCAGCTATTACTCCTTTACCACAGGTACTAACTTCATGACAACTTTAAAAAGCAGGCATCATTACTACCACCTTACAAAGTTACTGACTGAGGCATGCCAGCAAGCCAGGAAATGGCAAGGTCTGGCTCCAAGTCCAAGTCTAGATGATACCAAAACCCACTGTATGCTACAGATGCCCCCGGGTTAGACACCTCCTGACTCCAGATCCACTGTGCTTCCCAACACCCTTGCCTTAAATTTCTCACAGTGCCTTTACATTGAGATTTTGCTTTGCTGAAGAGAAAAGGCCAGAATGCCTAAAACTTAAATGGTCAGGAGACACCACAAGTTCAAGATCTCTTAGGAAGTCCCCTGGCCCCTCTCTTTGGTGCCTAATTAATTCAGCTGCCAACACCACTGAAGGCAATAGCGTAGATTTCTCCTCTCTTGCCTCAGTTCTTATGAGCTCAGTCCTAACTGTTGTTCTGTAACTTTCTTTTATGATGAGGTGTCTGAAATAGAACACTCTCAGCAGTTTAGAGCCCAAAACTGATTTTAACACATTACGGTACACCTGGGGCTTGAAACCCCATGAAAGCAGGTCAAATACAGGAACTGAGCTTTGCTGTAGAATTCAGCTAGCTGAACTGGACACATAAAGCTGCCTCTGCATTCCAACCTGTTGCACCTCTAAGCCCAGCTAGTCGATTTCCCCAAGCTCCAGGGCTGGGGAGTGTCAAACCCATTCTGGCCAAAAACCAAGAACAGTCTCTCAAGCTCAGCCCAAATTGTTCTCTCCAGAACCCCCTGACATGCTTGTGTCAGCTGCCTCCTTTCCTATGTTTTCTCTGAATTCCCTTCTCTCCAGGCCAGACATGCTTGCTCTTCACCTAAACCCTCCTCAAGAGGTTTTTCTTCTTTTTCCATATTTTTGTTCTGTAGTATAATTCTTTTTAAAATTTTCACATCCCTTGGGCATTTAAAACTGCCTATTCATCGCAAAGGACTTCCCCGATGGCTCAGTGGTAAAGAATCCGCCTGCAGTGCAAGATTCAGACCCTGGGTTGGGAAGATCCCCTGGAGGAGGAAATGGCAACCCACTCCAGTATTCTTGCCTGGAGAATCNCTATTCATCGCAAAGGACTTCCCCGATGGCTCAGTGGTAAAGAATCCGCCTGCAGTGCAAGATTCAGACCCTGGGTTGGGAAGATCCCCTGGAGGAGGAAATGGCAACCCACTCCAGTATTCTTGCCTGGAGAATCCTATGGACAGAGGAGCCTGATGGGCTATAGTCCATGGGGTCACAAGAGTTGGACATGCCTGGGAGACTGAGCAGGCATGCACGCATTCATCACAAAAGTATGATGAGATGCATCACCCAGAATCCTACCACTTTTTCCCATCCCTAGTTTATCTCCAGACACAATAGCTAAAGAGTTTATATAATCATATCACAGATGCATTTTTGGCAGTTATTATATTCCTTTATGTCTAGGGATGACAAATGGGTCTCCTTTCTTGCCCTGAATCTGGTCAATCTGCCCAGAGTACAAGCTTTAGAAGCTCCAAGGCTCAGCAGGTAAGTGTGCTGGGAGCAATTAGTGATTTTGGCTCAAGCTGGGAGGACAGCGAGGGAGCACATAGACATGTCTGCTTCACTGTATTGTTAACACTGGTGGTAGACTGTCTGAAAATATGGCCTCCACCAATTCCTTCCAACCCCGGACAGGCAGTAGGTCAAGTTTGTTTCCCCTCCCCTTGAATCTGGGCCGGCTTTTTTTTTTTTTTTTTGGGAGTCTGGGCTTGCTGAGCTGCTGTATGCAGAGCAGCTCTTCTGGAGAGCTGCCCAGAACCACAGGGAACTTTTCATGAGTCAGAAATTAACTTGTGTTAAGTTACTGAGATTTTAAAGTAGGCTGTTACTGCAACACAGGCTAGCCCATCCTGGTCCCCTCAAAGACTACTTGGTTCAAAATCCTTTACATCTGAGAAATAGATGAGACAAATGTATGGGAAAGAAGGAAAGAATGAAGTGTTTCCATCACCCAAATGCTTATCTACAATAAGAGTTACAAAAGGGTCCACCATGAGCCAAATGTGGTATCAGGTCCTAAGCTGGGCCATGAGGGAACTGGGATGAATCTGAATCAATCCCTCTCCACACAGAGCTCACAGACCAATGAGAGAGACAGGCATGTTCTTAAAATATAATGGGATGCTGCAAGATTATAGTTCTATTATGTGCAAGGTGTTCAGAGCACACACACAGTGGTATGCTTCATCTTGCCAGTTCCTATGTTAAGGTCCCTTCTGGCTCAGCAAAACAGGGGCCACTTCTAGAACACACACAGGAGCCAGACCAGCTCAGACTGTCTCTGGCAGTTAAGAGACAAGGGGCAAAGTTTCCCGTTCTTCCTGTGGTGCCTGCTCTTGGCTTCTGTATGTGGGCTCCTCCTTCTTGGTGTGGAGGGCCTCCCCTGGATCTGCAGGTCCTCCTCTGGGCCTGTCCTCTAAAATCTGAGCCCTAAGTATTGTACTAGACAGGATTCTTCTGAGAAAGAGAACTAGATATGTTTTATTTATTAATTATAATGGCTTGGCTCACACAGTGATAGTGGCTGAGAAGTTCCAAGATCGTCAATCAAGAGGTTGGAGACGCAGGATTGCCCATGAGGCGGTCCTAGTCCAAGTCCAAAGGCCTGAGAATCAGGAGAGACAATGGAGTAAATTCCAGTCTGAAAGCCTGCAAACTGGAGACCCAAGAAGAGATATGTTGCAGTTTGAGTCTAAAGAAAGGAAAAGACTGATGTCCTAGTTCAGGCCAGTAAGACAACAGGAGGCACCTCTTACTCAGCCTTTCTGTTCTATATAGGTTTTTATTTGATTGGATGAGACCACCCACATCAGGGAAGGCATCTGCTTTGCACAGATTACTGGTTCAAATGTTAATCCTCATCCAGAAACAGCCTCACAGCTACATCTAGAACAATATCCGACCAAATGTCTGGGCACCCTGTGGCCCAGTCAGCTTGACACATAACATGAACTATCACACATGGTAACACTTGTCCTGCCCAATTTCCCATTGATTCACAGCCAGCTCAGCTTTGGAAGCAAGAAGGGCAGGAAGGGAATCCAACAGACCAAAGCATATTGATGATAGACATATTTCTCATTCATTAAATGGCTACTGCTAGCCAGACATTCTCTCTAGAGCCAGAACTCTGCAACATGGGAGAATCAGCCCCATCTACAGATAAGGAATCTCAAGATGAGAGAGATGAAATTCCCTGAGAGGAAGTCATTATATCCACTGGTGGCTCTCAGAGGGGTCTGTAGAGCACAGCCTCCCCTTCTAATTTCTGCCCTGTAACCCAAGCTCCTGACTGTTGTACCTGAGCTATTCTGCCTTCTCCTGGGCCTTCCAGTTATTGTTTCTTTCCTATGTTTTTGTCATAGCCAAGAAAAAANTCATTATATCCACTGGTGGCTCTCAGAGGGGTCTGTAGAGCACAGCCTCCCCTTCTAATTTCTGCCCTGTAACCCAAGCTTCTGACTGTTGTACCTGAGCTATTCTGCCTTCTCCTGGGCCTTCCAGTTATTGTTTCTTTCCTATGTTTTTGTCATAGCCAAGAAAAAAAAAGTCCCAACTCCCTGTCACTTAATAAAAATATTAATTTTTAAAACTATTTATTTTTGGCTGCACTGGTCTTTGTTGCTGCTGGCAGGCTTTCTCCAGTTGCAGTGAGCAGGGGCTACTCTTCATTGCTGTGAGCAGGCTTCTCATTGTAGTGGCTTTTCTTTTTGTGGAGCAGACTTCAGGTGCATGGGTTTCAGTAGTTGTGGCGCACAAGATTAGTTGTTCCTTGGCAAGTGGGATATTCCTGGACCAGGAAATCGAACCCATGTCTCCCACATTGGCGGGTGGATTCTTAACCACTGGACCACCAGGAAAGTCCTCAAAATATTACTTTTAACTCAAAGGATATGGTCATGACAGCAGGAAAGGAGCAGGGCAGGAGATCAATTCATTGTAACGCTGTTACAATCCCATGTCCCTTATCTTTTCCTACCACCTCATCTTGCTACAAAAGGCAACCCACTCCAGTATTCTTGCCTGGGAAATCCCATGAACAGAGGAGCCTGAGGCTACAGTCCACAGGGTCACAAAGAGTCAGACATGACTTAGCGACTAAAGACAGCAACAGTATCTTGCTACTTCTGCAAAGTCATTAAAGAACTTGCCTCTGGCTCTGAAGAGCACCAAAAAAAAAAACAATTCAGAAGCTAGTGCTGTGATGGCAAGGTGTCCTGTGGGTCTATCGCCCTGTAGCTTGGAGACATCTACCATTTCTCTGCCTGGGTTGGCTTCAAGGTTTCTTTAGGTCAAGGAGGCTGCTACTTCAAAATGGTCCCTTGGCCTTTATTCATTGGTCAGCTCATGCATGTGATCCAACTGCTTCCCCAGTCAGGAGCATTTAAGCAGGAGGTGGTGAAGTCAGTCAGCTGGACTCTAGGTGCCAAGTCTCAGGAAGAGTCCAAAAGGACTACTGTTGTTGCAGCTCTCGCTGACAGGTGCTCTGGGGGAGAACAAGAATTAAAACCAAAAACACCAGCCAATGTCTTAGCTTGTTTAGGTGGCTGCAGTAAGTACCATAGACTGGGTGCCTAATTATCATCGATCCATCATGTGCTCAGTCATGTCCAGTTCTCTGTGGCCCCATGGACTGTAGCCCACTAGGTTCTTCTGTCCATGGTACTTTCTAGGCAAGATTCCTGGGAATGACTGGCCATTTCCTCCTCCAGGAGATCTTCCCAACCCAGGGATTGAAACTTATAGAAACAGAATTTTGTTTCTCAAAATTCTAGAGGAAGGAATGTCCAAAATCATGGTGCTGGCATATTTGGTGTCTGGTAAGAGCCCATTTCTTTGTTCCTAAATGGCCATCTTCTCACTAAGTCCTCATATGGCTGAAGGAAAGGAAGGAGCTCTGTGAACTCTGTTTATTAAGGGTGTATGCAGGTCAGGAAGCAGCAGTTAGAACTGGACATGGAACAACAGACTGGTTCCAAATAGGAAAAGGAGTACATCAAGGCTGTATATTATCACCCTGCTTATTTAATTTCTATGCAGAGTACATCATGAGAAACGCTGGACTGGAAGAAACACAAGCTGGAATCAAGATTGCCCTGAGAAATATCAATAACCTCAGATATGCAGATGACACCACCCTTATGGCAGAAAGTGAAGAGGATTTTATCCTCTTGATGAAAGTGAAAGTGGAGAGTGAAAAAGTTGGCCTAAAGCTCAACATTCAGAAAACGAAGATCATGGCATCCAGTCCCATCACTTCATGGGAAATAGATGGGGAAAGAGTACACACAGTGTCAACTTTATTTTGGGGGGCTCCAAAATTGATGCAGATGGTGACTGCAGCCATGAAATTAAAAGACGCTTACTCCTTGGAAGAAAAGTTATGACCAAACTAGATAACATATTCAAAAGCAGAGACATTACTTTGCCGACTAAGGTCCATCTAGTCAAGGCTATGGTTTATCCTGTGGTCATGTATGGATGTGAGAGTTGGACTGTGAAGAAGGCTGAGCACCAAAGAATTGATGCTTTTGAACTGTGTGTTGAAGAAGACTCTTGAGAGTCCCTTGGACTGCAAGGAGATACCAGTCCATTCTGAAGGAGATCAGCCCCGGGATTTCTTTGGAAGGAATGATGCTAAAGCTGAAACTCCAGTACTTTGTCCACCTCATGCGAAGAGTTGACTCATTGGAAAAGACTCTGATGCTGAGAGGGATTGGGGGCAGGAGGAGAAGAGGACGACAGAGGATGAGATGGCTGGATGGCATCACTGACTCAATGGACACGAGTCTGAGTGAACTCCGGGAGTTGGTGGACAGGGAGGCCTGGCGTGCTGCGATTCATGGGGTCGCAAAGAGTCGGACACGACTGAGCGACTGAACTGAGCAGAATCCCATTCAGGAGAGCTCTGCCCTCATGACCTAACTACTTCCCAAAGGCCCCACCTTCAAATACTATCACATTGGGGATTAGGTTTCAACACATTTGGAGGGGACAGAAATACTTAATCTCTAGCTACCTTTAAGAAACAAAGTATCTCTAATCCTTATCTTTTGCTGAGACATCTTTAGGCCCAAGAACTAGGATATTTCCTTGGTTACAAAATTCAGCTTTATTAAAGAGCAAGGTAAACATGCAGGTCTAAGAATTTCTAAGGACAAGCCAAAGCAGTGTGTGAATGTTTTTACATGTGTGTAAAATAGATCTTACAATTATAGCTGGGTCAAGACTTGAACCAAAATTATCCTTACCGCAAAATCCACACAAATACCAAGGTATGCTTTATTTTATACAATGTCACCTGCTCATGTTTAAAATAGGATGCTTATTCCTCCATATGAGATACAAGCTCCTGGGGTTTCACAGGAACCTTTTGAAGACAGTGCTTTCACCAGTGATTTTTACTCTTCTTTTTTGGCTCCAAACAAACTGAAAATAAATATTCATGCTTCCACCAGGAGCAGTAGCTCACTATGGTATAGGGTTTCAGTGCAGGGTCAGAGGCAGAGACAAGAGAGCATGTGTGGGCTGGACAAGCATTCAGATGATATAGATACTTCATGGGGAGATAAACAGTGTGGGCTTCTACACTACAGGGATCCTAATAGGGGGTGCCTAGTCAAGCTATGTTCAGACTAGTCTTCATGGGACAGATCTCATTTTAGTCCTTTGTTTATTTCTAACTTAAATTTAAACAATTTTTCATTAATAGGACAATTAAAAATAAACTCTAATCTCCTTGGATCACTCTATGTTTCCTTTACATAGTTGCCAGAAAATTAGACACAGCTGGAAGCTGCCTTTTCAGGAGGATATGGACTTGAATTAGAGAGACCCAGTCTCCAATACTAGCTCTTCTCCAGGAAGGGCACTAAACCCCTTGACTCAGTTTAACCCACCCCTTGAGCCTCAGTTTCCTTGTCCTCAGAACCAGATGATCCTATCTCACTTCAGGATTTAGAAGTTCTTGCATGCGACAGATAATATTTTCCAGTCTGCTGCCTGTCACTAAATGTTAAGCTTACAAGTTCATTTCTAAGAATTGGCCTAGTGTGTATATTTGTCATTGAAACAGCTATAAAGTATCTATTGTGATAATGTGTTACAACTTGCTCTGCCATTTCCCCAGTGGTGGTAATGTGAATTGTCTCCAGTCTTCTTTTCTTATGGGCTTCCCTGGTGGCTCAGATGGTAAAGAATCTGCCTGCAATACAGGAGACCTGGGTTTGATTCCTGGGCTGAGAAGATTCCCTGGAGAAGGAACTAGCAACCCACTCCAGTATTCTTGCCTGGAGAATCCCCATGGATAGAGGATCCTGACGGGCTAGAGTCCATGGGGTCACAAAAAACTGGACACGACTGAGCAGTTTATGAATTGGACTGCTATGAACATCTTTACACAGATGACTTTTTCCTCTGCTTAAGTTATTTCCTTGGAGTAAATTCCCAGAGGTAGAATTACTGGATTGAAGAGTAGAATCTGCTTTGTAGCCCTTGATATTTACTGCCAGATGGATTCTCATTGTCTAAGAAAGCTTTCAGCTGGGAGAGCCCAGCATGTGGTTTCTGTCTGCCTCGGCTACTTCTGTCAAAAGCCCTATTTAGAGAAGCCATTCTCAGACTCTCATCCTGCAACTGGTACAAACTGGTAGAAAACAAGGACTAAACTGAGAAGGAAGATATTGACCTGAAATGTGTAGGGATGCAGGGCTGGGAAATTGAAGAATGATAAAGCTCTCTGCATGTAAGGGTTAGGATCTGACTTGGCTAAGCACTGTGGTCTAGAGAGAAAGGATGCTGGAAGAAAACTCTTGAAGTAAGTTAATATTTGTTGTACATTTATGAGGCCTTCCCCAACATGTGCCAACATTTATGTGGTATCTGAACCTGCCCACCTATTCATTTTGTAATGGAAGAAAGGCAAGGGGGTCAAAGTCTGGTACTGCCTATCAGGGACTTCTCCCAGCTATGACATTAGAAGAAATAACCTGCTTAAGAATCTTGGAAAGCCAAATGAGGGTATGAGCAGAGCCTCAAACCAGAGGCAAACAACATACTGAAGCACAGAACAAGGACTCAAGACCTTCCCTGAGATAAGCAAATGAAACGGTCCAGAGCAAGAGTAATGGGAGTACACGTGGAGTGAAGGAGAACTCTGTGCAGGGAGGGAGGAGGGTAATATGAACCAGGGCAATTTCCTAAAAGGTTTTTTAACTGTGCTGTTCAAACCTTAAATATCTTTTCCAATGTTGTTTTCTGCTTCATCTATCAATAACCAAGGACACTGTATTAAAATAGTGAAGAATTTGTGAATAACTCTTTGTAGATCTGAATATGTATATGGATATAATGTACAGTTTTGAAGCTATGCTACTGCATGCATGCATGCTCAGTTACTCCATCATGTCTGACTCTTTGTAGCCCTCCAGGCTCCTCCTCTGTCCAAGGAATGTTCCAAGCAAGAATAATGAAGTGGTTTGCTTTTTCCTTCTCCATGGGATCTTCCCAATCTAGTGAATATGTTTTCTACGGGGACCTTCCTAATAAGCTGAACCTCTCAGCATTGTGCTGTGATTTTCTTTATCTTTCTTAAAGCATTTTTCCTCGAAGTCAATATTCTTTTGCATTGATTTGATTACAGCTGCTTTTTTTGGTTAACATTGTCCTCCGTATTTTTCCTAGCCTTCAACTTTAAATTTTTTGTGTATTCATATATTACATTTGAAATTATGTAAGTTCCTTTTTATATAGGCTGAGTCTTTGTGTTTTAACAGGAGAGTCTAATCCACTTACATATATTGTGATCACTGATTGATCTGAATTATTTCCACCCTCTTGTTTCTGTCTTTTCTATTCTTTCCATCTTTACTGTTTTATGTCCTCTCAATATATTCTTCGGACTGACTGCATTCTTCCTCTTCTTCATCCTGCTTTTCCCTGTACTTGTTTGGAAATTAAATGCTCCAAGTTTATTCTTTTCAACAAAGTACAAACAGTATCTTAATTTTTTCTCAGAAAATACCACGACCTTAGAATGCCTTAAATCTGATGACCCCTCCTTAGAATGCCTTAAATCTGATCATTTACAACACACTATTTTTGTCCATGTTTAAGTTCTTGGTGTTTTGCCCCAGAGACTAGATATTATCATTATTTCAGTTTTATCTACAAATTTACCAAAATCTCCACTAATCATATATCCTTGCACACTTTGGTCATTTTTCTCAATAAGTATCTGCTGTTAGTAAACTTTCTCAGTTTTAGTTTTTCTGAAAATTTCTGTTTTTTACTCTTATTCTCAATTGATCATTTTCCTGAGTACGGAATTATGGGTCATTTTATTTTAGCACATTGAAGTCAATTCACCATTTCTGGCTTCCATAGTTTCTCTAGAGAAATGCAAATCAGAACTACACTGAGGTACTCTCTCAGTCAGAATGGTCATCATTTAAAAGTCTACAAATGACAAATGCTGAAGAGGGGATGGAGAAAAGAGAGCCTTCCTACACCACTGGTGAGAATGTAAGGTGATGCATCCACTATGGAAAACAGTATGGAGATTCCTCAAGAAACTGAAAATAGAGTTGTCATATGACCCTGCAGTCTCACTCCTGGGTATATTACTCTGCAAAGGCGTATATCAGAAAAGAATATTTAAAAGTTTTGGTATATACATATATATATATCTATATATCAGTCCAGTTCAGTTCAATTGCTCAGTCATGTCTGACTCTTTGCGACCCCATGAATCGCAGCACACCAGGCCTCCCTGTCCATCACCAACTCCCAGAACTCACTCAAACTCACGTCCATCGAGTCAGTGTTGCCATCCAGCCATCTCATCCTCGGTCGTCCCCTTCTCCTCCTGCCCCCAATTCCTCCCAGCATCAGGGTCTTTTCCAATGAGTCAACACTTTGCATGAGGTGGCCAAAGTACTGGAGTTTCCCCTTTAGCATCATTCCTTCCAAAGAACACCCAGGGCTGATCTCCTTTAGAATGAACTGGTTGGATCTCCTTGCAGTCCAAGGGACTCTCAAGAGTCTTCTCCAACACCACAGTTCAAAAGCATCAATTCTTCAGCACTCAGCCTTCTTCACAGTCCAACTCTCACATCCATACATGACCACAGGAAAAACCATAGCCTTGACTAGATGGACCTTTGTTGGCAAAGTAATATCTCTGCTTTTTAATATGCCATCTAGTTTGGTCATAACTTTCCTTCCAAGGAGTAAAAATCTTTTAATTTTTAACATATATATAATTGATTCACTTTGCTGTACACCTGAAACTAGCATACCATTGTAAACCAACTATACTTCAACAAATTAAAATAAAAAGAAAGAAAAGTAATTTACATGTACGAAAAGCTGAATCACTTCTCTGTACAGCAGAAGTTAAACAACATTGTAAATCAACTATGCTGTCATTGCTGTTTAGTCACTAAGTCATGCCTGACTCTTTGAGACCCTGTGGATTGTAGCCCTCCAGGCTCCTCCACCCATGGGATTTCCCAGGCAAGAATACTCGAGTGAGTTGCCATTTCCTTCTCCAAGGGATCTTCCTGACTTGGGGATTGAACCTATGTCTCCTGCTTGGCAGGCAGATTCTTTATGACTGGGAAGCCGCGCAAACGAAACCTACTCCAATTTTTTTAAAAAAGAAGAGACACCAGAGTGCTTGTCCTTTCTCTGCATCATGTGAAGACATAGTCAGAAGGTGGCTGTCCACAAGCCATGGAGAGAGCTCTTACCAGAACTCAACCATGTTGGCACCCTGAGCTTAGACTTCCCTACTCCAGAACTGAGAAAAAATGTTCTGCTGTTTAAGTCACCCAGTCTGTGTTATTTTATGGTAGCCTGAGGAGATGCTATATAAAAAATGAGATAATACAGTAAAATATATGTACTTTTTTCTCAAGAGAAGTCAGTCATCAGACACATTGCTGATCTTTTGAGAGAAGTCTTATCTTTCTTTCTGACTTTTTTTCTCTTTCTTCCTACCTCCAAATATCTTTTTTTTTTTTGTAATTTTCTGGAGTTTACTGTTATTTCCGTGTGTGTGTGTGTGTGTGTAATCTGTTGTTCTTTTGGGTCAGAGAATTGGTTTCTGTTATCTGCCTTATTCTCTGGAAAACAGACTCAGTAAAAAATTAGCATTCAGAAAGAATTTTGGAGATGGCTTCCAGGATCAAGGTCTGTGAAATAAAGGAGTAGGGTTGGAACAGGATGAAGTTGGGTTGTCATGCAGTCACAAAAATAGCACCATCAGCCCATCCTTTGGGGAAATCTGGCATTTGGATGGTCCCAACTTGGGGCAATGTGGCTGAGCCTTTATAATTCACAGCAATGACTCATTGGACTGATGCCACCCTCAAGACAGGTGTGCGACACTGGGCAAGGTGACTCTCTTCTGCTGTACCCCCTGTCCATTGCCAACACTCTTAGTAGCTGGTCCTGATGGAGATAGGGAAGAGAATTGGACAGGCATACCAGAGCATTCACTACAGTCCACCCCTCATGATATTCAGATCTATTTGTTGGTTTATGTCCTGGAAGGAGATCTTTCAGGACTCCAGTGGACTCTTCTGAAAAAACTTAAAATTAAGGTTAATGGTATGAACTACTGCATTGACTGCCACAGACAGAATAGGTACTCATCATCTTTGTCCTCTACTATCCTGACTCCTCATCCTCAATGAGTGCCTCTCGTTGAGGCACTAAGGTTTAGATAACTTACCTGGAGGGGTGAGCCAGGCTCTCATTTCTGAGGTCACCCTGGCCTTCTCAGGCAATAACTATTGCACTTAATCTATTTACCATCAAAATTAGGTAAACAAGTATCAAGAAACACTCAAATGGATCTCTTACCAAACATAGTCTTCCTTGCCCCCACCGTGTACCAGCAGCTCTACCTCTTCCTGATTGTTGTTGTTCAATTTGAGGTCACCCTGGCCTTCTCAGGCAATAACTATTGCACTTAATCTATTTACCATCAAAATTAGGTAAACAAGTATCAAGAAACACTCAAATGGATCTCTTACCAAACATAGTCTTCCTTGCCCCCACCGTGTACCAGCAGCTCTACCTCTTCCTGATTGTTGTTGTTCAATTGCTTAGTCATGTCCAATTCTTTGTGACCCCATAGACTGCAGCACACCAGGCTTCCCTGTCCTTCACTATCTCCCAGAGTTTACTCAAATTCATGTCCAGTGAGTCAGTGATGCCATCTAACCATCTCATCCTCTGTCACCCTCTTCTTCTGCCCTCAAACTTTCCCAGCATCAGGGTCTTTGCCAATGAGTTGGCTCTTCTCATCAGGTGGCCATGATGAGAAGCTCTATCAGGTGGAGCTTCAGTTTTAGCATCAATCCTTCCAATGAATATTCAGGGTTGATTTCTTTTAGGATTGACTGGTTTGATCTTGCAGTTCAAGAGACTCTCAAGTCTTCTCCAGCCCCTTAACTCGAAAGCATCAGTTCTTCTGTACTCAGCTTTTTTTTAATAGTCCGACCTCTTCCTGATAATCACTATCAATTTCTCCCTTCCAGGAGCCTGAAGGGATGAGAGAGCAAGTTCAACTCAGTTCAGTCAACTCTTTGTGACCCCATGAACCACAGTACACCAGGCCTTCCTGTCCACCACCAACTCCAGGAGTCCACCCAAACCGATGTCCATCAAGTCGGTTATGCCATCCAGCCATCTCATCCTCTGTCATCCCCTTCTCCTCCTGCCCTCAATCTTTCCCANTATACTACAAAGCTACAGTCTTCAAAACAATATGGTACTGACCAAAAAAAAACAAAACAAAACAAAAAAAAAACAGAAATATTAATCAATGGAACAAGATACAAAGCTCAGAAATAAACTCATACACCTATGTTCAACTAATCTACAATAAAGGAAGCAAGACTGTACTAGAGAGAAAAGGCAGTCTCTTCAATAAATGCTACCTGGAAAACTGGACATGTAATAGAATGATTTCTGACATACAGAAAACTAAGCTCAGAATAAATTAAAGACCTAATGTAAGATGGATACTGAGTAGAGTGTTTGTGGATGTAGTTGCTGTTGCTGTTGTTTTCTTTTATTATTTTGAATATGTTGTGCCATTCCCTTTTGACCTGCAGTGTTTCTGCTGAAAAGTCAGTTGATGGTCTTACTGGGGTTCCCTCTTACGTGATTACTTGCTTTCCTCTTGTTGCTTTTAAGATTCTCTAGTTAATTTTCATCATTTAATATTAATGTGTCTTGGTGTTGACTTCTCTTAGGGTTCATTTTGTTTTTGACTCTTTATAATCCTAGCATCTATACTTTCACATTTTAGGGACATTTTCAAGTACTATTTCTTTGAATAAATTTTTTTCCCCTTTCTCTTTTCTTCTTCTTCTCTCTTCTCCCCTTTCTCTCTTCCTCTATAAGTGTGAATATTCATTCACTTGATGTTGTCCTGGAGATGTCCTAAACTATTCTCAATTAAAAAAAAATTTTTTTTTCTCTTAGGCTTGGCATATTACCACTACTCAGATCACTGATCCATTTCTCTGTCTCATCTACTCTACTATTGATTTCTTCTAGTGTATTTGTTACTTCAGTTATTGTATTCTTCAGCTGTGTTTCTTTATTATTTTTCTTAAATAATCTGGTCATCAGAGCCATATGATCAAAAGTAGCCTTTATGTGGGCTGAGTGGACTCTGCTGTTGTGTTTGGATTGACTGCTGTGAGAGTGCTGGATGCAAGACTGGAAGCTGGGCCAGTCTGCTGCCAGGCCCTGCTTCGTGGGATTGCTGTGGGTCTGCTGGTGCACTGGGTCAGGCACTGGCATGGCTGGCTGCAGCCTTGGAGATCCCAGGGCTGGTGCCGCCCTAATGGTTGGTGGGCCGATTCTGGTGCAGCTGGCTGCTCAGCTCTTGGGGTTCCAGAACTAGTGCTGACTTGCTGGTGGGTGAGGGGTCTAGAGGGGAGACTCCAAAATTGTGCTTGCCAACATGATTGTCCTCCTGGTAGAAAGAGCTCCCCCAAATGGCTGCCACTAGTATCTATGTGCCCAGTCAGAGTTCCAATTGCCTTCTGCCTTTCTTGAAGAGATCAGCAATTGTGTCTGACCCAGACTTCTTTCAAATCACTGTCTTTGTGCTGGGACTCAGAACTTGTGAGATTTTGCATGTGCAAAAAGAGTGAAGTATCTGTTTCCTGTGCTCCTATTGCTCTCCTGTATGCAAGCTCTGTTGGATGTTCTGGGGACTTCTTGTCTCCTTGATGCAGGACTCCTGGGTTGAGGAGCCTGATATGAGACCCATACCCATCACTCTTTGGGGAGAACCTCTGCAATTATGTTTATCCGCCTAGTTTCTGGGTCACCTACCTGGGAATACAAGTCCTGACTATATTACATCTCTGCCCTCCTTCCCATCTCCCTGTGGTTTCTTCTTTATATCTTTAATAGTGGAAAGTATTTTTGGTTTGTCTGCAGGTCAGTCTCATATGTAGAGGCTCTGTAAATTATTGTAGTTTTGGTATACCCACTGAAGGAAGAGAGCCCAGGGTCTTTATACTCCACCATCTTGGCCAGACCTCCTACTGTGAGATCTTTACTTAATACATATTTTTTAAAAAATTATTGAGATAAATTCATATGCCATAAAATCCATCCCACATTTTAAGTATAATGTTCAGTGGATTTTACAAGGCTATGCAGCCTGACTATCTAATTCCAGAACATTTTTATCACCCCTAAAAGGAGCCTAATGCCTATTAGCACTTGCCTTCCCACCAATTCCTGTCAATTACTGTGTTAGTCATGTTCTCCAGATGAACAGAACCAATAAGATGTAGATCAGTTCAATTCAGTTCAGCTCAGTCACTCAGTCGTGTCTGACTCTTTATGACCCCATGAACCACAGCACGCCAGGCCTCCCTGTCCATCATCAACTCCTGGAGATTACCCAAACTCATGTTCATTGAGTTGATGATGCCATCCAAACATATCATCCTTTGTTGTCCCCTTCTCCTTCTGCCTTCAATCTTTCCCAACATCAGGGTCTTTTCAAACGAGTCAGCTCTTCGCATCAGGTGGCCAAAATATTTGAGTTTCAGCTTCATCATCAGTCCTTCCAATGAACACCCAGGACTGATTTCCTTTAGGATGGACTGGTCGGATTTCCTTGCAGTCCAACGGGCTCTCAAGAGTCTTCTTGATACAGATAGATATATAGAAAGAAATTTATTATGATAAGTTAGCTCAAGTGATCACGGAGACCAGTAAGTCCCAAATCTGCCATCTACAAGGTGAGGGTCCAGGAGAAAGCTGGTGGTATTGTTCTGGTTCAGATCTGATGGCTGAGAATTGGAGGGCTGATGGTATAAGTTCTATTCTGAAGTGACAAGCCAAGAACAAGGAGTGCTGATGTATGATGGTAGGAGAATATGGAAGTCTCAGCTCAAGCAGAGAGAAAAATCCACCTTTCCTCCAAAAAATAGAAATTTTTGTTCTATTCAGGCCCTCAACAGATTGGATGATACCCAATAGCATTGATGAGATCAATGTACTCAGTTAAATTTAATGATTTAAATGCTCACAGACACTTTCAGAGATTACTACTAACAAATATCTGGGCAACCTTTGGCCCAGTCAAGTTAACACTTATAATTAACCATCACAGCTTCTAACCTGCTTTCTATCTCTATGTATTTATCAATTCTACAATTGTATTTATCAATTCTACAAATGTATTTATTGATTCTACATATCATATATATGGGGCCTTTTATGTCTGGCTTCTTTGACTTTTTCAAGAGTCATTCATGTTGCTGCATTATCAGTACTTGATTCCTTCTTATGACTGAATAATATTCTACCATGTAGATAGGCAACGTTTTGTTTATTTGTTTATCAGTTCATAGACATTTCTGTTGCTTTCTACTCTTTGCCTATAATGTATTACACTGCTATGAATACTCGTGTACAAGTTTTTCTATGAACATATGTTTTCAATTTTCTTGAGTGTATACTAGGAGTAGAATTTCTAGACCATACAGTAAGTCTATGTTTAACTTTTCAAGAAACTGCCGAACTCTTTTCTTAAGTAGATGCAGCATTTTATACTCCCACCAATAGCGTATGAGGATTCCCATTTCTCTACATCCTCACTAACACTTCCTGTTTTCTGTTATTTTGATTACAGCCATTTTATTAACTATGAAGTGGCATTGCATTGTGGTTTTGATATGCAGTTCCCTTTTGACTAACAATATTAAGCTTCTTTTAATGAGTTTATTGTTTCTATACTTATGTCAGATTTATGACTTTCAAATACTATCTCCCATGTTTGGACTGTTTTCTTACTTTCTTGAGATATACAAGTCTTGTATTTCTTTGTTAAATATATTCCTTTTCAAGCAATTATAATTTTTTTTAAATTTTATTTTCCAACTGTCCATTTCTAGTGCATAGAAATTGATTTTAATTTATTGGTTACACACCTTTAGCCTTGCACAACTATTTTATTAGCTTTAATAATTTTGTGATGCTTGCACATATACATGTATGTATATGTATATGAATTCCTTGGGATTTTCTGTCTATGAAATCATGTCTATTCTGCAAGTAGACGTAACTTCCATCTTTTTTTCCCATCTAGAGGTCTTTCATTTCTTTTTTCTTACCTAACTTCTCTGAGACTACTGATATAATGTTGAATAGAAGCGGTAAAAGCAAATGGGTCTTATTCCTTATCTTTGAGAGAGAATATTCAGTCTTTTACCATTAAACATAAAACCGGCTATGGGTTTTGAGTAGATGCCCTTTATTGAAATCAGGAAACTCATTTTTATTCTTCATTTGTTGATATTTTTATTATGAACATTTGTTAGATTTTGTTGAAAATCTCCATAATTAGCATGTTTATTTTACTTGTATTTTGAAAATTTGTACAGTTTATTATTGAAATATGTCTTTTATGTATTTTTAACTCATGTTTTAAATTTTATTTTCTTAGTCTAGTATTTTCGGGGAAGGCAATGGCACCCCACCCCAGTACTCTTGCCTGGAAAATCCAATGGACGGAGGAGCCTGATGGGCTGCAGTCCATGGGGTCGCTAACAGTCGGACAGACTGAGCGACTTCACTTTCACTTTTCTCTTTCATGCATTGGAGAAGGAAATGGCAACCCACTCCAGTATTCTTGCCTGGAGAATCCCAGGGACGGGGGAGCCTGGTGGGCTGCCGTCTATGGGGTCACACAGAGTCGGACACGACTTAAGTGACTTAGCAGCAGCAGCAGCAGGAACACCACATCACCTCCACAGCTTTCTACAGATCAGGCTCACTTTTCTGTCTTGAGGATCATTATGACAGCAGCAACTACCTTGATTCTGACAGTCAATGCTGAAATCTCACCTCCATTTGGGGGATCGTGTCATCTCTGTTGTTATCAGGAGCCCAGTTCTCAAATTATGAGTTCTAATCTACAGGGAACAGCCATCATCGAGTTTCTCGATGATGCTGATCTTCCTCTGGTCAGTGTGTTCCTTATTACTTCAGCAAGTAGGTGTCTTCTGGGCCCACCTGTGCAATAGATTCTTTTGGTAGATTTCCAGCCTTATATTGTTAATCCATTCTAATCTGCACACCCCTCTGAGGCATTTTATCTCTGCTTCCAACATCTTCCACGGCAACTATGGTATTTCAGCTTCATTAACTGTGGGCTATAAGCATCTCCAAACATTTAAGAGTCATCCTGAAAGTGTGTTCAGCACTGTCTCCCAGGATCCTAGTCAGGGAGAGAACTGCCATATGTTTATAAACTTTTCCTTATCCAGTTGCATGGTCTCGGTACACGTTGGTTCGGTCCTGCAGCTCCTCTGGTTTATAGTCCTCTCTTCCTTTACCAGGCCTAGCACTCCCCTAGCTGGAATATGTTATCATGAATCCTATTTTTCTCTAGTGACCAAAGGGAGCAAAATAGGTGTGTTATGTGTTAGCTTGTGAGGCAAAGGCTCTGCATTGTCTTCAAGAGAAGGGGAGGCTCTAGCCTTTAGTGGGGAGTGAAGGGCTACTGCCGGAGACTCAGAAGATTCCGTGCAATCTAGAGACATAAGATATTCAAATTACATAAAGCCATACCTCCTCCTGCCACATCTCAGGGTTCTATTCCTTTTCAATTAGGGCTCCACAATGGTGGAGTAACCCTGCCCGAGTTTAGAACCCTATTCTTATGATTAAATCCTGGGCCAGCTCAGATCTCTCTGTTTCAGACTCCAAGAGATGGGGGTCTCCACATATGCTGCTGAATATTTACCCTCACTATCTCATTATCTGTCTCTAAAATATCAACTGCTCCCTACCACACTCATTCAATTCCATTCTCCTTGTAACATACTACCTCTGTTTTACCCAAACACCTAACCCACTGCTGTATGGAAATATACTTGCATACCTTCCCAGTTCACCACAGGGAAAATTTTAGCCATTTCACTGCTACCTTTTGCCAGGAATCATTTTCCACCACCAGTGATAACATTCTCACTGCCAGCAACCAGCACAAAAGTTTTATATTAACATCTGCATCCTTAGACACTTCAGGAACCAACTACTGCAGGTCAGATTTCTTGGATATCTGAAATTTCCTGGGATGGACATTTACATATGGGAAACTCTGGGGAGAATATTCTCAGAATAAACACCTTGAAGGACATGAAGGGACAGTTTGAACAGAAGGAGAAAATAGGATATTGAAACCCTCACAACAGTTCTCAGCTAATCCAAGGTGGACCACTGCAACTTGGACGGAGTTGAAAAATAATCCTGAATCTAGATGAGGAGGCTGACTTGGTTCCTATGCATTCACCCCTCACTGGAGGCTGACCGCCCTCAGCAAGGTGGATGGGGGTGACCTTGGCTGAGAGCAATTGTTCACAAAAGTTTCAAGTCAAGGAGAAGGAAAGAAATGAAGCCACTGCTTGAAGACATGGTATGGTCAAGGAAAGAGTTCCTTAAATGAAAAAAGATGTTAGCACTCTTAGGCTAAAAGAAAGGAACTAAAAGAAAGGGGATTTTTCTGCCGTCGGGGGGAGATCTGTGACCCAGTGGTGGGTGGGATGCAGAGAAGATTATAAAGGAGAGGAAAAGGAAGACTCCTCCCTTTGCTGAGATCTGATGACACTGTGAGAGAAGCCGCCTTGGAAGCAATGGGCCATTCGGGAAAATGGTTCCATGTACGAGGGCAGATGTGTGTGTTTAAAAGCTACTCATTAAGCAATCGTGAGAATGGAGAGGTATGCCTGAAACTCACACAGATGGGGAGAGCTTGAAGGGAACCAGACCTGGAAGAGAATCTGGGCTTGGAGAAAATTTTCAATTAAAAAAATCTGTTGACCTTATTGAATCAGCATTTCCCAACTTTATATGACCATGGGTTTCTGATGTGTCTGAGAACACTCCTCAAAACATAGCTAGGAAATGCTGAAACAAGTAATAACTTGAAGATGTTAATCAGTCTTCTAGTGGCCGATTCATCATCAGAGAATGAATGAGAGAAATTTCATTCCAAGAGAAATGGAATCAAAATGAAGAATGGTTGAACTTTCTTATTCAATAATATTTCCATTTGGAAAACATTTACAGAACATCGACTGTCCAGTGGGCTTCCCTGGTAGCTCAGAAGGTAAAGAATCTGCCTGCAATGCAGGAGACCCAGGATTGATCCCTGAGTCAGGAGGATCCCCTGGGAATGGCTACCCACTGCAGTATTCTTGCCTGGAGAATCTTATGGACAGGAGAGCCTGGCGGCCTACAGTCCATGAGGTCACAAAGAGTTGGACACCCCACACAAACACTGTCCACTAGATGCTGTTCTGGGCCCTAAGGACACAGAGATGGCCAAGGCAGAGCCCCAGCTCTCAAGGAGCTGGCAGCCTGTGAGGGGACTCAGGTCTTAAATAGATGCTATACTGAGTATATGTCCCTTGTAGGGGGAGACCCTTGGTGATCAGCCAGGAGCCTGTGCTTGTCTAGACAGGGCATAGACACCTTTTCTTCATGAGAACGGCCATGAAGAAAGAGGAAGACGGGAGCTGGGCCTGGGTGAGGAGACTTGAGGAGGGACCAAGAAGGGAAAGGGAAGGCCAGGATTTGGGGTAAGGACCTACCTGGTCTGCCTCTGCCATTATGTGGTCATGTGATCTTGGGCCTGCCCCATCTTCTACTATCCTGGAGCTTCTGTCTCATTTGCAAAGTAGGGATAGTAATAACCCACATCTCACCAGGTCTCCGCAACGATCAAATAGGAAAAAAGGGATGTGAAAAAATTACGTAAACCGTAAGGCACTCCACAAAGAGGGATCTTGTGACTTACTTATTCCTTCACAAAGTGCATTTCAAAGAAAGCTAAACAAACTCCCCCAAACTTTCCACTCTCAGGGCTATTTTTATTTTGTGATTTTCCAAGCCTCAAAATGAAATTGAAAAAAAAAAAAGAATAAAACCTTCAGCGGCTGCTTTTTATATGGTAGTTTATAAGAGTCAGGATGAAATAGAAATCATGATAGCACAAGGCCCCACGTTTACATTCTCAGAGGGAGGCCATGGGCTGGGAGCGCCGAGGACTTTCGGGAGGGCAGCTGAAATCACCAACGCCAGCCTGGCTCTAACTAGCCTGTGTAGTTTTAAGTGGTCTAATCAGCCCTGCTTTTCACAAACACAAATAAATAAAAATTGACATTACATCGGGCAACAATATGGCATGCCCTGTGCAATGAGAACCAGCTGAGTTTATGCTCCCCACGGTTTACGGAGAAGGCGGTCGTGCACCGTGTTCTGGGGACAGATGGCTATGTGGCTTCTTAACACACATGTTCCAGGACAGCAGTTCCCAACCCCTTGGGGGGACACAGACTTCTTTCAGATGGTTCTAGAGATTCATATGTTACAGCAGCCATGTCAATAGACTGGCAAAATACTGGCTCCCACATATACGTAGGCAGAATTTTAAAATGTGCCTGCATTTACCGAGGCTTTGTTCTTTAGGTATTTTCTCAATTAACAGATACTAAAAGCATAACGACTGTGCCATGAGGATGAAGCCTTTCATGTTAACAAAGGGTCCTCTCTCTCAAAAGGGTTGGATCCCATTGTTCTAATGTGACAGAAGCCCCAGAGTTCATTAAAATCCAATTGCAGAATGCTCTGGCGCCTGGAAAAAAGGAACCTCAGGGGTCTGAGAAAAGACAGGAGCCAACGCTAGTTCTAGGAACTCCAAAGCCTGGACCTGTTCTTGGAGGCAACAGATTCTTACACGCTGCGATTCCTCTTACCCAGTGTCTGGTCCTCCAGCCTCGCCTGCCTCTGGAGGGGACTCCTCCCTGCAGTGGAAGTGAGCTTTCCAAAACGGAAATCTCAACTTGATGCTCCTCAACTCTAGGAACCTGCCACTGCCCTGGGCACAAAATCCAAACTCTTTCCGGAGGCTAGTGAAACTTGAGGCAAGATCCACCCCCTTTCCTCTCAGACCTCATCTCCTGCCCCTCCCCCTCACTCAACATTCCAGCCCCTGGGCTTCCTGCCTTATTAAAAAAACAACCCCACAGATGTACAGAACAGTCTTTTGGGCTCTGTGGGAGAGGGTGAGGGTGGGATGATTTGGGAGAATGGCATTGAAACATGTATACTATCATATGTGAAACAAATCACCAGTCCAGGTTCGATGCATGATACAGGATGCTTGGGGCCAGCACACTGGGATGACCCAGAGGGATGGTATGGGGAGGGAGGTGGGAGGGGGATTCAGGATGGGGAACACGTGTATACCCATGGTGGATTCATGTTGATATATGGCAAAACCAAAAATCAATACAATATTGTAAAGTAAAAATAAATAAAAAATTAATTAAAAACCCTTTGAATAGGCAAAAACAACAACAACAAGAACAACAACCCCACAGGGCCATCCCTAGCAGTCTGGTGGTTAAGATTCTCCCCTTCTACCTTAGGGGGCATGGGTTCAATCCCTGGTCCAGGAATCAAGATCCTGCATGCCATATAGTGTGCCCAAAAAATAAAAATAAAAACAGCCCCACCATCACAGCCACACTCACACTCCACTCCCACCCTTGCCTCTGCATTTACATACATTTATACCCTCAGACACTTCCTCCCTCCTTACCTCTGCCTGAATAACTTCTTAGGCATCATTTACTTTGGGAAGGTTTGCTAGAATCTTCCCCCTAGAGACAGGTCTGAGTTAGCCCTACTATGGATACAGCTTCTGTAGTATGTCCTGGGGACATAGAATGTGCCTGGTTTGTTAGTCATCAGTCCATCACCAGACCTGAAGCTTCATGAACTTTGTGACCTAGCATGTCCTGGTGGCATAAGGTCAATAAATAGGCTCTGAATAAATGTGTGCAGATGTGCAAAGAACGTCTTTCCCCTTGTGGGATTGGAGAGTAATGTTTCTGACAGAGACCCATGCAGCCCCAGCCCCATCACCCTGTACAGTCAACTACGAATTCCCCAAGTCAGCTGGGCCTGGGCACAGGTACTAGCTCTCATTCAAGAGCAGAGCAAAATCCTGCAGAAGGTTCTGGTGTTGGTTACAAACTGTTGGGAAGACAGATTCCTGTATTGTTGCAGGAAGGGGGACCCCTTCCAGGGCCCAAAACTGGGCTCTTGTCTAACACTTGGAAATGAANGAAGTAGAGGCAAACAACAGAATGGGAAAGACTAGAGATCTCTTCAAGAAAATTAGAGATACCAAGGGAACATTTCATGCAAAGATGGGCTCATTAAAGGATCTGTCTCTTATACACATCTAGATGTGTATAAGAGACAGGATAGATAGAGTGCCTGATGAACTATGCAATGAGGTTCGTGACATTGTACAGGAGACAGGGATCAAGACCATCCCCATGGAAAAGAAATGCAAAAAAGCAAAATGGCTGTCTTGGGAGGCCTTACAAATAGCTGTGAAAAGAAAAGGGGTGAAAAGCAAAGGAGAAAAGGAAAGATATAAGCATCTGAATGCATAGTTCCAGAAAATAGTAAGAAGAGATAAGAAAGCCTTCTCCAGTGATCAATGCAAAGAAATAGAGGAAAAGAACAGAAAGAGAAAGACTAGAGATCTCTTTAAGAAAATCAGAGATACCAAGGGAATATTTCATGCAAAGATTGGCTCACAAAAGGACAGAAATGGTATGGACCAAAGAGAAGCAGAAGATATTAAGAAGAGATAGCAAGAATACACAGATGAACTGTACAAAAAAGATCTTCATGACCCAGATAATCACGATGCTGTGATCACTAATCTAGAGCCAGACATCCTGGAATATGAAGTCAAGTGGGCCTTAGAAAGCATCACCACGAACAAAGCTAGTGGAGGTGATGGCATTCCAGTTGAGCTGTTTCAAATCCTGAAAGATGATGCTGTGAAAGTGCTGCACTCGATATGCCAGCAAATTTGGAAAACTCAGCAGTGGCCACAGGACTGGAAAAAGTCAGTTTTCATTCCAATTCTTTAATACCAGAGGGTTGTTCAATGAATATATTTTAATACATTTAAACCTCCTTTAGGTAATATATCACCGTGTAATATAACATTAACATATTTCTATGGCTATATATGATAAGACTACAAGGCAAATTATATCTCTAAACTTAAAAATTAATGTTGTATTTTTTTTCTACATGCCAAATTATTGAACTAGAGTAGGAGGTTTTATACACATAGACAATCAATTATTTTATGACTCTAGCCTCAATTTCTTAGAAGTATCCCCTTCTTTCATGATTATATTTTCCCTCAGTACCACTGTTAAGATAATCTGATCTATTTATATATAACTGGATTCAAAGTAGTAGACAATTGTTAATGCAAAGCAAGTCTCTATTTACAGGAGATGCACTAAGGTCTATATATTAATAGGTGTTGACATCTATCCAAAGATAGCTTTCCTACCAGCCATTATTTATTTCCTTATAGGAACTCAAACTCCAACCATCAAAATCACTTGTGGGTGACAGATTGTTAATGTGGAGAATGGAAAGAGTTGTCTTGAAAAGATTAATGTTGAAAAATTCTTCATAAATAAAATGACAAGGAAACTTCTAAAAGTCCCCCATGTTGGGATTAATATATTTTCCCATTGTTGAAGACAGAACGAAGCAGATACTGAGGCTGGGATGCAGGATCTCAGCATAGATCATTTTCGTTGCTGAATTATGTCTTTGTAAAAGTTCTCTGAAAAAAATTATGCTCTCTGATTAACTGCTTTAACTCATGTACACCCGTGGTGGATTCATGTTGATGTATAGCAAAACCAATATAGCATTGCAAAGTAAAATAAAGTAAAAAAAAAAAAGAAGAAGAAGAAAAAAAGAATATTAAACAAACAAACCAAAAAGATGTGTATAAGAGACAGAATCTAAAGTTCTCTGAAAAAAATTATGCTCTCTGATTAACTGCTTTAACTCATGTACACCCGTGGTGGATTCATGTTGATGTATAGCAAAACCAATATAGCATTGCAAAGTAAAATAAAGTAAAAAAAAAAAGAAGAAGAAGAAAAAAAGAATATTAAACAAACAAACCAAAAAGAGTTACAATTCTGAGAAAGTTTTAAAACGTGATAATAACTAATCTTAAACATGACTGTGACTTACAGAATAATGAAGTTATGGTAGTCATGTGTGGTAGCAGTAAAGCTAAATTTGCAGCTGTGGGTTTTTTAATCTTTTTTTTTTTTAATAGCTGAAAATATCTTTTAACACTGACTCTGAAAAACTAAGGTCACAAAATTATAGTAATGGTATATGGAATAAATGAATAAAGCATAAAGCCCTGGTAAAGCATGCTTATTTGTTGGAGGAAAAAGGCTATGGCATTACTACCCTCGAGAGGTTTCTCAGGCTTTTCACATTCTCTGTTAGCTTGGGATTCAGTTTAATGACACAAACCAAAAACTGACTGACAGAATTTTAGCTTAAAAGGAAATAGTCGTTTGATATATATTTCTATAGCAAGTACAGTAAACCTTTGGGTGGCCTACATATTTATTTTGCTAGTTTGCTATTTCTTTTAACTCTGCATATAGTGTATTTTGCCTGTGAGAAAAAAATACATATATAACTTTATATCCTCAAATGTCCTCTTTTTGTTTAAAGTTTCTGTGTTTCACACCATGCTTAGAAATGCCTTCTTGAGTCCCACATAAAAACATTTCCCTGTATTTTCCACTTATTGTTTTGTTTATATATTAAAAGTTTTAGTCTTCTGAAATGTATTCCTATTTCAGACTGAACTGGAGGTTCTAGCTTATTTATTTCTAACTAGCTAATTACCTTTGCTGCTGCTGCTGCTAAGTCGCTTCAGTCATGTTTGACTCTGTGCTACCCCATAGACGGCAGCCCATCAGGCTCCACTGTCCCTGGGATTCTCCAGGCAAGAACACTGGAGTGGGTTGCCATTTCCTTCTCCAATGCATGAAAGTGAAAAGTGAAAGTGAAGTCACTCAGTCATGTCAGACTCTTCATGACCCCATGGACTGCAGCCTACAGGCTCCTCTGTCCATGGGGTTTTCCAGCCAAGAATACCGGAGTGGGGTGCCTGTGCCTTCTCCGTAATTACCTTTACAACATATATTAAACAATCTATCCTTTCCTTGCTGATTTGAGATGCTATTTTTATCATATGTTATGAGAAATAGCATTGTTTCTGGTCTTTCTCTTCTATTCCATTGATTTTCACCTGTTTAGTCCTCTTCCAGGGTCAAATAACTTGTACCTTATATTACATTTAGATAAATGCTTTAACAAGCATCATGTCTCCATTAATCTAATTAATTTCTGACATTTTAATCGAAATATATTTGATGTACAACATTGTGTAAATTTAAGGTGTAAAATGATTGGCAGTATGATTGCTATTGTAGCCTTAGCTAATACCTCTATCATATTACATAATGCAAGTATGTACACTTAACTTGTCTCTCATTTTCCCACTCCTCAATCCCTATAGCTCCTGGTAACAATATCTGTTTGCTGTTTTGTTTTTGTTTTAGATTGCACATGTAACGTATTTTAAATCACTAGTGTCACACCTTCTGTCCATTCAGATAGAATTAAAATTACATTATTAAGCTCTGAAAGATATCCCACGATGTGTNCTTTTTTTTTTTTAATAGCTGAAAATATCTTTTAACACTGACTCTGAAAAACTAAGGTCACAAAATTATAGTAATGGTATATGGAATAAATGAATAAAGCATAAAGCCCTGGTAAAGCATGCTTATTTGTTGGAGGAAAAAGGCTATGGCATTACTACCCTCGAGAGGTTTCTCAGGCTTTTCACATTCTCTGTTAGCTTGGGATTCAGTTTAATGACACAAACCAAAAACTGACTGACAGAATTTTAGCTTAAAAGGAAATAGTCGTTTGATATATATTTCTATAGCAAGTACAGTAAACCTTTGGGTGGCCTACATATTTATTTTGCTAGTTTGCTATTTCTTTTAACTCTGCATATAGTGTATTTTGCCTGTGAGAAAAAAATACATATATAACTTTATATCCTCAAATGTCCTCTTTTTGTTTAAAGTTTCTGTGTTTCACACCATGCTTAGAAATGCCTTCTTGAGTCCCACATAAAAACATTTCCCTGTATTTTCCACTTATTGTTTTGTTTATATATTAAAAGGTTTAGTCTTCTGAAATGTATTCCTATTTCAGACTGAACTGGAGGTTCTAGCTTATTTATTTCTAAATAGCTAATTACCTTTGCTGCTGCTGCTGCTAAGTCGCTTCAGTCATGTTTGACTCTGTGCTACCCCATAGACGGCAGCCCATCAGGCTCCACTGTCCCTGGGATTCTCCAGGCAAGAACACTGGAGTGGGTTGCCATTTCCTTCTCCAATGCATGAAAGTGAAAAGTGAAAGTGAAGTCACTCAGTCATGTCAGACTCTTCATGACCCCATGGACTGCAGCCTACAGGCTCCTCTGTCCATGGGGTTTTCCAGCCAAGAATACCGGAGTGGGGTGCCATTGCCTTCTCCGTAATTACCTTTACAACATATATTAAACAATCTATCCTTTCCTTGCTGATTTGAGATGCTATTTTTATCATATGTTATGAGAAATAGCATTGTTTCTGGTCTTTCTCTTCTATTCCATTGATTTTCACCTGTTTAGTCCTCTTCCAGGGTCAAATAACTTGTACCTTATATTACATTTAGATAAATGCTTTAACAAGCATCATGTCTCCATTAATCTAATTAATTTCTGACATTTTAATCGAAATATATTTGATGTACAACATTGTGTAAATTTAAGGTGTAAAATGATTGGCAGTATGATTGCTATTGTAGCCTTAGCTAATACCTCTATCATATTACATAATGCAAGTATGTACACTTAACTTGTCTCTCATTTTCCCACTCCTCAATCCCTATAGCTCCTGGTAACAATATCTGTTTGCTGTTTTGTTTTTGTTTTAGATTGCACATGTAACGTATTTTAAATCACTAGTGTCACACCTTCTGTCCATTCAGATAGAATTAAAATTACATTATTAAGCTCTGAAAGATATCCCACGATGTGTCTGAATTGCATTGGATTTAAATTTATAAATCAAATTGGGTTGGGCAAACTGATATTTTGCACTATCAAATCCTCCCACTCAAAAATCAGTTTTGTCATGAAGTAAGTCAGACACAGAAAGACAAGGACTATCGGATCATTATCTCACCTTTATGTAAAATCTAAAAGCAAAAAAAAAACAAATCCACCAAACTCACAGTAAAAGAGATTAGATTTGCAGTTACCAGAGGAAGAGATTTAAGTGAGAGGAACTGGAGAAAAGTGGTCATAAGTACAAAAATTTAATTACAAGAAAAACAAGTACTAGAGATGTAATGAATAATATGACTATAGTCAACACTGCTGTATAACATAGCGATGTTTTAAAGAGAGTAGATCCTAAGAATTCTCATCACAAGGAAAAATGTTTATTTCTTTTGACTATATCTATATGAGATCATAGATATTAACTAAACCTATTGTAGCGATCATTTCACAATATATGTAAATCAAACTATAATGTAGTGTATCTTAAACATATATATGTGAATTATTTCTCAATAAAACTGGGAAACATCAGTTTTGTAATCTATACAAACAAGTACTGGTCATTAGTTTGTTTTGGGTCTGCTTTCCTTGAGAGGATCTAGTGTCATAGTTTAACTAGATGAGTGATATGAATTGATAAATTTTATATCTCTTTTTTCTGCTCTGGAGCAGTTAGAAATATCAGAAATTTTCTTTTCCTTGAAAGCTTACTGAAAATTGATTGCAACATCATTGGTTCTATTGTCTGTTAGCTATTAACAAATGGCAATCTATTCCAGTGTTCTTGCCTGGAAAATCCCATGGACCGAGGAGCCTGGCAGGCTACAGTCCATGGGGTCACAAAGAGTAGGACATGGCTAAGAACAAATATACATACATATAGCATGATTTTTATATTTTTCTTCTTTTTTTACTTTTGGTCAATTCAAGTTGTATTTTATACCTCTTCTTGAGTAGCTTTTTTAACTTCTGTAATTTATTTTTTATAATTTTAGTTAATCTAGATTTGCAAAAATTTTTATGTAAAATTTTATATAATATTTTCTCAGTTTTTAAATTCTTCATATCCTCATTTTTCAACCTTGTTCAAATTTGTGTTATTTTCATCTTTTTCTGAGTTAGACCTGTGATGGGTGAATTTACTTTCACAGAAACAACTACTGACTAATTTACATACAAACAATCTAATAACAAGAATCTTTCTTGAGTTCACACAGCTAGTGAGTGGCAGAGATAAGAACAGAACCCTGTCTGACTCAAGCTCACAATTCTAACTACAACTTTCTGCTGCCAAGCCTGCTCCAATGAAATAATGATGGCAGGAAGGAACAAGAAGAGAAGGAGGCAAATAATGGGGAAATTATTAGATCACAGAATACACAATGCATTTTTTAATCTCTTGTCTTCTAAATACAATATTATGACATGTGCTTCATGAACCTTATTTTAATATCAGTTCAGTTCAGTTCAGTTCAGTCGCTCAGTCATGTCCGACTCTTTGTGACCCCATGAATTGCAGCTTTTATTTCCAAGTGTTAGACAAGAGCCCAGTTTCGGGCCCTGGAAGGGGTCCCCCTTCCTGCAACAGTCGGACAGGTGGTGTCTCCTTTAGACCTTTCCCGAACTCTTCTGGTTGGTGGCTTATTAGTTCAGTTCCTTACCAGGACCTCCTGTCATAAAACAGCTCATGCAAATGGTTACTGTGTGCCTGGCCAGGTGGGCGGTTTCAATTAGCATGCTTCCCCTAACAGTGTCAGGGAAAAAATGAAGGAAAAAATTGACTCAGTGGAAAAAACAGAAGACAGAGACAGCTAAAATACACAGAACCCTCTCTCTCTTTCCCTCCCACCTTCCCTCCCTCCTGTCATCCCAGTATTTTGCTGATCAGAAAACTATTGGTATTTTCTCTTGAAGTTATAGGATCCTGCTAAGGGCAAAGAGTCCAGAGAGGATAATATGTGGCCTAGATTCACCGACCAAGAGAGGGGCAGAGCTCAAAGGAGAATCCAATTCTCCCAATGCCAAGTTGCCTCCCCTTTTCAGAACACCGTGATTCTTAGACCTGTGTGCACACTTCTCGGGAGAAATTGTGCCAAGTCCCAGAAGTAGCTAGCATATGTGCCCTTTGGCCAGAGACTGCCTCAGTAAATATATATTGCTTCTTGGCTTGCAAAGCAAATATTTACTCAAAACCCACATAGCATGGCACATAAGTTCCTGACAGCCCTGGGCAGTTTCTATCTCACTTATCATTTATTTTTAATTTGTTTTTTAGTGCATATATTTTCTGCATTAGCCCTGGAATAAACAGAGTTCAGAGTAGAAGACTGGTGAACTAAAAATTTATTTTATTAAAAAACCCTAGTCTCTGCCTTTCACCTCTAGATTCCAATTTCTGACATGTCCATGAGAGCAAAAATCAGTCAATCTTAAATGGAGTCACAGCTCCATTCAAAGGTAGTCTTTAAGACAAGGCATAATGTCTTCCTTTAGTAAATGGGCTTGTCACGTGAGTGTATGTTCCTCGGTTCTTTGTCTCGTCATAACAAAGATTTGGAGTGATGGACATTAAAGCCCCCTCCGCGTGTCACAGCTCTCAGGTCTTGGATAGACCGTGTTATAGCTCTCAGGTCTTGAATGGACTGTGTTATAGCTCTTAGACAAATCAGTGTTATAGCTCAGTGTTACAGCTCTATTTTATTTAGAAGATAGCAGGAAAATCCATCTTCGAGGCGTGAGGGCATGTCGATCTAAAGACAGGAGGAGAAGAGCGCCCCAGAGCACGGGAGAGAGAGAGAGAGAGAGAGAGAGAGAGAGAGAGAGAGAGAGAGAGCGTGAGCTGGCTCTGGCTCCTCTATTTATATGTTTATCTCTCCCTGGGCCTGTCTTACGTAAACTGGGCCAGCCAGGAGTGTTGTTTGTTTTACCTGAGGTCCTCACTCCGGTCCTCGGACCTTCTTTTGTTTTATTTTCGCAGGCTTTTTCCTTCCTTGTCTGTAGCCACCGCCATTCTGGGCTCCTTTTCCCTGTTCTACCTACCTCACAGGCTGAAGAGTTAATGAGACACATGTGGTTCTCAGCCAGTGCCTCAGATCAAGCCTTGGAATACCTGGATTCTGGTCCTGACCTAACCTCCAAATAGCTGGTGACCTTAAGCAAGTTACTTAATCTCTCTGAACTTCAGTTTCCTCTTCTGCATAATGTGACTAATGATATCGTTCTACCTAATTCACTATATTGACAACAGACCAACTGAAGATCAAGTCCAATATCTCTCCACCAAGTAAAGACCTACTAGGAGCCTGGCTGTCCTAGGAATTGAGAAGACACCAATAAACAAAGTGAAAACCTGTCTTTGTGGAGCTTGCATTCCAGTGGGGAGCAGACGATGATAAATAAAGCATAACAGGTCTGACGCTAAGTTCTAAGGGGAAAGAAGTTGTCATGATAAGGAAAGGATGACAGAGGTTCATTTCAGTTCAGTCACTCAGTTGTGTCCAGCTCTTTGTGACCCCACGGACTGCAGCCAGGCTTCCCTGTCCTTCACCATCTCCCAGATCTTGCTTAAACTCACGTCCTGTAGTCGGTGATGCCATCCAACCATCTCATCCTCTGTTGATGACACAGGTGGGTCTCCTTTATCTAAAGGGGAGTCATTAAGAGGCTCTCTGATAATATGAGTCCTGGAGGAGGTGAAGAAGAAGGGTCACAGGCAGGAAGAAGAGTGGGAACAAGGCTCCAGGTGGGAAAGCATGGAGCAGGAGTTCAAGTAGGACGAGCAAGGTGGCTGAAGCAGAGTGAGAGACAGGAGACAAGATCAAGGAGGAAGGATAGGGTTCCCCCAAATTTAGTGTGTGTGAGCATTCCCAGAGGTGCCAGGAAAAGTGATCCAGAGATATTCCTGTATAATAAACACTAGCTTAGAGTCACGCATGTGTGAAGGGTTCTCTAGACCATAATAAACACCACTGCAACCTCACTCAAGAACACAGAATACCCCCTGGTTGCCCATGAACATGTTCCCCTTTATACCAGCTCAACTTATGCAAATTACATGGTATAAATGTGCCTGACTTTCAACCCTCCTTGAGGTCAAGCCACTGTGTTTTAGAAGATTTCATTGCAGGACTGGACATTGGTGTGAACATTGTTAGATGTATACATGAGGGACTGGGCAGCCCAACCTCTGCTGCCTGTATTCGAAGGCTGACTGTGGTTTGTTATGTGAAGCCTGGAAGAGGTTCTCAGCCTTGAGCCCTTGCCTGCTAGACTCTTGCCTACTATTTTTCAAGAATCAGAGAAATATAAGTGTGTTGGGTCTGGATCTTGATCACAGCCTGGGAACAGTTGGAACCACCAGGCTGGAGGTCAGCTGGAGCCATCAGCAGGCCCATGTGGGCCAGGGACAGAGTGGGCACTGTAGGAAGGATGTGATGAGGCGGTCCAGGGCTGTACTGTGACTTAAGCCTAGCCCAGAGAGCACTGAGTAAGGCTGGAAGAGGGAGGGGACATTATTAAGCACCTTGTGTTTTCTAGGCAGGGGGTTCGGCTCTTCTCATGCACAATAACATGAAATCCTTGCTAACCTGCAGAATAGAATGACTTTCTATAGAAGTGGAAACTGGAGTCCAGAGAAGCTGAATAAACTGCCCAAGGCCACACAGCTATTAAGCGGTAATTGGGAGCATTAGAATTCACTGATCCAAAGACTGGCCTCTTTCCATGACACCACACAACAGTTGTTTTGAAATGAGTTACATTATCATGAGCAGCTCAATACAGACCTGTTGAGGTGGGTGGTTGAGATAAGTCACCCTTCCTGTCATCTCAGGAGTCTGAAGAGATGGCCAGATTCTCTAGACACTGGGGTTCCAGTGGAAGGGAACAGCCCATGTTCCCTAAGGGCTCCACTGATATGATGCCCATCTCCTCATCCCCAGGGCCCTCATGCTTGTGGTCCCCTCAGCCTAGGCAGGGCCTCTGACACTGGGCACTCTATCCCCCTTTGCATGACCCGGCACTCACCTACACAGACCCACCTTTGTGGCCCTGGGCCAGGCTGCCTAAGTCAGAGACGTCAGCACTGATCTATGTGTATCCCGAGGTCTGAAACACTGACTTGCTTTATAACTGTCTGCCTCTGCTTCCTTCTTCCTTCTTGGGCTTGTTGGCACTCACTCTCATTCGCGGGCACCCTTGTTCATGAAATGTCATCTGCAAATATGGGAATCTCTGCACCAGGCCCACATTGTTGATATCTCTGGAGTTGTTTATAAAAATATCCCTGGCATTCCCCACTCGACGCGGTTCCACGTCATGCTCCACTTGCAGGCAAGCTTTACCAGCCCGATAAGGAGTGCTTTATTTGTCCTTTAGGGAAGCTATGACTCACATCGCTGCCTTTCCTTCTCTATCTAGAGCTTGTGTTATCCATAAAAAGGGCCATTATAAAGGCCATGGGGAAGACTAATCCCAGTCCTGGGTTTTAAACATTTCCTCTAGGATGCAGTTGAATCAGTGATAACTTGTGACCAATAAGTTTGAAAAGGAACTAGTTAGCTTAACCAGAGGATGGTTATCTCAGCAATTTGTCCATTCATCTTGGGACTGGCTGGTTCAGGTAGGATCTGGCTAGAAATACCATGGGCTGGGTTGCAAATTGTAGCTCAGGGGTTGATTTAACATATTTTTCTGACTGATTAGCTCAAATTGTTACAGCACTCAGTTCAGTTCAGTTCAGTCATGTCCAACTCTTTGTGACCCCATGACCCATGAATTGCAGCACGCCAGGCCTCCCTGTCCATCACCAACTCCCGATTTCACTCAAACTCATGTCCATTGAGTCAGTGATGCCATCCAGCCATCTCATCCTCGGTCGTCCCCTTCTCCTCCTGCCCCCAATCCCTCCCAGCATCAGAGTCTTTTCCAATGAGTCAACTCTTCGCATGAGGTGGCCAAAGTATTGGAGTTTCAGCGTTAGCATCATTCCTTCCAAAGAACACCCAGGACTGATCTCCTTTAGGATGGACTGGTTGGATCTCCTTGCAGTCCATGGGACTGTCAAGAGTCTTCTCCAACACCACAGTTCAAAAGCATCAATTAATTCTTCAGAGCTCAGCTTTCTTCACAGTCCAACTCTCGTATCCATACATGACTACTGGAAAAACCATAGCCTTGACTAGATGGACTTTTGTTGGCAAAGTAATGTCTTTGCTTTTGAATATGCTGTCTAGGTTGGTCATAACTTTTCTTCCAAGGAGTAAGCGTGTTTTAATTTCATGGTTGCAATCACCATCTGCAGTGATTTGGGAGCCCCCAAAAATAAAGTCTGACACTGTTTCCACTGTTTCCCCATCTATTTGCCATGATGTGATGGGACCAGATGCCATGATCTTCATTTCCTGAATGTTGAGCTTTAAGCCAACTTTTTCACTCTCCTCTTTCACTTTCATCAAGAGGCTTTTGAGTTCCTCTTCACTTTCTGCCATAAGGGTGGTGTCACCTGCATATCTGAGGTTATTGATATTTCTCCCGGCAATCTTGATTTCAGCTTGTGCTTCTTCCAGTCCAGCGTTTCTCATGATGTACCCTGCATATAAGTTAAATAAGCAGGGTGACAATATACAGCCTTGATGTACTCCTTTTCCTATTTGGAACCAGTCTGTTGTTCCGTGTCCAGTTCTAACTGTTGCTTAAGACCTTGATCTTTATCTCCCTGAAAGCAAGTCAGCATCACTCTGCCAGGCCTAATATCAAGTAACTGACGTACAGGTACAGAAAGTATGATGGACCCNGTTTTAATTTCATGGTTGCAATCACCATCTGCAGTGATTTGGGAGCCCCCAAAAATAAAGTCTGACACTGTTTCCACTGTTTCCCCATCTATTTGCCATGATGTGATGGGACCAGATGCCATGATCTTCATTTCCTGAATGTTGAGCTTTAAGCCAACTTTTTCACTCTCCTCTTTCACTTTCATCAAGAGGCTTTTGAGTTCCTCTTCACTTTCTGCCATAAGGGTGGTGTCACCTGCATATCTGAGGTTATTGATATTTCTCCCGGCAATCTTGATTTCAGCTTGTGCTTCTTCCAGTCCAGCGTTTCTCATGATGTACCCTGCATATAAGTTAAATAAGCAGGGTGACAATATACAGCCTTGATGTACTCCTTTTCCTATTTGGAACCAGTCTGTTGTTCCGTGTCCAGTTCTAACTGTTGCTTAAGACCTTGATCTTTATCTCCCTGAAAGCAAGTCAGCATCACTCTGCCAGGCCTAATATCAAGTAACTGACGTACAGGTACAGAAAGTATGATGGACCCTGAAACACAGCAGCATCACAGGACCAAGCCCAACCTTTTGCTCAGATCTAGGACACTAGGTCTCTGCCCATTTAGAAAAGTCATGAGGAGCAAATGAGGTAATGTTCATCTATACATTTATTCAACCATGCTCACTGAGACCCACTCTAGTCTGGCCCTGCCAGGCACTGGGCATGCAGGCAGGACAGGATGGTACACATGCTTTGATGGTATTTCCCAGCCTCCCTTGCAGTTATGAGTAGGTTTGGCCAGTGGAACACACACTTCCAGGAGTGGCCTCTGAAGTCTCCTGCACAAACTTCCATAATCTTTCTCTTTTCCTGTGTTTGCCAGCTGAGCAGAAGTTCCAGAAAAAGACTCTGAGATCCTAGAGGAGCCATAAAATGTACAGAGGCCGAGTCCCTGATCACTGCACACAACAAAGGGCTTTTTGAACCCCATGCTCACTGGACTTGATGGGAAGAGAAATACACTTTCGTTGTGTGAAGCCGCTAAAACTCAGGGCTCATTTGTCACATGAGCCTATCCTGACTACTGCACAGCCCTTCACCTTTCACTCATTGTACTTTGGGCGGGTCTTGCCTCTTTCTGTTCCAAAAAAGACAAACCATCCAGAGAGTCCTCCAACTTCCTTCTGCTACATCCCTCAATTGTTTATGTGTCTTCACCCTTTCTTTTTCCATCCCACCCCCGCCCCCCCGCCACAGTAAATCCCTCCAACTAGGATGCTTTATCCTGTCCCATCTGTTTTATACCTGTGTTCTGTTGACTGTCCTCTGCCTTAAAAAATACATTCAACTCTCCTCTTTCCTTAAATGAAAAAACCCCATCTAGAAGTTTGGTATTTAAAGCAAGTTTTCCTCCTGGTCATCCTAGGCATCTGGAGAGATTGACAGATTTTCCAAACAGATTTAGGGTGCAGGTGTGGCAGAGGGTCCATACACATTCCCTGAGAGCTCCACTGATCTTGTCCTTTGAAGAGGATGCCTATCTCCTGAAATAAAGTCCGAGAAAGAGAGCTGTTTATCCACCCTGCATCCCCCTAAAGCAACCAACATATTTGTCTCTGACCCTTCACCACTTAATTTCTGATGAATAAGCCAGAGTTGCTATTTCTGCTTATCACTCATTGATTTCTTAACCCACAGAAACCTAATTTTCTCTCCCACTGCTAGTCTGATACCTTTCATTCAAAGACCAGGGACGACCTCTAACTGTCAAATCCAGGGGATTTTTCTCAGCCTCTTCCAGCTTAGTTTCTCAGAAACACTTGACATTCATCCAGTTTCTCCTCTAACTCACTCTGTTAATGTTTGCAGCCCTTCACTCTCCTGATTCCTTCTAAATGGAGAAAGGTCCCCATGTTCTGCTCTTCGCCAACTCTTTTCTCAAAATTCTCTTTTATCTGGCGAATAAAGCTATTCCTACTAATAATCAGTCTTCCCCAGTGGCTCAGATGGTAAAGCATCCGCCTGCAATGCGGGAGACCTGGGTTCAATCCCTGGATTGGGAAGATCTCCTGGAGAAGGAAATGGCAACCCACTCCAGTACTCTTGCCTGGAGAATCCCACGGACAGAGGAGCCTGGTAGGCTACAGTCCATGGGGTCGCAAAGAGTCGGACACGACTGAGCGACTTCACTTTCTTACTTTCGCTTTCTACTTAATAATAACAATAACATGTACTGAATTCAAGTGTGAGACAAATGCCAAGCCCATCACATGTGTTACCCCACCTCGCCCAAACAAAAGCCCTCTAGGGCTGGTAGTGTTATAGCCCCATTCTACAGATGAGAAAGTCAAGGCAAAAAGCAGAGGTAAGGAACTTGTGCCAGGCCACAGCCAGCAAGGGGTAGAGCCAGACAAGGCCAGTGCTTGCCTGAAGGATGTCTTTAGTTTACATTTGGAAAAGCCAGACACATGACCATTCCAGAGTGCTTATCTTGGCAAGTGGAGGTTGCAGCTGGACCCTCTTCTCCCCTAGGAAAGCTCCTCATGCAGAACATAGAGTGCAGGAGTTTGCAGGCACTCAGGGAGCCAGAATTCAAACCTTGGCGTCTCTGACTCCAGAGTCGTGTGCTCCTCACCTCACAGGGCAGTGTGAGGATTAAAACGAAACGGAGCACATACTGGATATAAAGCTCTTGGCTCAGCGTTCAGCATGTAAGAAATATCTGATATAGTTACTATTATTGTCTTTATTATGCATATCACCATTCTCATCCACTTTCAACGTTTCAAAAGTGAATTCAGCAAACATTTAATCACCTCTCACATGCCAAGTGGTAGGCTAGACGTTGAGGTTACAGAGATGAAGAAAACACTGTTCCTGAAGTTAAAAGTCTACCAGGAGAGAAAGCTACAAAAACAAGGAACTAACTTAAAAGGTGACAAGCTCAGTAACAGAGCTTAAAGCCCTGTGTGAGCATTGAAGGAAGAGCAATATGCTAGCATAGGGGGATGGGAGCCAGGATAAGTCTAGGGGCAGCTTCGGAGAGGAAGGGACATTTCAAAGCATCTGGACCATGAGGGTGGATAACCCAGACAGAGAAACTGGGTGAACAGAAACATACAGGTGGACAAGAACACGGTGTGCATGGCCTGCAGCTTGCAATCGGCGATGGGAAGTCACTGACAGCAGAAGGGCTGTGTCTGGTCAGACGTTGGTTCTAGAAAGAAAGCCCTGACATTTTAAAGTGTTTTGCACATAGTAGGGGCTCAGCAAACATCTGATGGGCAAATAGTTGAATGGAGGAATGAAAGAATGAATGAAGAACTTGAAACATTTTTCCTGAGTCAGCATTGAGACATCACAAGTGAATGTCAAAGTCCTCCGGGGCTGTGTAAACAGGTATGTTTATGTTTATGTATCTATTAGAATCCACTATGGGACAAAGTTTGACTTAAAGAACATTAGCACTGGAAGAATCTGTGATGAGGAATCATTCCTGTTCAAGTCAGCCAGCCAAAAAGCTGAGGCCTTGAGAGGGAGTTGCTTGTGAAAGGGCTTGTCTCAGGGCCCAGCCACAGTTTAGGCTACTGCAATGTGGCTCTCCTTGAGTCTAGCAGCCTAAGTTTCTGATTTGATCAGGTGCTCTATTCAGGAACTCTATCTTCTACTGAGCACATCCTTCACATTCCCACATCTATGCTTTGCTTGTGTGTTAGTGAAAGTGAAATCACTCTCACTCAGTCGTATATGACTCTTTGCGACCCCATGGACTGTAGCCTATCAGGTTCCTCCGTCCATGGGATTTTCCAGGCAAGAGTTCCCTTGGTATCTCTAATTCTCTTGAAGAGATCTCTAGCTGTCTCTTATACACATCTAGATGTGTATAAGAGACAGTATATATATATATCTACATAATGTTTCTGTTGTTCAGTCACTAGGTCATGCCCGACTTTCTGTGACGCCCATGGACTGCAGCATGCCAGACCTCTGTGTCCCTCACAGTCTTCCAGAGTTTGCTCAATAAGAAACATTTATTTGGGAGAAATGAAATGGAGCAGATGGTTTCAACTGGTGAGGCTCGATAAATAAATGACATTCATCTAGTGAACTGTTTATCAAAATAATGTTATAGGTACTAGTATATCCTGCTTAATTAAGTATATATGAAAGGATAATATTTAATTATTATTTATTTAATTTATAATTAATTTTAGAATAATTTTCCAAAGTCTTCACAGTATTTGTGCCTAAATATAATAAGTTCTAATTATTTGCAAAGGGCTTAGGCATTTGCTCATCATGTTGATAAAAGCCAACTTTCTTCTTTGGTTAGATCAGATTGGGATTAATTTAAATCTTTGGCTGTATTCTCAGATGTATTATTCAGGGAACTTATTTCCTATGTTACATTAAAGTGGATACTTGTTTGACTCCACAGCATCCATTTCATCCTTCTCTCATTATGTGATGGTCATGTAGTTTGGGTGGGACTGACTCTCCTTACAATGGAGAGTCCTGAAAAGTATAATCCGATTAACACAATCTCACCTCCTCTGCAATACCAAACTATCAGTTCAGTTCAGTCACTCAGTCGTGTCCAACTCTTTGTGACCCCATGAATATCAGCATGCCAGGCCTCCCTGTCCATCACCATCTCCTGGAGTTCACTCAGACTCACATCCATCGAGTCCGTGATGCCATCCAGCCATCTCATCCTCCGTCGTCCCCTTCTCCTCCTGCCCCCAATCCCTCCCAGCATCAGAGTCTTTTCCAATGAGTCAAATCTTCGCATGAGGTGGCCAAAGTATTGGAGTTTCAGCTTTAGCATCATTCCTTCCAAAGAAATCCCAGGGTTGATCTCCTTCAGAATGGACTGGTTGGATCTCCTTGCAGCCCAAGGGACTCTCAGGAGTCTTCTCCAACACCACAGTTCAAAAGCAACAATTCTTCGGTGCTCAGCCTTCTTCACAGTCCAACTTTCACATCCATACATGACCACAGGAAAAACCATAGCCTTGACTAGGCGGATCTTAGTCGGCAAAGTAATGTCTCTGCTTTTGAATATACCATCTAGGTTGGTCATAACTTTTCTTCCAAGGAGTAAGCGTCTTTTAATTTCATGGCTGCAGTCACTATCTGCAGTGATTTTGGAGCCCAAAATAGTAAAGTCTGACACTGTTTCCACTTTTTCCCCATGAAGTGATGGGACCGGATGCCATGATCTTTGTTTTCTGAATGTTGAGCCTTAAGCCAACTTTTTCGCTCTCCTCCTTCACTTTCATCAAGAGGCTTTTTAGTTCCCCCTCACTTTCTGCCATAAGGGTGGTGTCATCAGCATATCTGAGGTTATTGATATTTCTCCCGGCAATCTTGATTCCAGCTTGTGTTTCTTCCAGTCCAGCTACATGACTACTGGAAAAACCATAGCTTTGACTAGATGGACCTTAGTCGGCAAAGTAATGTCTCTGCTTTTGAATATACTGTCTAGGTTGGTCATAACTTTTCTTCCAAGGAGTAAGCGTCTTCTAATTTCATGGCTGCAAACACCATCTGCCGTGATTTTGGAGCCCCCAGAAATAAAGTCTGACACTGTTTCCACAGTTTCCCCATCTATTTCCCATGAACTGATGGGACCGGATGCCATGATCTTCGTTTTCTGAATGTTGAGCTTTAGGCCAACTTTTCCACTCTCCTCTTTCTTTCATCAAGAGGCTTTTTAGTTCCTCTTCACTTTCTGCCATAAGGGTGGTGTCATCTGCATATCTGGGGTTATTGATATTTCTCCCAGCAATCTTGATTCCAGCTTGTGTTTCTTCCAGTCCAGCTTTTCTCATGATGTACTCTGCATAGAAGTTAAATAAGCAGGGTGACAATATACAGCCTTGACGTACTCCTTTTCCTATTTGGAACCAGTCTGTTGTTCCATGTCCAGTTCTAACTGTTGCTTCCTGACCTGCATACATATTTCTCAAGAGGCAGGTTAGGTGGTCTGGTATTCCCATCCCTTTCAGAATTTTCCACAGTTTATCGTGATCCACACAGTCAAAGGCTTTGGCATAGTCAATAAAGCAGAAATAGATGCTTTTCTAGAACTCTTTTGTTTTTTTGATGATCCAGCGGATGTTGGCAATTTGATCTCTGGTTCCTCTGCCTTTTCTAAAACCAGCTTGAATATCAGGAAGTTCACGGTTCACGTATTGTCGAAGCCTGGCTTGAAGAATTTTGAGTGTGTGTGTGTGTGTGTGTGTGTGTGTGTGTGTATATATATATATATATAGACAATATAATTAGGAGAGTTGACTGGATACAAGATAAAATAATGAAAACAAATTGCTTTTTTTCCTCAGTTCAGTTCAGTCAGTCATGTCTGACTCTTTGTGACCCCATGGACTGCAGCACGCCAGGCTTCCCTGCCCTTCCCCATCTCCCAGAGCTTGCTCAAACTCATGTCCATTGAGTCAGTGAGGCCATACAACCATCTCATCCTCTGTCATCCCTTTCTCCTCCTGCCCTCAATCTTCCCCAGCATCAGGGTCTTTTCCAAAGAGTTGGCTCTTCTCATCAGGTGGCCAAAGTATTGGAGCTTCAGCTTCAGCATCAGTCCTTCCAATGAANCTCCCAGAGCTTGCTCAAACTCATGTCCATTGAGTCAGTGAGGCCATACAACCATCTCATCCTCTGTCATCCCTTTCTCCTCCTGCCCTCAATCTTCCCCAGCATCAGGGTCTTTTCCAAAGAGTTGGCTCTTCTCATCAGGTGGCCAAAGTATTGGAGCTTCAGCTTCAGCATCAGTCCTTCCAATGAATCAATCCTTCCAAGGGTTGATTTCCTTTAGAATTGACTGGCTTGATCTCCCCAGCAGTCCAAGGGACTCTCAAAAGTCTTTTCCAACACTACAGTTCAAAAGCATCAGTTCTTCAGTAATCAGCCTTCTTTATGGTGCAACTCTCACATCCATATATGACTACTGGAAAAACCATAGCTTTGACTCTATAGGCCTTTGTTGGCAAAATAATGTCTCTGCTTTTTAATATGCTTCTTTCCTACTCTAGCAATAAACAGCTCAAATTGAAAATGGGGAAATATGCAACTTATAGTTATAAAATTATCATATTCTTAGAATAATAACAACTATAGTCAGCATCATAATTCCATGCACTCTTCTAAGCAATCCTCACAACACCCTTGAGATAGATTACTATTGCCAATCTTAATTTGCAGAAAGGAACACTGAGGAATGGGGAGATTAAGTGATTTACCCTATATCACTAGCTAGTAATGCATTAAGAGTTGAAATTTGAATTCTAGTAGCTGGCACTGAGACAACCCTTGTAACCACTGTAATACTGTATGTTAATTTTAAAAACTGACATATAATGTTATATTGGTTTCAGGTATATAACATGATTTGATATTTGTGTATATTGTGAAATGATCACCACAGTACCTCTAGTCAACATCCATCACTGCACATAGCTTTTTTTTCCTTGTGATGAAAACTTATAAGATCTACTTACTCTTTTAATAGGAACCTACTATATAGTACTAGGAATTCTACTCAATACTCTGTAATGGCCTATATGGGAATAGAATCTAAAAAAGAGTGGATATATGCATATATATAACTGATTCACTTTGCTGTACAGCAGAAGCTAACACAACATTGTAAATCAACTATACTCCAATAAAAATTAACTGTAAGAAAACCTTAGTAATTTTTAAATATACAGTAGAGTATCCCTGGTGTCTAAGACAGTAAAGAATCTGTCTGCTATGCAGGAGACCCAGGTTTGATCCCTGGGTTGAGAAGCTCCCCTGGTTAAGGGAATGGCTATCCACTCAAGTATTCTTGCCTGGAGAATTCCACGGACAGAGGAACCTAGCAGGCTACAGTCCATGGGGATAAAAAGAGGCTGACTTGACTGAGCCACTAATACTTTCACTTTCACAATATTATTAACTATAGTCATCATGCTGTACCTTACATTCCCAGGACTTTTTTAAAAAGTCTTTATTGAATTTGTTACAGTACTGCTTCTGCTTTATGTTTTGGTTTTTTGGCCACGAGACATGTGGGATCTTAGATCTCTGACCAGGGATTGAATCCTCCCTTCCTGCATTGAAAGACAAAAGTTTTAACCACTGGACCACCAGGGAAGTCTCTAATTTTTTTTTTTAATTGACTGGAAGTTTTATAGTGTATAAATTTAGTCAAGAACTGACTTCATACATACTCATATGAAGTTATACAATATAACTATAAGATATAAAGTGAGCATGGGACAAACAGAAAATCAGCCATCTCCCAGGGAGTGAAAGGGCTGAGTCCTAACCACTAGACCACTAGGGAACTCTGTCAACCATCTCCTTGGAAGGGAAGATAAAGTATCACAAGAAGGGACTTCCCTGGCGGTCCGTGGTTAAGAATCTGCCTTCCAATGCAGGGGAAGTGGGTTCCATCCCTGATCAAGGAAACTGAGATCCCACATGCCACCAGGGCAACAAAAAAGGTCCCCCATGACTCAACCAAGATCTCACGTGCCACAACTGAGATCTGACGCAGCCGAATAAAGAAATAAATAAATGTTTTTTAAAAACCAGGAAAAAGTCAATTTTCCTCAAATTAAAGTACACTGTTAGTTACTATAGTTCCAATCTGTATCTCAAAGAACAGTTAAGGACAAATATCTTTTTAAAAAGAAATAGATAGATTTGTCTTACCAAATAGATCAGAACACGCTCAAAGACTAGTTAATCAAATCAATAAATAGAAGGGAATCAATAACTAAACAGGAATCAAAAATTAGGTATTTCTGTACATCAGAACATGACAATTCAGTTCGGTGGAGAAAGTAAGGATGACATAAGAGATGGCCCTGGAACAGGTGGCTGTCCTTGCTGAGAGCCAATGCCCGGCTGGGACTGTGTACCTGCTGGGCTTTTGTTCCGAAGCAGTGGTGCCTCGTAGAGGAGAACACAGCTTCTCTTGCAGGACACTCACAGCATCAAAACTGAGGTATTGAGACACTGACTTGAGTTCCAGGCTGTCCTTGTGGGTTCTGGTCTATCCTTTCTCCCCTACTTTTCATCCACCTGCTTCCCAGTTAGTTGCCTGCCCTGCAGACCCCACACTCCAGCATCAGAAGCAAATATAACAGCCTCCATAGACTGTTTAGCTCTTATAGTTAGTTGCTCAGTTGTCTCTGACTCTTTGCAACCCCATGGACCATATAGCCTGCGAGGCGCCTCTGTGCATGGGATTTCCCAGGCATGAATACTGGAATGGGTTGCCATTTCCTTATTGAGTAAGGGCAATTTTCTGTAGGGCTTTCCCTTGTGGCTCAGCTGGTAAAGAATCCACCTGCAATGCAGGAGATTTGGGTTTGATCCCTGGGTTTGGAAGATCCCTTGGAGAAGGGAAAGGCTACCCACTCTAGTGTTCTGGCCTGGAGAATCCCATGGACTGTATAGTCCATGGGGTCACAAAGAGTTGGACACGACTGAGAGACTTGCACTTTCACTTTCCTGTCACAAATCAATTTCTTTCCTTTTTTTTTTGGACACAGAGCAAGCTTTATTCAGTGGCCAGAGAATGGAGAAGCAGTAACCAAGTCCACAGATCAAATTCTCATCCACACGGGGAGAGGCATTTAAATTTAAAGGGTAAAGATAAAGGCAGGAGTTGTTGTTTAGTTACTAAGCTGTGTCTAACTTTTGCAACTCCATGGACTGTAGCCTGCCAGGCTCCCCTGTCCATGGGATTTCCCAGGCAAGAATGCTGGAGAGGGTTGCCATTTCCTTTTCCATGTAACAAATCTCTTAATTGAAAAAAAATTATGTGCATATATGTATGTGATAGTCACTCACTTGTGTCCAACTCTTTGTGACCCCATGGACTGTAGCCCAGGCTCTCCTATCCCTGGAATTTTCTAGGCAAGAATACTGGAGTGGGTTGCCATTCTCCTTTCCAGGGGATCTTCACAACTCAGAGACCAAACCCACATCTCCCACGTTGTAGGCAGATTCTTTACCATATATCCATATATAAATATATATATATGCATGTATATGCATATCCTAATGGTCTGCTTGTCTGTGCCATTGTTTATTGAGATATAGTTGACATACAGCATTGTATAAGTGTAAGACGTATAATGTGTTGATGTGATACATTTATATATTGCATTATGGTTACCACTATAGTTAGCTAACGCCTCTATTATGTCACATAGTTAACATTTCTTTTATGTGGTGAGAACAGTTTGAGCTTTGACTGACATACTAGATGAAAGATGTATAAGCTTTCACTGTATTATTCTTTCAACTTTCCTTTAGGCCTCAAATTTTCAAAATAAAATCTCAGGGGGAGGGAAATACAAAGGATCTAACATTAACAGAAGGGCAAATTCAACTGGTTAGCAAACTTGAAATATGTTCAAATTTGTTACGTGTCAAGGACATGCAGTTTAATAAGGAGATACCACTTAATGTCCACTTTGGAAATTTTCCCAGTGGAAAACTGGGGCTCACAGTTACTGGAGGACTCTGAAAGCCAGGGTAGACTATGTGCCCCCAGAGTTAGCCCCCCAGGGTGAGTTGCTAGGATGTACACCAGTTCCCACAAGTCATCAGTTAAGAGCTTTTCTGGCAGGAGGCACTGATTTCCAGCAGCTTCTTACCGTCTGCCAATAAAAAGCTGCAAAGATCCTGGCAGCTGGAAGAAGTGCACCCAGTGGGAAGGCCTGGGGACCAGGGGTGTCTGAGGCTCTGTGTGTCTCCCCCTGCATAGCTCAGGTCCATTCATGCCCCTCCTGAGGTCACACTGTGACCACTTCTCCAAGGTCACATCTTCTCACAAGCGGAGGAGGAGCTGGGACTTCCTTGGTGGTCCAGTGGCTAAGGCTCCGCATGCAGGTAGCCAGGGTTTGATCCCTGGTCAGGGAACTAGATCCTGTCCACCACAACTAAGCCCTGAGCAGACACTTAGATAATTTTTTTTTTTGGTAAGTGGAAAGGAATAAAAAAAGAGGAAGAAAAACTTACTCTAGGAGGGTCAGTGGGACAATGGGACAAATTACAATGCTGCGGTTGGTGCTAAGGCTGAAGCTGAAATTCTTTCTCCTGTCCGTCCATTCTGGACTCCCCCTTGCTCTCAAGTAGCACTTGAAGGTGGTCTGGATGGCTCGTCCCATAGGTAACCCAGACTGTCATTTCCAAGGGGCCATCACTGCCCACGTGTGGACAATGTCTCACCAGGCACAGGGCACAGAGCACCGAGGGGTGCCCATGAATCTCCTGGGTGCTGACGCATTCCACCTGCTCCCATTAGGTAGCAGCAGCCCTGTCTAGGTTGGATTTCCCAGGGAATAATCACTCAGCTCTAAGTGTGTGAGAGAGAGCGAGGCACAACTGCTAAGCGTGGAGGGCTCTGGGTAGCACATAGTCCCTCTCTCTGCCTCCTTTCACCTTCTGCTCCCACTGCTACCTAAGTACTCATCTCCACATTCTCCCATTTAAATTCTTGAAAACTAAATTCTTTTTTCGTTTTTGGCCGTACCACAAGTGTGGCATGTGGGATCTCACACCCCTGACCAGGAATCGAACCCACGTCCTCTGCAGTAGGAGCCTGGAGTCTTACCATTAGGCCACCAGGGAAGTCCCCTGAGAGCTAGCATTTAATAACCTCACATCTTCCCTGATTTCTAGGCCAAGCCAACCCAGAGGGGTGGTCTCTGGACTGACCAGCCTTGAATCTGCTGCCTCTTGGTTATCTCAATCAACTGAGGTCAGAGGGGTTGGGGGGAGGGTCCATAATACAGCGTTGGAGGTCTAGGGCTGCCTCATCAGTAGGGGTCTGACCCCTTAGAAGGGGCTATAGGTGTGGCCGGCACAATATTTGGCATATGTGGTAAAGCAGCCGTAGCCCTGCAGGGCAGCCTTTTGTCACCTGCCCTCCTAGTCACACGGCTAGTGCATAATGAACTTATAGCCTACTCAGTGCAGTTCCGGAGTTGTAAAATAAGTGAGTTGAGCTCCCTAAGATTCCTTCAAGCTCCAAAACGACTGATAACAGCCTCTTGCCTCAAACATTTATACATAAACTATTGTTAAGCCAGGACTGCCTCCAACAGATGCTTACATAAATTTTTTAAGCCTCAAATTTCATTCCTTCAACATATGCTAGCTGTTATTATTCATCTTTATTATATCTCATTCTGTGGTTGGAGCCGTCATCTTGCTCTGCTGCAATGTTTGAATCATGAGTTTTCCTTTTGGTGTATTTGCTTTTCTGTAGAGCTCTGGGCCATCATCATCTATGAATGTGCTTTCTGGGTCGCCATTCAAGAGAGGGCCAAGCAGAGGCCTAGGCAGTCACTGGAGACCTGCTGGTACCCTGGTTTCCGTGATCAACAAGCTGCAAACCCTCTTAATGATGCTGTCCTCTCTCCTGCCTCTGAAGTGACTTAACAGACTTTCAGTGATGCTTTTGCTAAAATTGACATCTACACTATCTCCAGACGGGATCCCCTTAACTGATGTCAGATATCTAGACAATCCCATATTTCACAGATAGGAAATTGTGACTTGCCCAAAGTGACACACTGCGGCTATGCTGGCTTCTTTATCTATACCAAGTTCTTTCCATTACATCATGCTTCCTCCACAGTTCAGGAAACTTATCTCCTGCTGCTGTAAAAAAAATTACCATGAACTCAGTGGCTTAAAAAAATACAAGTTTCTAATAAATGCCGGAGAAGGTGTGGAGAAAGGGGAACCCTTCTATGCTGTTGGTAGGAATGTAAATTGTACAACCATTATAGAGAACAGCATAGAGACCCCTTAAAAAAACTAACTATAAAATTACCATATGATCCAGCAATTCCACTCCTGGGCATATATCTGGAGAAAACCATAATTTGAAAAAGAAACATGCATCACCTTAATGTTCACTGCAGCAACGATTTACAATAACCAAGACATAGAGGGAACCTAAATGTCTATTGGCAGAGAAGTGGATAAAGAGGATGTGGTACATATATACGATGGACTATAACTCAGCCACAAAAAAGAACAAAACAATGCTGTCCGCAGCAACATGGATGGGCCCAGAGATTGTCACAGTAAGTAAAGTAAATCAGAGAGAGGAAGACAACTATCATATGATATGACTTATCAAAGCTACAAATGAACTTATTTACAGAACAGAAATAGAATCACAGATGTAGAAAACAAAGTTACAGTTACCAGTGGGGAAGGGTAAACTGGGAGATTGGGATTGACATATGTACACTACTATATATAAAGTGGATAACTAATAAAGACCTACTGTATAGCATAGGAAACTCTACTCAATACTCTGTAATGATCGATATGGGAAAAGAATCTAACAAAGAAAGAATATATGTATACACATAATGATTCACTGTTTGATATGCCTGAAACTAAGACAACATGGTTAATCAACTATCCTCCAGCAAAAATTAAAAAAAAAATACAAGTTTCTTATCTTACAGTTCTGACACATCTCCCTGGCTCAAAGTCAAGGTGTCAGTGGGGCTGGTTCCTTTCTGGAGGTGAGGATCTGTTATTTTGCCTTTCCCAGCTTCTGGAGGCTGCCCGCGTTCCTTGGCTTGTGGTCCCCTTCTTCTGCCTGCAGCATCTTATTCATGTCACATCTCTCTGCCCGATCACCCAAGGTCGAACCTCTTTCCTCCCATGACCCTGAAAACTTCTTCCTTTCAAAGACTTATGATTAGATTGGCCTGCAGGGTAAAACAGGGTGATCTCCCCATCTAAAGATTCTCAAGTTAGTCACATTAACAATTTCATCAGGCAAAGTAACCTATGCACGGGTTCTGGGGGTTAAGACTGTGAACACTGGGGAGAGGCCATTTTTCTCCTATCACACCCTGTCCGTAGATCAGAGCCTCCTGGAGTCAGTGAGTTAGGCTACCGAAGGTGGACAGAACCTGACTTTCAGAGTCTTTGGAGACCTCCTTGACTTCCTGATGTTGGCTGCACTTCACCAAGCCCTCTTCCACACAGCAAATTCTTTCCTGATGCTCCTAGCTTGGCTCGCTCCTCTGTCTACTGTAGAACCACTCTCTGAAATGAGCACAGAGGATCAGGAGAGGACACAGAATGGGCTCTGGTGTTTGTTCTCTAGGATCTCAGCTGAAATTATGATCCTGGAGAAGCTGAAATGTACAGCACTGTCCCCTCAGCTCTGAGAAGCCCCCAGGCATTCCTGACATTTGAGCAGTTGAGGTGCGGCTCAGACTTTCAGATGTCCTTTCTGATGTCCAGCCTCAAAGGGAAATATGTGTGTCAATATCACAAAGATACCACGTGACACATTTGGGAAAGGAGAGCAACTCTGCTCTCATAACCATTTTCCATACGATGATCTAGGACTGAGGGAATGCAGAGAGTCATAAGGAGATGTGTATCCATCACTAAAAGAGCTAAAGAGGACAGAGACACAGGCCAGGTGGCCCAAGACATCCAAAGCATCATGAGTGTGAAGCTCATTCAACCCCATTTGGGCATCCTGCCTCCTGAAGCCTCTCCAACAGGCGAGTTAGGCAGCATGCCTATTGATTCCTCTTTTGAGCACATAGTGGTAGCTTGCTTTTGACATTTTACCTGGCACCCAGCCCCTGTTCCATACAGGTTCTGAAAACTGGAACATTATCTCCAGTTTACAGAATTTCTGCAAGTGTTCCTGCAATTGATTTACACACCTGCTGTCTCCACCTCTAAACCCTGTGCTCCACAGATTCAAGTGCCCTGACTGCCCCCACTCACCACAGCTGCTCTGTATACTCCCACTCACTTTCACAGGCCCCTGAGAGCCCAGGAAGTCACAACATGCACCACTGTTGCTGTCTAGGGGAGGCCTTGACTGTGTTCCTCCCCCAGGGGAGGGGGCTGAGTTGTTGGAAACTAATCAAGCAGGGACGGTTAACAGCTGCAGGGAAACACCTTAGGAAAGAAACCATGAGCCTTAAAAGAAGGAAATACTTGTAGAATCTGTCCCCATGACCTTTAAAGACTTCTGAAAATGGCCAGTCAAGTCGTTTCCCACCCTGGGATAAAACCACAGCCATCACAGGCACTGTTCAGGCCACAGACTCCTCTGGGCTTCACCTTGCGACAGGCTCGGGCAGAGATGGTCACCCTGTACAGACACCCCGACAGACTGCAGAGGCCAGGGGATGTGTATGCGTGCCTGCACACTCACACCCCTGTGGACGTCTGCCTCCCCCCTCCCACCACCGACGTTCCTCAGGTGACAAATGTATTCTTCTGTGTCAGTGGCACTTTTTCTGGGGCAAACTGGGTGTCACCATTGGGCACAGCTCCCATCAGACCCACAGGCCCATCTCAGCGCCCCTCCACACACCACTGACCATACACTACAAGCTGCTAGTGTGTGGTGAGGACCTCTTTCCCCTTCCTTTTTCCTCCTCACAGCTGCGGTGATGGGGGAGGGGGGTTTTGAGGGGGCGGACGTCACCCACTTGGGGTGGGTTTTTCCCAATTCTGTACCTTATCTTGTCCCAGCTCTTCTCACCCGCCAACTGGGCCCTTTTAGGGGGGGTCACATCCTGGTAAAAGAACTTTAGGGAGCACTTCTGCTCAGCACCGCCCCCCCCATTTCCTGTCCTCCATCTGCCAGGCCTCTCAGCCCCTGGTCTTTCCCCACAACTGCCCCCCTTTTTTACTGGGTCTGTGTGTAAAACAACAATATAGGGGCTTCTTTTTTTGCCCATGTCACGTGGCTTGTGGGGTCTTAGTTCCCCATCCAGGGATTGAAATTGGGCCCTTGGCAGTGAGAGTATGGAGTTCTAACCACTGGTGTGGGTGCTAAGTCACCTCAGTCGTGTCTGACTCTTTGTGACCCCATGGACTGTAGCCCACCAGGCTCCTCTGTCCATGGGATTCTCCAGGCAAGAACACTGGAGTGGGTTGCCATTTCCTTCTCCAGGGTTCCCGACTCAGGGATCCAACCTGAGTCTCTTACCCCTCCTGCATTGGCAGGTGAGTTCTTTACCACTAACACCATCTGGGAAGCCTCCTCAACTACTGGACCACTGGGAAATTCCTGCAGGGATTTTTAAAGGAAGAATTTTACTAGGAAAATAAGAGAGATGCCAGTACCCAACTAAGAAGATAGTCAAACCTTCGTTGGTCCAAAGTCTTCCCACTCAGAACCCAGCCATTCTCCCTCTGAGAAGCTGCAGTCCATCTTCATCCCTATGCAAGTCCTTTGTCCGTCTGTTCCTTGACTCCCAACAAGATGCATGAACAGTCAGTGGTGTGGGCACACCCATGGAGGTGTCCCTTGCCCTCACCCCCAGCCCTGCTTGTCCCAGAGCTTCTGCCTCCTGGATTCAGCTTGCTCTGTCTAGCTGATACTAGAACACAGGGGTCACATAGACTGCCAAGCAGGATGGGACAAGGAAGGGGCTGATGGGCCACAGGGGTGACTAGTAGGGCACCAAAGGTGGAGGAGGCCAGAGAAAGACTGGAGTAAGAGTCTGGAGGGTGTTTACACAGGAGAGGCAGTTTGGTCCCAGATCCTCTGCATCCTCCAAAGGGCTGCCACATCTCCAGGAAGGGCTTGGAGTGAAAATTTCCCCAAGTGGGGGATTCCTGGCAGCTCTGTAGGACGACAGCAGAAAGGGATCCAGGACCACCCTGAAACCTCTCAAACTGATGGAGAGAAAATGCCCACCAAGTAAGGGAACCCCATTCTGGGAACTCAGTGAAAGTGAAATTTGCTCAGTCGTGTCTGACTCTTTGTGACCCCATGGACTATACAGTCCATGGAATTCTCCAGGCCAGANAAAGGGATCCAGGACCACCCTGAAACCTCTCAAACTGATGGAGAGAAAATGCCCACCAAGTAAGGGAACCCCATTCTGGGAACTCAGTGAAAGTGAAATTTGCTCAGTCGTGTCTGACTCTTTGTGACCCCATGGACTATACAGTCCATGGAATTCTCCAGGCCAGAATACTGCAGTAGGTAGCCTTTCCCTTCTCCAGGAGAATCTTCCCAACCCAGGGATCGAACCCAGGTCTCCCTCATTGCAAGCAGATTTTTAACCAGCTGAACCACAAAGGAGGCCCAAGAATACTGAAGTGGGTAACCTATCCCTTCGCAAGCAGATCTTCCTAACCCTGGAATCGAACTGGGGTCTCCTGCAGGAACTCAGATCTGCTGGGAATCCCAGGATGAGGGAGAGCCAGGGCTCCAGACTAGGACCCCCCAATCTGATGGGAGGGTAGAGCCCCACCCTGGAGCGGTGATTAGGAGACCCTCTGCGGTCAGTTGAGCATGACAGAGCTCCGACTGCACATAGAAAGCCCAGGGACTGGGCAGCCACGAAAGGAGTGTGGGGCAAATCAGGTGACCAGGGTGGGTTGTTGGAGCCCAGCACTGTCAAGGCGGGTCTTGGATGCAAGAAGGAGGGGCACAGGCAAGATGCAAGGCCAGGCATGAGTACTGGCTCTCTGACCCCCTCAGCCCTGACCCCCTGCTTTGGGCCTCAGTTCCCCTCCCCTGACCCTCTGCCCAGGGCTCAGGGATGCCATTTGCTTCACTGAGCCCATCTATCTGAAACGGGTTCACAGCTTCCTCTTTTGTGACTGGAAGTCACAGGGCAAGGCGTGAAGCCGTCAGTCACAGAGGCAACACAGAGCCTCGTCGTTTGAAAGGGTTGAGGGGAGGGGGCAGGGTGAGAGCGGCAGGGTAGCCCCGGGCCGGTGGATGAGGAGGGGGACCAGTGGGAGCAGAGGTGCCCAAGACCATGGCTGAGGCCATCACCTATGCAGACCTGAGGTTTGTGAAGGCTCCCCTGAAGAAGAGCAACTCCAGCCACCTAGGACACGGTAAGGGCAGCTGCAGCGGCTCCTTGATTCTGCAGCTCCATCCTCCTTCGAGACCCCACTCCCACCCCACAGACCCCCATCCTGATCCCACCTTTCCTCTCCTCTCCAGACCCAGAGGCTGATGAAGATGGCGAACTCACCTATGAGAATGTGCCCCCAGGCACAGGAGGACCCTCGAGCTTGGCTTCCTCTGGATTACGGGATAAAGCAGGTCTGGGGAGCCTGGGGGATTCGTGTTTGTGAGGGGCTGTGTTTTGAGTTGGGGGAGTCCACAGCATTCTTGGGAGGACAGTATCCTTGGAGAGAGGATGGGGGTTCTCAGGAAGAGAATGAGGACCAACCACGGGAGCCAAGGAAGAATAAAGCTTCCGGGGGGGGGATTGAGGGCTCTATAGAGGGATCAGGGCAGTCTTGTTGGGGTGCAGAGCTCCAGTGGGAAATGGGAGTCCCTAGGGAGAGAGGAGAGAAGAGAAGAGAGGGAAGGGGGAGGAAGGAAGAGCACTCCTGGGGAGAGGGGTTTGGCAGGCAGATGAGTGGCCCCAGAGGGAAAGATCAAGGGAGACCATGAAGGGTTACAGAGGGTCCCCGGGGAAAGGATAAGGTAAGACCTACGAGGGGCACGGGAGCCCCAGGGGAGATAAGGAGCTCCGGAGAGCGCTAAGGGTGGCCCCAGCGGCGGCTGAGGGCACCTTAGGACAGACTGGAGTCTCGGCGCGGTGGAGGGGGTAGGAGTGGGAAGAAGGGGCATTTCCTGGGCTTTCTCACCTTCACAGGAGTCTCTCCCTTCCGCAGGGGCCCAGTCGGAGCAGCCAACAGCTGCCTGGAGCCCCGTGACGTCACCAGCTGCCGGGCGGATTCTCTGGTGTGAGTACCCGGTGCTCCCAGCCCCGCGCGCGCCTCCCGCTGCCCAGCTAGTGTTCCACGTCTTTCGCGGATGCTCTTTCCCGCCAATCTCCACACCCCCCACCCCTCGGTCTATCCATTTTCATGGGGCTCACTGCACCCCCACCCCGCAACCCGCTGTCTCCCTAAGGCCATGCAGCCTGCATGCGGTACCTGGTTCTGGGCCTGCTCCTCATCTGCCTGCTGTGCGGGGTGGCTGCCACCTGCCTGGGAGTGCGCTGTGAGTATGGCTGCCCCTGGTTTTCCACTTACCCGGAACAACGTTCTCCCCTACTCTCCCCAACAGCTGCCCTTCCTCAGCAGGGCGGGAGTCACTACCACCACAGCTTCAGCCTTGGGCTGGTTTCTAGTCAGGTCTGTTTTCAGAGCGCAGTGACTTCCTAGATTGTCCTGACCTAACCCAGTGCCCCCTGAAGCTTTAGGTGGTCAGATCTTATATTCCATTCCAGCCTTAGGGCAAACTTGCAAGAAGCAGAAAAGGGACTGACGCTGAAGCCTCGGGTTACCAGGGCATGACTGATGATGTCCTGAATCTCTTTATGGCCAAACAGATCTGCAAGTGTCTCGGCAGCTCCAGCAAATGAACAGGGTTCTGGAAGCCACCAACAGCAGCCTGAGGCAGCAGCTGAGGCAGAAGATAACCCAGCTGGGGCAGAGGGAAGAGGATTTGCAGGGATCCAGGATGAAGCTGGCCCAGAGTCAGGAAACACTACAGGTGGAACAGAAGGCTGGCCAGGCTACCAGACAGCAGTTGCAGGTCTGCCAGTCTGACGGAGAGAAGACGAAAGAGACCTTGAGAAATAAGGAGACAGAGAGGGTGAACTTGGAGCAGAGGCTGAACAGTATGCGGGAAAGACTACAGCGCTTCTTCAAGTGCTCCTCCCCAGGTATCTGCTCTGGGAAAGGAGAGATGGGAGGCCCTGCCATGAGGGATGGATTGAAGCAAGGGGTCTGTCTATCTATTGGGGTGCCATTGGAGTTGTTCAGGAAAGGGGTGGTGAACCAGAGTGCTGGCATCCTTGGCCAGCAGGGGGAAGGATCTAGCCACCTACTGGATTTAGGGTTTGATCCCTGGGTTGGGAAGGTCTCCTGGAGAAGGGAAAGGCTACCCACTCCAGTATTCTGGCCTGGATAATTCCATGGACTGTATAGTCCATGGGGTGGCAAAGAGTTGGACACGACTGAGCAACTTTCACTTTCACCCAGCTCTAAGGTGGAGTCCTCTTGGGGAGAAGAGGGTGGCAGCCAGCAGTGCAAATGATACAGAGCAGCAAGCTCAGGCCTCATCTGGCTCATCTCAGGGTTCGGGGCATATCAGTGTTAAGGATCTGGATACTCCCTGAATTTGGATGTGAAATTGATTGTTCACGTTTTTCTATAGAGAGGACCTATGCTGCTAGGTCACTTCAGTCGTGTCCAGCTCTGTGTGACCACATAGATGGCAGCCCACCAGGCTCCCCCGTCCCTGGGATTCTCCAGACAAGAACACTAGAGTGGGTTGCCATTTCCTTCTCCAATGCGTGAAAGTGAAAAGTGAAAGTGAAGTCACTCAGTCATGTCCGACTCGTAGCGACCTCATGGACTGCAGCCTACCAGGCTCCTCCGTCCATGGGATTTTCCAGACAAGAGTACTGGAGTGGGTTGCCATTGCCTTCTCTGAGAGAGGACCTATAGCTTTACTTAATACTTGCTATAGCTGAGATTCCCCCAAAGATTAAGAACTACTGATAGTTGTGGTACAGTCTGGAGTTGGGGCAAGGCAGCTGAGGCTCTCTCAGAGAGCTTGGAGGGCAGTGAACTAGGGTGGAATTGCTCATCCCTTTTGAAAGGAGGAGTGCAGCAGTATGTGGGGTTGAAAGAGGGGGACACATAGAAGGTCTGCCAAAGTAGGCTGAGGTTGAGGGAGGGTCCCCCGCCTGAGAGGAGGGGACTGCTTGTGGACTGGTTGTCTAGAGGTTAGGCTCTGTCTAGGTCATGGGCATCTGGATACTCCCCCAAAGCTTTAAACAACGTGATTATGTACAGACACCTGCAGCCCTGGTTTCTTTAACTCTCTCATTCTCTACAAGCCTCACTTTCATGCCAGTACTGCCCACCCCCACTGCCATGCCCCATCCCCACAGCTGAACCTAGACCTCAGCATCCCAAACCACACTTCCACTGAAAGGACAGTTCAGATCTTCACTGTGACCACAATGGGCCCCCACACTTCTTCAATCTCACAGAGGCCTGCTACCTGCTGGCTCCTCTGTTTCCTCCCTTCTCATCAGCCATCACCTGTCTTCACTTCTTTCTCTACCCATCTTGATTTGAGGACCTGTCCCCTTACTTCAGCCACCCAACTCACTCCTTGGTTCCAGTGTCCTTCTGGCATATCTGATTGGCAATATCTCAACTCTGGCTGAACACACATGCCTGCACCCAGGGGTGACAAGCTGTGCAGTCATTCTGCTTGGTGCCACAAAACTCGAGTCTCAACGTCTGGTGGGAGCCCACACTACTAGCTCTCCATACCCCACTACCCTCTCTCACTCTCAGCAGATGGCCCTGCTCTGCCAGAGAGGAATTTCCTCTGTTTTCCACCACCAGTTCTGTGTATCCATTTGCATTTTTGTCCATTCTCATCTCTTACAAGGATAACTGCAACAGCTTGCTGAATGTTTTCTCTAAACATCCCTCCTCCAAATCCACTTTTCATGTTGCAGCCAGGGTGATCCTTTAAAAACAAAAATCTGATCATGTCATTCCAGTTAAGATCATGTCAGTTAATTAATTACATCAAAAGTTATGGAATACATACTCTATATTGAGCACTGTGTCCAGACACTTGAGATACAGCCAGAGAACAAAATGCCTCAGTGTAAAACCTTACATTGACTTTCTCGTCCTCATAATCTAAAAATAAAAAATTCTCAATCTGGTCCCCACTGCCCTTACCTACCTTTCAGCGTGCTGCTCATCCCCTCACCCTCGTTCGTTTGGCCACACTGACTTCTATATTCCTTTAAGTTGCTGTAGGACAGTAACTCAAGGGAGTAGCTGGGTGGGGATGAGAAAATACGGCCAGAAAAGAGGGAATTGGAGGGGAAGGAATGATTTTTGGGGAGGTAGGATGGATGGGGCAAAGCAGCAGAGAGAGGTGGATTGGGATCAGGAGCACAGACTGGGGTGTTGGATATTAAAGAAAGAGGGAGGTTTATTTCTGACCAATAGTCAGGAGGAGAGAAAAGAGACAAATTTTGAGATGGAGGGGAGGAAAATGGAGAGAGTTCCCACGTCAAGTGTCTGACAACTTTAACAAAGCAGGAAGCAAGGTTGTCAACTTGTGGAAGACTAGGGGAAGCTAATGGCTAGTAGCCTGAGGAATGAGGAGGAGTTTTGAATATGTGCTAGGGAATGCGTTAGGGAGCTAATGAGACAATGAGATGAATGGGAGGTTCGTTGATCACTTGTTTATTGGGGACCCAGGTAAGGTTAACCAAAATGGGGGGGAGTAGACTGCAATTGTTCAGAAATTGGGGATAGTACCACCAGCCCTTTTCAAATAAGCCTCCCAGATTGAAAAAAAAATTGATTGATCGGTTTTTTGGCTATGCTGAGTCTACATTGCTGGGCTTTCTCTAGTTGCAGCGACCAGGGACTACTCTTCATTGCATGGGCTTCTCATTGCAGTGTCTTGTTGCGGGGCCTGGGCTCTAGGTATTCTCAGGCTTCAGCAGTTGCAGCGCGTGGGCTCAGTAGTGGGCTCAGGGCTCGTGGGCTCTAGGGCATGGGCTTAGTTGTTCTGTGGCATCCAGAATCTTCCCAGACCAGGGACTGAACCCATGTCCCCTGCACTGGCAGGCGGATTCTTATCCACTGTGCCACCAGGGAAGTCCAAACCTCCCAGGTTTTAAGGAGCAAAATTGTTGAATGTTAAAGGCTTTCACTAATTATGCACAGGTATGGCATTTCCAGGGTAGTCAAAGAAAAAAAGATTACAAAGTTTAAGGACCTGTGAAGGCATTGAGGTTCCACTCTAGGGAATATTGTTAGCAACCGGGTTGCTGAGCATTGAGATCCCCCTCCGGGGTCTGGACAGTGCAGTGCTGTCACTCTCCTTCTGCTTTTTAGATTCCTGCTGTCCCCTGGGATGGATACAGAATGAGAGGAGCTGCTTTTACATCTCAGTTACTAAGAGGAATTGGATGGAAAGCCAAAGCCACTGTAAATCTCTGTCTTCTGATTTGGCCAAAACCAGCAACAGTTCTCATGTATATGCAGTAAGCAAGCCCCTATTCAAAGACTGTGGTGGATACTGTTGGGTAAAGGGACATATGTCATTGAGTCAGGGATGGTGGCACTGTGCAGCCTCTCAGCACAGAGCTCCAGGTGGCCCTACCTACTGATTAGGGCTGGCATGAGAGTTGAAACTTACAAGCCATCTTTACTTTAACCTGTTTCTCATCCCAGCTTTCTGGTCAGTTCTGGGCTGCTCAACAGGTTCTTTGACTCTCATGGTCTCCCAGGCAGACAGGTTCCATACCTGGTGCACTGATTGTAGGGAATGGCTCCTTGTGACAAGAACTGTCCACAGAATGACTCTTCACGGGCTGGCAGAAATTCTTACCCAGGATGTGCGTGTGGGTATGCATGCATGCATGTGTAATGAGGGGTCAGCTTGTATCTGCAGGGTGGCACTTGAAGGGTGCGGGGATGGTCACTGATGAGGCAATGTCATGCACCAAGGTTGGGTACAGTCCTCTTGCTGAAGCTCATAGTCTCTCTAGTATTTCCTTCCCCTCCTCTTGACATCCTCTTTCTCCCCCTGTTCCAATATTTCCCAGCACTCCTCACACACCTCTGGTCTCTTAATCTCCCTTCAAATTTCTCAGATTTATATCAGAAACTTACGGAAGGTGGTGCTACAAGGTGGTTCAGATGAATACTGGGTTGGCCCGAGAAATCTGTTCTGGCAGCCTGATTATACAAAATACAGTCGGTAAGTTTGTTAGGACTTTGGGGCAACAAAAATGCTCTATAATCCCTTCATAAAGACATGGTAATGAACTCTCCCTCCAGGTCATCCTCTCAAAACTTTGCATGTTATAATCGCCCATGTGTCCATTTCTTCTATTTGATTAATAACTCTCAAGGCAGACAAGCTCTGTATTCTGTCCTCAGTATCCAGCAGTCCCTGGCACGTGCTTTACTTAAAAAAAAAAAAAGGACTAGTTTGGGACCTACATCATCTTTCTTTCAAGGGGATAAGTTGAGGATTCAGCTAGGGGTTACAGCTGATAAAGAACCTTGGGTCTTCTAACTTTACAGCCGATAAGGCTACCCAAACTGAAGTTGTACTTTTTTCAGTCAGGTCCACTTGGGGCACCAGAGTTGCCTCACAGAAGTGAGAAAGGAAGTAATTGGGGTAACTTTGAGGACCAACCCCAGGGACCTTGAAGCAGGGTAGTTACCTAACTGAAGTTTCCATCTTTGAAAACATGGGCATTTCCTCCCTCCCTTGATCCAAGGTCCCTTGGCCTCTTTGGGTCGGAGTCCAGACACCTGTCCCTGAACCCTCCCACACACAGCAGGCAGGGTGAGTTAGGACTTGGGTTAGGTTTGTTCAGGGCAAGAGAAGGGAGGATGGGATAGAAGGGGCCACAACTTAACCCTGTGCTACTTCACTACCCTTTATGTATCTCAATGCAAGATGTCCCATGCTAGAAATCAAGTGGAAGAATCTGGACCTGACGACAGGGGTGTGTCACCTTTCTTTTCCCTCCATATGTGAGATGTCAGCTTTCAGGTCTCCAGACAGGGACCACTCTTTGCATTGAGCTGGGTGAGTGTGGGGGATGGGACTGAGGCATGGAGCCTGGGGGCAGAGGGTCTCACACAGAGGGCAGGAGGAAAACTTGTTTCTGGAGGCGGCAGCCATGTCACAGCCTCCAGGGGCTTGGTCTGCTTATGGAATGGAGTGTTGCGCAGGGAAGGCCTGGAACTGAAGGGAGGCTGGCGATGCGGCTGTCCAGGTTGCTGGGGAGGAGGTGGGGTGAGCTGGATGAGGATTCGCAGTGGCAGTCAAGCGTGGAGCTCACTGATGCTTTAATCCTCCAGGTATTCAACAACAGGACCCTGTGCCCTTCAGCCCTAACCTGTAGCCTGCAGGTCCTAAGATCTGCCTTCCTCCAGTGTGTCTTCACTCTGCCCAGACAGGGCCCCGCCAAGGGCTGACCCAGGCCCAGCATCTCTAGGCAAGCCTGCAGGAGATCCTGTCCTAGAAACTGGACTGTTCCCAGGGAACGGGGAAGAAGCTTCTAGAAGAGATTTCTCCCCCCCACCCCCGCCCCAAAACCTCTCATAGTAGAATGGGTGGGGAAGGCGCACGGGCTGAGCGGATGGGGGCAGCCCGGAGCCAGCCAGGCAGTTTTATTGAAATATTTTTAAATAATTTGCACGTGTTAGTCTCGTGTGTCAGCAATGCATTGTCTGGTTCAGTGATCCCCATGGGAGAGTAAGCCCAGGGGTTGGAAAGGAAATGTTCTGTTCCTCGCATCCATGTTGAGCCTCCCCTGTACAGGGGCAAGAGCTGCTCAGCCCATCCAGGGCTGGCGCGGGCCAGCGTGTGCTCACCGTCCTCACAGGGCGTCCTGAAGGCCAAGGTGGAGGCCAGAGACCACAGGCCCCACTGCTAAGAGCGTGCCCCGGGCAGCTGCAGGCTGGGGGTGGGTGGCTTGGCGTGGTGCCCTCGGTGGCAGAGGAGACTGCCCGCCTCACAGTTCAGGTTGCGGTAGCGGGCCACAGCTGGTGCGGGGCGGGGGCACATGGACAGGAAGCCAAAGCTGAAGGGACCGAGGCAGCAGCCGGGGCAGGGCAGCCCCTCCTCAGGCTCCCGGGGAGCTGAAGGGGGCGGCGAGGGTTCTGTCCGCTCCAGGGCTGCTGCGCGGGGCAGACTATGCTGGGCCCGGTTCCAGGGCTCCCCTGCCCAGCCTTGCGGGGAGTTCACCACCACGGCCGGGGGGTTGTTGTTAAGGGGAGGTCCTGATCTAGGGGACCAGGGCTGGGAGGCCGAAGAACAGGTGCTGATGAAGTTGTCTGTGGCCATGGCCACGGCCAGGGGCAGCTGCGGGGGTGGTCTTGGGGGTTCCGGCTCAGGGCTGCTGCCCTCACACTCCATCTGCTCTTCTGCTGAGGGGCCCACAGCAGGAGGGCCAGGACCCGGCAGTGCTGTCTCCATCCGCCGGGGAAGCTCAGGAGATGACGGTAGCGAGCGGCAGCGGCGGACAGGTGTCCCAGGCTGGCCCAAGGTCTCCGGAGTGGTCACCAGGGGCAGCTGGGTGGAGGGCAGTAGTGATGGTGGTACAAGGGGTAGAGGGGCGACTGGCTTGCTGGGCGTGTCCAGGAGCTTGATCTTGCCACCTCTGAGGTCTTCCCGTAGTGAAAAGGGGTTGACTCGAGTCAGATTGTCCCCCCAGTTGGGGGGTGATTCTGGCGATGGGGGTAGGAAGAGGTCTGACCGGCTTCGGGAGAGCCGGGGGTCTGGCCTGGGGAGTGTGGCAGAGGGACCCCCTCTTGGAACAGATTCTGTAGACAGAGAAGTCTGTGGTCACTGTTCTCAGCACTCATCAGAGTTCCCTGAGTGCCTCATAAACTGACTGGAAGGCTGGTGGGACCAGAGCTGAGAAAAGAGTGCACTGGAGAGAGGGGGATATCCCCGCCAGCCTCCTATACCTCTTCTTCCCTTGTTCCCCTCCCTCAGGCTCTAGAATTAGAAAACTATCTGCTTAGAGAGGTCCTCTCACCGCATTCCCACCCCCAGCCTTCTCAATAAAACATTCAGTCTCCTCAGATGATTCCGAGTTCTAAGGAAGAGAGGAGCAAAAGGACATCAGTTGTGCTCACTTACCCTGACCGCATGTCAGGGGGACCCGGGGGAGGGAGGCTGGCTCAGGCAGCTGCTCCAGGATCCACTCCAAGTGCTGGGTGATTTCAGTGAAGGGAGAGCGAGTGCGAGGTTCCATCTGATAGGGAAAGACAAGCAGCTTCACTCAGAGCTCCAAAAGCATGTCCCTGAGTGTTCCTCCCATCGCCTGGGCTGGCCGGGGGTGCAGGGCAGCGGGGAGAGTGGGGCTCTTACACTGCAGCAGTGGATGGCCAGGAGCAGGAAAGGCAACGGGCAGTCGCCCCCTACCAGGGCCCTGAAAGCAGGCACATCCAGCCCAAAGTCCTGTGGGGACAAAGATGAGAACGCCTCCGAGTCAGCCTTCCTCCAGTTTTCCTGCTGCCCCCAGTTAGGGCCTCGACCTTGTGGGAACCCTCCATGGTTATGAACTGCACAGTCTGGAGTGCGTCCTTTTAAGCCTGGGCATATCGCTCACCTCGGTCCGGGGTAGGTAGTCAGGGTCTGCAGGTACTCGTGCGATGAGCTCACAGAGGACAATCCCAAAGGCAAAGACATCAGCCTGGGGTAGGAAAGAACATCAGTGGGATGCACTGACAGTTCTATGGCAGAATATGTCAGAATTCGGGGGAGTCTTGACAGTTGCCATGTGTTGGAGGGGTTAAGAGGGGTAAGGTCTTGGGTCTTCTGAGTATCTCTCAGAGCTGCTGAGGAACTTGGGATGTGGCCTTACAAGAGAATCTCCAGGGTCTCTGGAAGGCCTTGGGGACCTCAAGGGTTGATGTCTTACCTTCTCATCATACAGCTCGCCTCGCAATACCTCTGGAGCCATCCAGTATGGGGAACCCACCACAGCCAATGGCTCCTTCCTTGCCCCTTCCCTGCAGGGGCAGAGTGGTCAGGAACATCCCATCCAAACACCCTTCCCAAACAAAAGGGGGTGAGGTCAGCCCACTCCCCACCCCAAAGGCAACATGCCTATGGGTTTTGCTTAGATAAGGGCCTTCTGGGAGGTTTAGGGGGATGGGGCATTCACCTCACCTATACACAGGAATCTTTTCAGCCAGCCCGAAGTCACCCACAACAGCTGTGAAGCCTCGGTCTTCCCGTCGGATCAGACAGTTCTGACATATACATATAGCATCCCCACATACCCATTACCTTCTGTTCTCTGATCTCCCACTATGCACCTCAAAGACCTGTCATTCCAGAATAACCCCATCTTCTCTGATCTCCCAGTTCTCCAATGTACCCCAATCTGGCAGTATCACCCATCTCTTGGTTTAAACAGAATGGTTCTCAGTCCCTCAGAGCACTGCCCCTCATCCCAGTCCCCCATACTCCAGTGTCTTGCTACCCCAACATCCTAATGTTGCCTGTTATCCACTTTCCAGTATCCATGGGCTAGTTACAATCTAATGAATCTCAAATCCCCTTTTATGCCTCCACCCACCTGGCCCACCTACCTTGGATGTGAGGTCTCGGTGGAATACCCCTTTGGCATGCAGGTACCGCAGGCCACGGGCGATGTCCAAAGCCAGGTGGAGCCTGACAGGCCAGGATAGGGGCTCGGGGGAGCTGAGCAGCTGTTCCAGGGTCCCCCCATTCATATACTGGGACATGGGAGGAGAAGGGGAATGAATATCAAAGTTTAAGTCTGTTCTCTAGGTCTCCCACTTTTAAGCCTGGGACACTCAGGAGAATCACAAAGGTCAATAGGGTGAGTCTGTGCTCTAGGGTCCCCCATTCATATCCTAAGGCTGTCCGGACCCATACACGTACTGCTGCTACTGCTAAGTCGCTTCAGTTGTGTCTGACTCTGTGCGACCCCATAGACGGAAGCCCACCAGGCTCCCCCGTCCCTGGGATTCTCCAAGCAAGAACACTGGAGTGGGTTGCCATTTCCTTCTCCAATGCATGAAAGTGAAAAGTGAAAGGGAAGTCGCTCAGTTGTGTCCGACTCTTAGCGACCCCATGGACTACAGCCTACCAGGCTCCTCCGTCCATGGGATTTTCCAGGCAAGAGTACTGGAGTGGGGTGCCATACATGTACATCTATTTAAATTTAAATTATTAACTTTAAATTAACATTCAGTTCCTGTCACACTAGTCACATTTCTAGTGCTCCTCAGTAACTTGTGGCTAGTGGCTATGCTTTTGGACCGCACAGATACAGAACATTTTTATCACTGCAGAAAGATCTGTTGTTGGACAGCACCCTTCTAAAGAGTATCAAGGATGGGACCAGCTGACGCCTTTTATTTGTGGTTCTCCTAAAGGGACGTTCTGGGAAGCCTCCCCTGGGTCCTGCCGCCTCCCACTACTCCTCTGCAGATGCACGGGGCCGCTGACTCCCTTTCCCCTTGGTGGTGAGGGGGTCCCCCCGCTTCTTGGCCCATCCTCACCTCTGTAAGAGCGTGCAGCTGCCCTTGGTGCACGCAGACCCCCATGAACCTGGAGGAGGATGGGAAAGATAGCAGGGTAGGCTGTAAGAGCCTCGGCCTCTCCACAGTTCCCACTTTTCCCGCGGGATCTTTCCCCTCCCCCTAGCAAGCTTCCCAGCAAGCGGCTGGGGCCGGCTCACCTTAGGATGTTGGGGTGCCGAAGCCGGTTCATCAGCTGCACCTCACGTAGCGTGTTTCCCCGGTTACTGGGGAGCCTGTTCATCTTCAGCACCATGACTTGCCCTGACTGTCGGTGCCGAACCTGTGGGCGGTAGCGGATGGCCAGTCCCGCGCAGGTTGGGAAGACTGCCAGGGTCCAGGCCCCTAGTTCCAGCCTCACGTCTGGGGCTCGGTCCCGCCCCTCTGCCCTCTCTGCTGGTCCTACCTTGTAGACCTCAGAGAAGAAGCCGGCCCCGATCTTCTCGGCGCAGTGGAAATCGTCCACGCGTGCCAGGCTGGACACGGCGCTGCGGAGAGCCCGGTAGGAGGAGGGGCGGCCCCGGCCCGGGCCTCCTCCCGCGCCCCCCGGCCCCGGGGGCCCCTCCCCCGGCGCCTCTCCAGGCCCCGGCCCAGGGCCCCGTAGTGGGGGCCGTTCCCCGGCCATGGCCGGGCCCCGCCTCACATGGCAGGGTCCCCGGGCCCCGGGCAGGCCGCGCTCGCCATGGGAGCGGGCCCAGACGGATCAGGGGCGCCTGGGTTCCCGCTCCCGCCCTAGAGAATAGAAGATTCGCCGAAGATCCTGGGCCCGCCCCCGCCTCGCCGGCTCGCTGGGCCCGGGTGGACGCCGCTCCGCTCCGTTCTGCGCAGGGCCTGGGCCTGGGCCTGGGCCGGGCGGTGGAGGTGGCGCTCCCGGGCGCCGGCGGGCAAGCGGGCAGGCTCCCCGCAGGCGGAGGCGCGCGGGCGGGCGGGCGACGGCCGCTCCGCTTCGCCGCTGGGGCTCAGGCTCCGCGGCCTGCCGGGGGCGGGGCTGAGCCGGGCCTCTGATTAACTCCTTCGAGCCTGGCCTCCGGGCAGCGGCCNCCTCCAGTTTTCCTGCTGCCCCCAGTTAGGGCCTCGACCTTGTGGGAACCCTCCATGGTTATGAACTGCACAGTCTGGAGTGCGTCCTTTTAAGCCTGGGCATATCGCTCACCTCGGTCCGGGGTAGGTAGTCAGGGTCTGCAGGTACTCGTGCGATGAGCTCACAGAGGACAATCCCAAAGGCAAAGACATCAGCCTGGGGTAGGAAAGAACATCAGTGGGATGCACTGACAGTTCTATGGCAGAATATGTCAGAATTCGGGGGAGTCTTGACAGTTGCCATGTGTTGGAGGGGTTAAGAGGGGTAAGGTCTTGGGTCTTCTGAGTATCTCTCAGAGCTGCTGAGGAACTTGGGATGTGGCCTTACAAGAGAATCTCCAGGGTCTCTGGAAGGCCTTGGGGACCTCAAGGGTTGATGTCTTACCTTCTCATCATACAGCTCGCCTCGCAATACCTCTGGAGCCATCCAGTATGGGGAACCCACCACAGCCAATGGCTCCTTCCTTGCCCCTTCCCTGCAGGGGCAGAGTGGTCAGGAACATCCCATCCAAACACCCTTCCCAAACAAAAGGGGGTGAGGTCAGCCCACTCCCCACCCCAAAGGCAACATGCCTATGGGTTTTGCTTAGATAAGGGCCTTCTGGGAGGTTTAGGGGGATGGGGCATTCACCTCACCTATACACAGGAATCTTTTCAGCCAGCCCGAAGTCACCCACAACAGCTGTGAAGCCTCGGTCTTCCCGTCGGATCAGACAGTTCTGACATATACATATAGCATCCCCACATACCCATTACCTTCTGTTCTCTGATCTCCCACTATGCACCTCAAAGACCTGTCATTCCAGAATAACCCCATCTTCTCTGATCTCCCAGTTCTCCAATGTACCCCAATCTGGCAGTATCACCCATCTCTTGGTTTAAACAGAATGGTTCTCAGTCCCTCAGAGCACTGCCCCTCATCCCAGTCCCCCATACTCCAGTGTCTTGCTACCCCAACATCCTAATGTTGCCTGTTATCCACTTTCCAGTATCCATGGGCTAGTTACAATCTAATGAATCTCAAATCCCCTTTTATGCCTCCACCCACCTGGCCCACCTACCTTGGATGTGAGGTCTCGGTGGAATACCCCTTTGGCATGCAGGTACCGCAGGCCACGGGCGATGTCCAAAGCCAGGTGGAGCCTGACAGGCCAGGATAGGGGCTCGGGGGAGCTGAGCAGCTGTTCCAGGGTCCCCCCATTCATATACTGGGACATGGGAGGAGAAGGGGAATGAATATCAAAGTTTAAGTCTGTTCTCTAGGTCTCCCACTTTTAAGCCTGGGACACTCAGGAGAATCACAAAGGTCAATAGGGTGAGTCTGTGCTCTAGGGTCCCCCATTCATATCCTAAGGCTGTCCGGACCCATACACGTACTGCTGCTACTGCTAAGTCGCTTCAGTTGTGTCTGACTCTGTGCGACCCCATAGACGGAAGCCCACCAGGCTCCCCCGTCCCTGGGATTCTCCAAGCAAGAACACTGGAGTGGGTTGCCATTTCCTTCTCCAATGCATGAAAGTGAAAAGTGAAAGGGAAGTCGCTCAGTTGTGTCCGACTCTTAGCGACCCCATGGACTACAGCCTACCAGGCTCCTCCGTCCATGGGATTTTCCAGGCAAGAGTACTGGAGTGGGGTGCCATACATGTACATCTATTTAAATTTAAATTATTAACTTTAAATTAACATTCAGTTCCTGTCACACTAGTCACATTTCTAGTGCTCCTCAGTAACTTGTGGCTAGTGGCTATGCTTTTGGACCGCACAGATACAGAACATTTTTATCACTGCAGAAAGATCTGTTGTTGGACAGCACCCTTCTAAAGAGTATCAAGGATGGGACCAGCTGACGCCTTTTATTTGTGGTTCTCCTAAAGGGACGTTCTGGGAAGCCTCCCCTGGGTCCTGCCGCCTCCCACTACTCCTCTGCAGATGCACGGGGCCGCTGACTCCCTTTCCCCTTGGTGGTGAGGGGGTCCCCCCGCTTCTTGGCCCATCCTCACCTCTGTAAGAGCGTGCAGCTGCCCTTGGTGCACGCAGACCCCCATGAACCTGGAGGAGGATGGGAAAGATAGCAGGGTAGGCTGTAAGAGCCTCGGCCTCTCCACAGTTCCCACTTTTCCCGCGGGATCTTTCCCCTCCCCCTAGCAAGCTTCCCAGCAAGCGGCTGGGGCCGGCTCACCTTAGGATGTTGGGGTGCCGAAGCCGGTTCATCAGCTGCACCTCACGTAGCGTGTTTCCCCGGTTACTGGGGAGCCTGTTCATCTTCAGCACCATGACTTGCCCTGACTGTCGGTGCCGAACCTGTGGGCGGTAGCGGATGGCCAGTCCCGCGCAGGTTGGGAAGACTGCCAGGGTCCAGGCCCCTAGTTCCAGCCTCACGTCTGGGGCTCGGTCCCGCCCCTCTGCCCTCTCTGCTGGTCCTACCTTGTAGACCTCAGAGAAGAAGCCGGCCCCGATCTTCTCGGCGCAGTGGAAATCGTCCACGCGTGCCAGGCTGGACACGGCGCTGCGGAGAGCCCGGTAGGAGGAGGGGCGGCCCCGGCCCGGGCCTCCTCCCGCGCCCCCCGGCCCCGGGGGCCCCTCCCCCGGCGCCTCTCCAGGCCCCGGCCCAGGGCCCCGTAGTGGGGGCCGTTCCCCGGCCATGGCCGGGCCCCGCCTCACATGGCAGGGTCCCCGGGCCCCGGGCAGGCCGCGCTCGCCATGGGAGCGGGCCCAGACGGATCAGGGGCGCCTGGGTTCCCGCTCCCGCCCTAGAGAATAGAAGATTCGCCGAAGATCCTGGGCCCGCCCCCGCCTCGCCGGCTCGCTGGGCCCGGGTGGACGCCGCTCCGCTCCGTTCTGCGCAGGGCCTGGGCCTGGGCCTGGGCCGGGCGGTGGAGGTGGCGCTCCCGGGCGCCGGCGGGCAAGCGGGCAGGCTCCCCGCAGGCGGAGGCGCGCGGGCGGGCGGGCGACGGCCGCTCCGCTTCGCCGCTGGGGCTCAGGCTCCGCGGCCTGCCGGGGGCGGGGCTGAGCCGGGCCTCTGATTAACTCCTTCGAGCCTGGCCTCCGGGCAGCGGCCACGCCCCCTCAGGTGCGCACCCCGCAACCGGAAGCCACTATGCCCTAGGCGAGTGGGTCTGGGGCGTCGGGGTCAAATGAGGTCGGGCCTGAGCTGAATAACTGAAGGGAATTAAGGGCTGATTGTGCGTACGCGCAGTTCAACTGTCTTTTAACTGCTCTGGGAGTCCTTTCTCCTCTCTCTCCCTCAGGTCACTGGCGGTTGACAACTCGGCTCAGGGAGCCGCACGATTCCTGGGCTCAAAGGACCTGCAGGGCTGAAAAATGGATCCTTCTGGCCCAGCCACAATTGGAGGCAGCCCAGCAACCTACCTACCTTCCCAGCCTCCGCCCTGGCCCAGCCTGCCCATTTCCCAGGTCTCGACCTTTACACCTTACACCTCCGGACTTCCTGACACTTTCTACCTTCTCGGGGGATGGTGATGCCCCGAGACTGCAGCGAGCCCTCGGCCAGCCCATTCCAAGTGTGGCCCCGACTCCTCCTCATCCATCCCGCCTCCCTCGATAAAGTTCAGATTCCAGAGCCTCGTCAAGTGACCACCCAGCCTGCACCTTCCTTTCGTCCGAATGCCCCTCTCTCTCAAAAGAGAAGACTACACCTGTAGGGACGCCCCTCTAAGCTCAAGATCCCACCCCTTAGCAAAACCCCGCCCCTCAAGGAACTCCCCTTCGGAGACTTTTCTCTCAGTGACATCTCTCAGTATGACACTACCAGCCAACATCAGTGTGCACCAGAACTCCTCAGTGTGACAGCCCTCCTTTGTGTGTTCCTTCTGCCCACCGAGACTCTACCTCTCAGAGTGACTCCGCCAGCCATAGTGACCCCTCCTCTCAACGTGACTCCTCCCCTCAGTGTGGCCCTTATCTTTGTGACCCCTCTAGACAGGTACCGCCCCCATTACGTAGGAATCGAGTCGGCCCGGTCAGGCGGTCGGAAGTTCTGCCACCGGCCTCTAGAGCGGCGCGAGGACTCGAGTGCGCACGCCCAGTTCCAGGACCCGGTGCGCTCGCCGTACCCAACGCTTCTCTTCTCCGCTGGCTCCTCCCCCCTGTCATCGGCGGTATAGCCAATCATCGCCTGGGTTGGGTGACGTCACACGATCCCGGTGACAGGTCTGGGAAGAGCGGTGGTGGGCGTCGGTGAGCCGCTTGCCATCTAGCGGCGGAGTGGAGTCCGGCAGGAGCGGAGGCTGCGGGCCTGGGGCGAAACAGTCTGCGACAGAGCTTGAGGAAGCAAGTCTGAATTCTTTTCAGAAACTCTAAAGTACTATTTTTATTTCTGTGGTAAGCTAAAAAGAAAATTAATTAATTGCACAGTCCGCATCCGTGTGGGTGACTACCTTCTAACAGAGTCTTATCCCATGTTTATGGAGTGAGAGCCTCGTACTACTTAATTGTTAAGAGCCAATGAAAAAAGAATAAGGCAGTCTTAAATTATAAATGGTGCAGGAGGATCGAGAGAAGGTCAGATGCTGTCTCGGTACAAGGGAAGTTCTCGCACAAAGTAGGAGAAAGAGCCGGAGTGATTCACAGCCCTTCCACTGCCAATATAGACAGGCCATATGCATCATATTCATTCCTCCAGAGGCAATTTTGTCTCAGCAAAACAAGTTCATTTGTCACATTAAATGTTAACATCTTCCCTATTTCATTTGTAAGTTTGCTTTCTGTAGTTAAGATCTGTGAAAAGTGAAAGTGTGTCACTCAGTCGTGTCCCACTCTGTAATCCCATGACTGTAGCCCGCCCCACAGGCTCCTCTGTCCATGGAATTCTCCAGGCAAGAATACTGGAGCGGGTTGCCATTCCCTCCTTCTTAAGGGGATTTTCCCAACCCAGGGATGGAACCCTGGTCTCGGCATTACAAGCAACTTCTTTACCGTCTGAGCCACCAGGGAAGCCCAATAAACACTAGGAATTAATGCTTCCTTTTGTTTAAGCAATATAATATTTTAATCTACTCGCGTCTGACCCTTTACCCAAGTCTGAGAATATCCGTAGTTGGTAATAGTAATTCCAAGCAGAGGAGCCAGGTTGCCCATTCAGACAGATTATTCTAGTGGTTGTATGGAGGCAGGAAGACTGATTAACAAGGAGGCGCTGATGGTGCTTCATTGAGGAGAGGATGAGGGACTGAACTAGGATGGGAATAATAGAAAAGAGAAGGAAGAAATCTTCAACTAGAATGGGAAAACTTGCTGACAGACTAGTATCAAAAGTCAGTCAGTCCTGGGAAGGGAAAGAGCATCATCCAGGATAGTTTTAAAGTTTCTTGCTTAGATGACTGAGTATCAACTGAGATAAAGAATACAAGAGGAGGACAGGTTGGGGGGGCGGTAGGTAATTGTCATAAACAAAGGGGTCATGTGATGGAAAAGAAAACTATGAATGTGGATGCCATTATCCCAGTAGGGAGGGAGATATAGGCTGATAATGGACATGTGATGGAAAAGAAAACTATGAATGTGGATGCCATTATCCCAGTAGGGAGGGAGATATAGGCTGATAATGGACTTCTAGGGAACACCAATAGTAATAAAGTGTAGGTGGACGAAGAGAAGTCTGTGAAGGAAACAGAAGAAACATGCTGAAATATAGGAAGATAATTTTTTGAGAGTGCATAAAATTCTTTATTTAGAATAAAGTATAAGTGTTTAATTTCAAATTCAAGTGAAACTGAAAGTTGCTCGTGTCTGACTCTTTGCGACCCTATGGACTTTAGCCTGCCAGGATCCTCTGTCCATAGAATTCTTCAGGCCAGAATACTGGAGTGGGTAGCTGTTCCCTTTCTCCAGGGGATCTTCCCAACCTAGGGATCGAACCCAGGTCTCCCATACTGCAGGTGAATTCTTTACCATCGGAGCCACCTTCAATTTCAAACTTCTGTATAAAAGGGTCAGGACCTTTACCTATTTTAAGAAGTACACATAGGGTATACACAAACACATTTTGCCTTTTTTATTTAATTAAAGTCATAATAAAGCTGTTTAGAATACAGCTGACATATATTTACATTATAATATGAAACTCCAGTCTGTGACTGAACTAGCACTATATCTGTGTATTTATCTAAATATCTGAATACTTTTCACTGCCAATGATATAACAAATAGTGGCAAGTGGAATCCAAGGAATGGAGAGTTTAGGAAAAGTGGAATAATGAACAGTATTAAATAGTGCAGAGAGGTGTGCTAAGATGAGCTTGAAATGCTCCTTGAGTTGGGCTGCTAGAAGATCCTTTTGTTGTCATTTTTTAAACTTTTTAAGGTGGAAAGTTCAAATGTGAAAAAAAAAAGAAGAAATAGAACAATGAACCCTTATTTACCTTGGGTAAGACCTTGGGTAAGAACCCTTATTTACCTTGGGTAAGAAAGAGATGGGAATACCAGACCACCTGACCTGCCTCTTGAGAAATCTGTATGCAGGTCAGGAAGCAACAGTTAGAACTGGACATGAAACAACAGACTGGCTTCAAATAGGAAAAGGAGTACATCAAGGCTGTATATTGTCACCCTGCTTATTTAACTTATATGCAGGGTACATCATGAGAAATGCTGGACTGGAAGAAACACAAGCTGGAATCCAGATTGCCAGGAGAAATATCAATAACCTCACATATGCAGATGACACCACCCTTATGGCAGAAAGTGAAGAGGAGCTAAAAAGCCTCTTGATAAAAGTGAAAGAGGAGAGTGAAAAAGTTGGCTTAAAGCTCAACATTCAGAAGACGAAAATCATGGCATCCGGTCCCATCACTTCATGGGAAATAGATGGGGAAACAGTGGAAACAGTGTCAGACTTTTTTTTTTTTTGGGCTCCAAAATCACTGCAGATGGTGACTGCAGCCATGAAATTAAAAGACGCTTACTCCTTGGAAGAAAAGTTATGACCAACCTAGACAGTATATTCAAAAACAGAGACATTACTTTGCCGACTAAGGTCCGTCTAGTCAAGGCTGTGGTTTTTCCAGTGGTCATGTATGGATGTGAGAGTTGGACTGTGAAGAAGGCTGAGCGCCGAAGAATTGCTGCTTTTGAACTGTGGTGTTGGAGAAGACTCTTGAGAGTCCCTTGGACTGCAAGGAGATCCAACCAGTCCATTCTGAAGGAGATCAGCCCTGGGATTTCTTTGGAAGGAATGATGCTGAAGTGAAACTCCAGTACTTTGGCCACTTCATGAGAAGAGTTGACTCATTGGAAAAGACTCTGATGCTGGGAGGGATTGGGGGCAGGAGGAGAAGGGGACGACCGAGGATGAGATGGCTGGATGGCATCACTGACTCGATGGACGTGAGTCTGAGTGAACTCCGGGGGATGGTGATGGACAGGGAGGGAGGCCTGGCGTGCTGTGATTCACGGGGTCGCAAAGAGTCGGACACGACTGAGCGACTGAACTGAACTGAACTGAAGACCATTTTGTTGGCGAAACATTGTTCAAAATCACTTACCCATCCCTCAGTTATACTGTTGCCATAAATGACTGGGTAGAAGTGAAAATATCTGCTTTTTTGTACCTTCTATGCCAGTGATTCTCCAGTACTCAGTTCATGGACAATCTTTTTTATCTGTACTACTGCTTTTCTCCCCCACCTAGTTATTTGGTGCATATTTCTGACATTATGTCTTTTCATCAATAAATATTTCAGTGTGTTACCTCTAAAAGATAAGGATTCTTCTTTAAAATAAAATCACAGTGCTATGTCATACTTTAAAAAAAAATTACTTAATACCATCAAGCATCTAGCTTTTCATATTTTCCCCCATTGAATTATATTTAGTTTTTTAAAAATAATGTGTTTTTTTTAATATTTATTTATTTGGCTGTGCCAGGTCTTGGTTGTGGCACCCAGGATCTTCGATTTTCATTGAGGTGTGCCGTGTCTTTAGTTGCAGCATGTGGAACCTAGTTCCTTGATTAGGAATCAAACTTGGGCCCCCTGCATTGGGAGTGCAGAGTCTTAGCCACTGGACCACCAGGGAAGTTCCCCAAATTGTTAATTTGAATCAAAATCTAAATAAGGTCCATACTTTGAGGCTGATTGATGTCTCTTAAACCTTTAACTCCATCCATTATCTCCCCTCCTCCATTTTTTTTTTCTTTTTTTTAAAGAAACCGGGTCATTTGTCCTTATAGAGTTTCTCAGAATCTGAATTTTGCTAAGCTTTTAGCATGTTCTTCAGTCCCTTGTATTTCCAGTAAAGTTGTAGAGACAATTAGATTTATATTTTATTATTTTGGCAAAACTAATTTGTAGGTGGTTTTAACACTTTATCATGATGTATATACAGTGTTGGACTTCCCTAGTGGCTCAGATGGTAAAGAATTGCCTGCAGTGTGGGAGACCTGGGTTTGATCTCTGGATTGGGAAGATCCCCTGGAGGAGGGCATGGCAACCCACTCTAGTATTCTTGCCTGGAGAATTCCAAGGACAGAGGAGCCTGGCGGGCTACAGTCCATGGGGTCACAAAGAGACGGACTTGACTGAGTGACTAAGAAGACGCACATATCCAGTGGTGGTCTTTGTGATGTTAATAACCAATCACGCTTATTATCTGGACCAGTGTTTCTCAAACGTGGCACTATTGATATTTAAAAAAATTAGTTTATTTTTTAATTGGAGGAAAATTGCTGTTATTGACATTTTGGACTGGAGAGATTCTTTATAGTAGGGGGCTGTCCTGGTGCATTGTAGGGATGTTTGCCAGCATCCCTGGCCTCGACCCACTGAATGTCAGTAGCAGTTCCTCCAGTTGTGATGACTAAAATGTCATTTAGACATTGTCCCCCTGGGGGCAAAATTGTTCCTGATTGAGAACTTTTCCTCATTAAACTAGTTGTTACTCAGTATGGGAAAGGTAAAAAAAAAAAAAAAATGCTTGTTTCCCTTTTATTTTACCAGCTTTTTTAGGATCATCATAAACTCATAATTCAATACATATATGATGTGTCTTAATCACTGGCAATTAAAAAAAGTTTTTGATTTTTAAACTGTCCTATTTTGGCCACTGGACACATTCAAGTTGGCTTCTGAGTCCTTTTGACATGACTGTTAAGGTTTCTTGCTCTTTGATATAATAAAATGTTCTAGGCTCATTTTGTGAATTGCTAGACTGGAGCTNCTCATAATTCAATACATATATGATGTGTCTTAATCACTGGCAATTAAAAAAAGTTTTTGATTTTTAAACTGTCCTATTTTGGCCACTGGACACATTCAAGTTGGCTTCTGAGTCCTTTTGACATGACTGTTAAGGTTTCTTGCTCTTTGATATAATAAAATGTTCTAGGCTCATTTTGTGAATTGCTAGACTGGAGCTGCTATCAGTTATTTTTTCCAATGATTCATGATTCCTTTTCATTGGAACTGGTATTTAGAAACCTCAATATGGTAATTTTTGTGTGACCTTAGGAAGAGCAGTTAAATGGATATATTCATATCCTATTCCTTTTAAAACAGTCCCTTCCACTATCTCTTTGTTTTGAAAAAATTCCAAACATGCAGAAAAGCTGAAGGAATACACAATGAACATCTGTATGTGCATGCTAAGTTGCTTCAGTCGTGTCTGACTCTTTTCTACCCCATGGACTGTAGCCTGCCAAGTTCCTCTGTCCATGGGGATTCTTCAGTCAAGAATACTGGAGTGGATTGCCATGCCCTCCTCCAGGGGACCTTCCCAATGCAGGGATCAAACCTGCGTCTCCTGCAACTTCTGCATTGCAAGTGGATTCTTTACCGCTGAGCCACCAGGGAAGTCTGAATAACTGTATATCCTCAGCTCAATTCAACAATTGTTATTTTGTTATGTTTGTTCTGTTTCTCTCTGATATAAAATTGTATGGTGTGGTATTTGATATAGTATGGTTATACTGTACTAGTTAGTATAATTTTTTATTGTACCATTTGAAAATACATTGCAGGCATTATGACACTTCATTAGTATTATCTTCCAAGGTAATTTTCTATGTAACCATAATACCATTATCACATCTTGAATTACTTTCTTCATTTAGTTTCTTTCTCTTTTTTTTGTGGGGGTAGGGGGGGCGCTTGCATGATCTTAGCCCCTCAACCAGGGATTGAACCCAAGCCGTTAGCAGTGAGAGCTCAGAATCCTAATCACTGGATGACCAGGGAATTCCCCTTCATTTAGTTTTTTGATTCTCCTATTTTATTGGTTCCTTCTGGGGCTCTTTTGCTGATTCTTCTTCATTATGCATGATTCAGCTACCTTATCCTACTCAATGAGGTAGTAACATTAGCTTATCATTTTATAGATGAGAATACCGGGGTCTGATGAAATGAATTTAGCCAGGGTCTGTATCTCTAGTGACTAGGATTTGAACTAGTGTTTTTGTTTTGTTTTATATTATGATGCCTTTGACTCTAAGTGAAAGAGAACTTAGAAGTGGCCTTAACAATAATGAAATCACTTCATAAGAAGGTTGGTTAATTCTGAGACTCTACATTACCATCAAGGATCTAGGCCTTTCTATTCTACCATCCACCCTGGATGGATTAAGGCTTTGTCTGGAGGTTAGCTTAGCTTTCCGCAAGATTTATGATTCCTGCCAAAGTTCCAACATCATATTCACAGAATTTCTCGAGGCAGGAAAAGACATTCCTTTTTGTCCATCTCTCTTTCTTTAATTTGTTGTGCATCTTTTTTAAGAGCAAAGAAACTTTCCCTAGGACACTCCTTCATCCCAGCAGACTTGCCCTCATATTATTCAGATTACCACAAGCCCATACCTAACCAGTCATTGGCAAGGGGAACGGGACCACTATGATGGGCTTAGACTAATCAAGATTTATTCCTATGGCTGGTTCCGAGCTTCCCTGAAGCTCCTGACTGCTTGGCAGAACAAAACTGAAGTCCTGTTAGGAAGAAGGGAGATGGGGGTAGGGAACAGGTATGAAGTGTGCAACCAACAGTGTCTGTTACAGAATCCAGGTTGTTAGCCTTGACATACTTCTGCTATTCTAGGCTCTGCCTTCAGCTCCCTCCCTCACTCCAGCATAGTTCCTGTGAGCCATGCCCCCTCCAATTCTAGCTCTCATGACACATACCAAGGTTGTCCTTGGCAGAACAGTGAGGAACATGAAATTTATTCTTTGGTGCCCAGTGCTCTTGTGCAAGCCGAAGAAGTCAGTGACACATGCTTGGTTAGCCCTGGCACTGGGGGCGGGGAGGGGAGGAGGGTAGAGGCTCTGCCTTCCTGAAAGGTAGCATCCCCCAGATCTCTTTTTCTTGGTCTGTACTTCTCTTAGAATCTGAATGGTTTTCGTAACAAATTCTAATTTGCCTCCTAGTTTTAACATTACCTTCATATCTCTTTCCCCTGAACTCCTACATTGAGGAAACCTGTATCCACTGAATTTACTAACCATTCACTGATCTCCCCTTTGTATTAGAAATTTAGAGATAATACTAAACAATTGGAAATGAAATTAAGTTTTAGTAGCTGTGTGCCAAGTGCTGGGGTAAGTCTTTTCACACACACTATCTGACTTATTTTAATTGGAGGCTAATTACTTTACAATATTGTAGTGGTTTTTGCCATACATTGACATGAATCAGCCGTGGGTGTATATGTGTTCCCCAACCTGAGCCCCCCTTCCACCTCCCTCCCCATCCCATCCCTCAGGGTCATCCCAGTGCACCAGCCCTGAGCACCCTGTCTCATGCATCGAACCTAGACTGGCGATCTGTTTCACATATGATAATATACATGTTTCAGTGCTATTCTCTCAAATCATCCCACCCTCACCTTCTCCCACAGAGTCCAAAAGACTGTTCTTTACATCTGTGTCTTTTGCTCTCTCATAGGGTCATCATTACCGTCTTTCTAAATTCCATATATATGCATTAGGATACTGTATTGGTATTTTTCTTTCTGGCTTACTTCACTCTGTATAATAGACTCTAGTTTCATCCACCTCATTAGAACTGATTCAAATGCATTCTTTTTAATGGCTGAGTAATACTCCATCGTGTATGTGTACCACAGTTTTCTTATCCATTCATCTGCTGATGGACATCTAGGTTGCTTCCATGTCCTAGCTATTGTCAACAGTGCTGCGGTGACTGACTGTATTCTTAACAGCATCTTGGTAGGCTAGGTTATTTTAGCTTTCCTGTTAAGAGTTTAGGGATTTTAGGTTCAGAGGGAGCCACCTGCTTACAGCTAAAGGCTGCTAACTATTAGGAGCTCATGGCTGCCTGACCTCACACCCATGCCCTTTCCCCTACCCCACCACTCTGGCTTCAGGGTTTTTATTGTTACTTACAAAGCATGTTTGTATACATTAATCTGAGGCTTGCAACAGTGGCAGGGTGAGTAGTAGTACCTGCATTTTATAAATGAGGATAGGAGGCTTCAGAGATACTAAATGTCACTGCTTAGAGGTCTTTTGCTTCTTTTTTCCCCTATCACCTCCCCTCTGGGCTTTCCTAGGAAATCACCTTCAACCAAGACAGAGAGAGGAGAACCCACATCTCCTCAGATAGGTGCTCAGAGAGGGGCTTAGGAATGGCTCAATGGATCTATCAGGTTTTGCTCCCCTGCCTCCCACTCAAGGGCTTCCTTCGGTCCTGCAGCGGGGAGGCTGTCTGTACTCAGCCTTCTCCCTGCCCCCAGGTGGCAGGACTGCATTTGTTCAGGAGCAGACAGACCAGTGAGCCTCTGCTCTCCTGGTCTGCTGGTCTTGGCCCTGGCTGTCATCACACCGGGGCCCCCGCCCCTCTCTCCCCTCTGAGCCCCGCCTCCTGCCGCTGGCTCAGCCTTCCAGCCCTGGACACAGTCAGTACACACAGCCCAGAGGCTGAGCTCCAAAGAAACAAAAGGAACTGCCAGGGTCCCCATGGCTGTGGCCAGCACCTTCATACCAGGACTGAACCCCCAGAACCCTCATTATATCCCAGGGTAAGAGCATACCCGTTTGCTTCTGGGAGGAGGGGTAATAAGGATATAGAGTTGTGCCACCTCGGCCTTGGGGGCCAAGTGGACACTGTGGTATGGGCGGCTTATGGATGGGTTATCTATGATGTTGGATGGAAAAGGAAAAGCAAAGGAATAGTAGGAACCAGGCCTGCTGTGAAGCTTTGTGTTGTACTCTCCATGGCAACAGGGTAACAGCCGAGGGGAAGGCTGAAAACCCAGACAGAGAACTAAGAAATGCCTGCTCCAAATATACACCCAGCAGAGTCCAGAAAAGATCAGGGCCTCAGCGGTCTCTGCTCCTCTTTCTGGGGATGGTGAGACAGGGGACTCTGGAGGTGAGCAGGTGAGACTTGTGCTGCAGGTACACTGGACACTGCCCACTGCTTCGGTTCAGCATGGGCCAGACCTACGGACAGATGACTGGGCAGCTACTTCGCGGCTCTCCTGGCCTCGCCTGGCCCCCCACCCACCGCACACTTCTGCCTCCCATTCAGCCTCCAAGATCCCCCGAGCCTCGCAGGAGAAGCCTGCCTGTCAGGCGTGGACACGAAAGGCTCAGCTCCAGCATGGTCCCTGGGTACACAGGTTCGGATAGGGGTGTGAACAGGGGCCCCCATCCAAGAACACCGGCCCCATGCTCTAATGCATCTCCTTTGCCCCCTGCCCACCTAGGTTTTGTGCCACAGGCACAGTTCATCTTTGCCAAGAACTGCAGCCAGGTCTGGGCTGAGGCTCTGAATGGTTTTGCTCAGTGGAGCGGAGGACAGGGGAGTCAGGAGCTGCCCAAAGAGGCCAAGGGAGAAAAAGATGTGGAGAAAGACCAAGAGCCAAAGCCGGAGGCAGAGCTGGAGGCAGAAAAGGAGCCGGAGCTGGGGCAGGAGGCGGAACAAGTGAGATGGAGAAGGCTGAGGCAGAGTCCAGTGGTGGGAGTGGGGAGCCCCCTCTGTGCGGCCAGGCCCGTGGTGGCCATGTGTAGGCTGGCTGTGGGTACAGGGCCAGACCACCAGCCCCACTGCCCTGGGAGCTTGTGTTATAACCCGGGGGCTGAATTTGTTTGCCGTTTCTCCTCTATCAATTTCTCCTCACAAGGCTTCCCCTTATTCCATGGATGACAGAGACCCTCGCAAGTTCTTCATGTCAGGTGAGAGGATGTGGGCAATGACCAAAGGCCTGGGGATGTGCCCAGAAGGTACCGACTGAGTGTTCCCGCCCCCCAGGCTTCACTGGTTATGTGCCCCGTGCTCGCTTCCTCTTCGGCTCCAGCTTTCCTGTGCTCAGCAACCGGGCGCTGCAGGAGTTTGGAGAGATGAAGTCACCGGGCAGGTCCCAGAAGGATCCTAAGCATCTCCCCGCACTGTCCCGGACCTACCCTCAGCGCCTGGGCCTTTTACCTAAATACGGGGGCTATGTGCCAGGTGAGGATGGCCTAGGAGGGAGGCTTTGGGGACTGGGATATTTGTGTGTATGTGTGAGTGTGAGTGAGTGATAGGTGGAGGTGGTTTGGGGGATGGGAACTAGTAGATACAGGGAGGGGTCCTTGGATCGTGAGGTTCGGCTTTATCACTGGCAGAAAAGGAACTGACATAGCTCCTAGTGGGGAGTGAGGACCAGAGTTTGGAGGATAACTTGGAGGTTCTGGGTAACTGGCTGAGAAATAACTTTTCTGTGCCTCTGGCTACAGATGACAGACTCTTTCGGCCACACAGGGTATAAGTTCCAGTTCGGCCGCACGTATGGGCATCTCACCCACGATGCTCTGGCTCTCAGCACCCTCCAGAAGCAGCTCCTGGTGTAGGTACCTGGCACTTAAGTTCTCTCTTCCCTTGTCATCATATCTCAGCCATCCTTTTGGAAAGAAGAAAGGCGGGTTGGCGGGAGGAAGCACAAAGAGAGAACAGTTTGGAGGCCGAGCACCTTTTTTATTAATAGGTGTAATAAATAAATAAATAAATACATAAACAGAAGCCTGGGGTCCTCCTCCCTCCTTGACCACCAGGCACTGGCCACAGCCTATTTACAGCTGGGGGCTTAGGGAACTGGCCCCAATACTGTCACACAACCTNATAAATAAATACATAAACAGAAGCCTGGGGTCCTCCTCCCTCCTTGACCACCAGGCACTGGCCACAGCCTATTTACAGCTGGGGGCTTAGGGAACTGGCCCCAATACTGTCACACAACCTCCTCACCACCTGGCCGAGGGAACCCTGCAAGTGGGCCTTCTGGTCACCTCCCTCCACAGGGAAGTATCTGTCTGCACCCATGGGAGGACTGGCCAGATTGGCTGGGGAGACTCTGGCAGCCCAGTGCTGCACCCCTTCCCTCCTCTCCTGGGGGAAGGTCCGGACGAGGTCACTGGGACAGGTAATGGGGAGTAATTAATACTGAGCACAGGGATATGTGGCCCCCAGCTCTCGGTCTACTCTCTGTAACCAGGCCAGACGGCTTGGGAAGCGCTCTTAGGCGATGAGCCTGGGGGCTGTGAGGGTCCCTGAGGCCGCCAGCATGCACAGGGCCTCAGTTCTGGCTGCTTCCAGGGCTTGGACTTGGAGTTGGGGTCAGAGTCACGTAGGCCAGGGGCACTAGGCCCGTGTCTGGGCCGCGGCTGCAGCGCAGCCAGTCCGCCCCGGCTGGCCCCAGCACCCGTAGGGTGTCTCCCTTGCGGAAGCTCAGCTGTCCAGGACCTGTGGCCAGATGGTGGCACAGCGCCTTCACCTCACTGGGGAGACAACAAATGGAGGTCAGAGAAAGCCCATCCCGAGCCAGCCTCAGCCCCTCAATCCTCCGGTCTCCCCGGCTCACCACGGAGGCTTGGAAGGCAGGCCTGGGGAGGGTGGCTCCTGCAGACTGTCCTTGGGCTCTGGCTCCCGGCGGGCACCCACTGTTTGCGCCACGAGCTGGAACACAGACTTGTCCAGGCTGAGCCAGTCCGAGGGCAGCCTAGGGGACAGTGGCCAGGGCCCTGGCTCCATCTGTGCCCGTCTTAGAGCAGGCTCTCCCCCCCTTAGTCTCCACCAGGGGCCACCTCTTACCTATTTGTGGGTCGGGCCTCCCGCTGAACCTTCCGGGACCCAAAGAGGTGTCCCCATTTGATGCCCCCTGGTGAAGGTTCAGATGCTCCTTCTTCATTTTCTGCTGGGGGGGCGGCAGATCCCTCCCTCTCTCGGCTCCGCCTCAGCTCCGCCAGTACAGAATCAGGGGGGCTCCCCATCCAGAAGGGCCAGCCCCTCTCCCGGCCCAGGGTCTCCTCAGGGGCAGGGCAGGCCTCCGCTCCCTCCACGACTCCCTCTCGGGGGGGAGGCCCCACGCCTCCTGCTCCTTTCTTTTTCTCGCTGCTGCTACCAGTGCTGCCACCTCGGGGGAACCTAGAGCCCTCGCTGGAGCCATCGATGTAGACCTGGGAGCTCTGCATGAGCTGGTACCACCAGCCAGCCTGCCCACTTCGGGCCCACCTGCCGCGCCCTGAGCTCCCGGCCGCCTCTGTCTCCCCCTCTTCCTCCTCCTCTTCTCCACCTTCTGGGGCACCCACACCCTTCACCCGCTCCCCGGGGGCCACCCTGTCCACATCTCCGGGGCCGTCCTGGCCGCGGGAGCGGGCCAGCTGCAGGGTCGAGTGGGCGGACAGTAGCAGGTCTTGGGACACTCGCAGCAATTCCTTGTGCTGCCGCTGCTGCTGGCCGCTCTGCAGCAGCCGGTGCTGGAACAGCAGGTCTAGGCTGAAGGGTAGGAGGGCCAAGGGTTGGAGCAGCAGCAGCAGCTCCTCGAAGAGGCCAGGGCACACCGTATGCGCTGCATTCAGAAAGCCCCACGGCTGGTAGTGGGTCTGGATGATATCTAGGGGAGAAAGAGAGAGGGACTGAGCCACATAGAGAAGCAGAGCCTGGCCTGGGGTGGGCCTCGGAAAGGCAAGCTGGGCCATGGCATACTGCTGGGCAGGCTGTGTACTGTGTACTGTGCACTGAGCTGCACTGTGGTGTGAACAATGCCTCCGGAAGTTGTGCGGTGCATCAGCTTAAGCAGCAACCTCGAGTTCAGAGGAGAGGCTCCTGGCCACCCTGACTTCCAGATTGCCTGAGTACCTCCTGGCTCCCAGGCTCTAACATAGCAGAGGCTGGGAAAGGACTCGGGTAGAAGCCCAAGCCTCGAGATGAAAGCTTGTGTGGTTCTCCTCCCCACCTCTAGACTCTGCAAAGACAGCAGTGCCGCCCCCAGCTTTTGATCCTCCCAGGACTGGCCTGTCATTGAGTTGGCAAGACAGAGCAGGGTTCTGAGTGTTACCTTCGTGGTTATAGAGGTGATTAAACCAGAACTCCAGGGACCGGATGCTGCAGGGAAAGAGGTGAAGAGTTGAGTCTTGTGCGGCTATAGCCAGATCGTGAGGTACAAAGGAGACAGATATGGGGGGTCAGACATACAGCAGAGGTACAGGTGAACATCTCCCTGCTATGGCAGGGCTAGTTTCATGTTACATGGTTCTAGAAACTCAGAGGGGATGTAGGCGGGGGTGATTCACAAACCAATCACTTCTTAGATTGGAGCTGACTTGCCCATGACCGAAGAAGTCAGGACAGCTACTGATGAGAGGGCAGGGCAGCTCAGGGCCAGAGGGGATGACCTTGGCTCATACTCGAGAAAGAAGGATACTATGATATACGTGCCAAGGTGGACTGGGTCAAGCAGGACTCAGAAGCAGTGCTGGAACTGAGAGGTTCAGGGTTACAATACCCATGGAGACTGAGAACCAGACTAATTTCCAAATAAGCCAGATTATAGATCTATAAAAGCAGAAGCCTGGCTTGGTGATCAGAGTCATGAGTCTGGTGGGAAGCTGTGACCCACTAAGAGAGGCTGTAGCAAGGTGGGGAGAAAGTGGGCCTGAGCCTGGCCACAGATCCTGCAGATTCACCCTTTCTGATTCAGTCTAGGGAGCTGGTTCTTCAGAGGTGCCGGGGCCCAGGGGAGCGGGGTGGTGGGCTGCAGATTTCCACACACTCACTTGAGCAGGCCGAGGATGAAGGCGTTGAAGCGCATGGTGTGACTGGTGAGCTCTGGGAACTGGCTGACTTTGTTGTACAGGCCGTGCAAGACCTTGGTGGATGGGCCTGGGAGGAAGCCAGAGTTGGAGGTCACCATCTTTGGAACCCTGAAAATTCAGCTTGGGCTTCTTCCCTTGCCACCAGCACTGACCTAGCTGTGTGGAGGCCTCCACCACACTCCACGGTGTGTTCTTACGTTGCCCAATGATGACGTCCAGCACAAAAGACTTGAGTCCGTCCTCCAACACTGCCCGCACCGCAGGGCACAGGTACTTCAGAACCAGGTGGCCCACATTGGGGCTCACAGAACTGTTCCCCAGCTTCGCCTGTGGATGCAGTGGGGAAGTACAGGGGAATTACCTGCAACCTTGGTCCTTTCTGACTGCCTTAGTCCTTACGGTACTTCTCTTGTGGTCCCCGTCCCTGAGGACCCAACTCTGAGTTCTGGGGGAAGGAGAGCAAGGGACGGGGGTAGCACAGGATAGGTGACGGTCAGCAGGACGGAGCTCAGCTCTCCAGTCTCTCGCCTACCTTGACCCCGGGATCCCGGCTTGTGCCAAAATGGGCCACAATGAGGTCCACAGCAGTGTTGACAGCTTTCACCAGCCCTGCAAGTGAGAATTCGGTGCGCCAGGTCCCTAAGTGAGTCCCCAAGCAAGTTGGCTGGGAGTGGGCCCTCAGTGGGGAGCGGGAAGGGCTTACACACACACACACACACACACACACACACACTCACTCTCTCTCTCTCTGTCCCTGGATAGGTACCACAGGCCTTGGCTTCTTCCTGGTTTTGCCCAGTTCTCAAGTCCTTCCCGTTTTAACCTCTCTGCCAAGACCCACCCCAATGATTCCATTAAGACACTCAACTTATTCACTTCCTTGCCCTTTCACTTCAAACCTGGATCAATCTAACTCCATCCTCTCCACTCTGAGAAACCAGGCTATTGGCTGCTGTTGGAGAAAGTCCAAAGCTGTTCACCTAGGGCTTGGGAAGGGCACTTCTTTGATGCGTGCCTTGCAGCACCCTCTGCTATGCCCTCAGGTTGCCATGCCAAATCTTTATCCCTCTTCTCAAGCCCTTGGTTCTACTTCACTCAGAGAACAGAGGCCACTGGTAATGAATTCAACTTCCCTCTCCATTACATCACATCTATCCTCCTTCCCACCTGCCCTCCCTTACTCCCTTTCCGTCTTGGAGGAAGGTGGCCATTCCCCTTCTTGCCTAAGGTTCTTCCCTCTCGATGCTCTGAGTCCTCTGCTCTGTCTCTGCAAGGGACTTCAGCCTCATCTTTCTCCCTTTCACAAGCTCCTTCTCTTCAGCCCACAGTTATGCTCAATCTTCTCCTTATCATCTCATTTAAATGGTTCTGCTAAATAGACTGGTTCCCTGTCAGTCCTTATCTGATTAGATGTTATGATCATGCTTATCCAAGCCACCTTGTCCTGTAGCACTTGAGTTCCCCTGGTATAGCACACAGGAGTCTCCCTCCCTACACATAGCTCCCTGAGGGAAGAGACAGGAGACTGAGTCTTAAGCATCTGATAAATGACTGTAGTTCACTTGCAGATACTCATGAACCATAGTACAGACTTCTGCCTCTTGCTCCAAAGCTTGTGCTAATTCCCTCCCAGCACTTGGAGTTCTAAGACAGGGAAATATTCTGAAGGGCTAGATAGTTGGGCCACAGGCATAAAAAGGTAGTAACAGCAGATTTCCAGTCTTGAGCTAGGAATGATATTCACCTTTTTTCTGAAGCACATCAATGGATACAGCCTCTGAGCTGCCATCTGGAGACAGACAAAATTCAGCGGGGGGCTTCTCAGTCAAGGAGAAAGGGTCTTGGAAGTCAGGGCAGGTTAGCGGTAACGGTTTCACCACTTGACCTGGAAAGAAGAGGAAAAATCAATCCCAAGCAATTGTCTTCCTGAGTGGCAGCTCAGTTCTGTGCCTGATGTCCTCTGAGATGTGTTCTTTTGGGACTGACCCCTTCCCTCCCGGCTGCAGCAGAGCCTGCCCTGGGTTTTCTGGGGACCTGGCCCACACACCATTCAGCCGGCAGTTCAGATGGCCAGCAGCACCGAGGGAGCCGGGGAACTCAAAGATGGGGTTCCTTCGGGCCAGCCGAGCATCCTGTGGCCTTCGGTCTAGGCTCCCTGACAACCCAGGGGGTCCTAGAGGGTTCTTCCTCCTGTATTCTCGCCACTTGAGTGCTTGAGGGGATAGATGGTTGGCTGAAATCAGGAGAGATTAGCAGAAGAGAGGAAATAGTTAAGAGACAGCATTTCATACCCACCCAGTGGGCCTGTATAAAACCCGAGGGTTGGGATATTAGCTACAGATGCGCAAACTGTAACCTGTGACCCCATGTGGAGTACAGGAAATCATTCAAAGGGGAGGTAGACTGCCTAGGGTGGGAAAGGGGGGTGGGCACTGAGCTTCATACCATTACTGGGCCTGGAAGCCATGCTGCCCTCGCCGCCTCCCCGGGCCAGGCTCTCCGCTCGGCTGAGGCTAGATCTCCAGGAGCCCAGAGGAGGCAAGCTTCCTGTCCCATGGAGCCGGTACTCAGCCAAGGTCAGTATCTTCGGATCCTCCTTCTGCGGCTGCTGGGAGACGGCAGGCCGGACAGCAGGAGGACAGGAAAGGCCCCATGGAGGTGGGCTTTCTGTGGCTGCGGCCTGCTCTGGGAGAGGGGAGCACGAAGTGGAGGCCGAAGAGTCGGTGCTGGGCCCAAAGGGGCCAGTACTCCGGATGGGGGAGTAGCTGCCCAGGGGTGACGGCCGCGAGGTCTCTGGCTCAGGCCTGGCTTTCCTGGCACCCCTGTGGGTGGGGACCTGTGGCTCCCCTGAAGGAGCTGGGCCTGGGCCTTGAGCAGTGGGGGCAGCTGCGGGGGCAGGCTGAGGCGCACGGCTGCAGCCCGAGAGGCCGTAGAGCTGGGAAAGGCTGTGCAGGGCCCGGGCCTTGGCCAGCTGCTTGGGGAAGTGGTGCTGGAACACGAACGGCTGGATGGGCAGCGTGGTTGGCCTCTGCTCCTTGCTGTAGCGAAGGACCGGTCGGCTCTCAGCACCACCCCCTGCGGCAACAGGGATGGAGAAGGAGTCAAACACTGAAATCACATGAGAGGAAGCAAATCACAGTCAGGAGATGATGCTCACCAGGGAGAGTGAGAGAGGGGCAGGACCTGGGCTGGAGGAGCTGAGTAGGGTAGGGGTAACTGACTCTGTGGAATGTGCCACTGCTTCTCCCATCTTCTCCTGGTGTTTTCATAACATTGGCTTGTCTCTTGGCCATTCAGCCCTCTCTTCTTTTTCTTGACTTCAAATGTGGGTGCATCTTAAGGCTCAATTCTTATATTTCCCTTTACACTTTCTTCCCTGCATTGTTCATATTCAGACAGTCATATAGGTGACTTCTGAACCCATGGCTTTAGCCTCAACCTTTCTCTTGATCTCTAGATCATTCTGCCTTAGGTTTCTGTTTCCAATTAAAATTTGCTATTTAAAATACCTCATTCATTCTCCTGATGACTTCCATTTCTGCCTATGACAGAACCACCATTTTCTTTGTGAAAGTGAAAGCGTCAGTCACTTAGTCATGTCCGAGTCTTTGTGACCCCCAAGGACTGTAGCCCGCCAGGCTCCTCTGTCCATTGGGATTCTCCAGGCAAGAATATTGGAGTGGGCTGCTGTTTCCTTCTCCTCTGTATCTAAGGTCTAAAGGTCTGGAGTCAGTCACATACTTTCAGTGTCGAGATGTTAACTTACTTCAAGCTTTCACCCATCATCCCCTCCTCAACTACAGCCCACATATTTCATTCTTGATCAGATCTAACCATAATAAGATATTTCTTTACTTGCTGCCAGAATCAGCTTCCTGTCACCCAATCTACCCCAGTCATCTCTTTCACTGATCCTAGCATTGGAACCCCAGAGTCCATATCTGCTTCCTCCACACAGAGGTGTGTTTCCCAAGTCTGGTCCTCTCCTGTTCTTTCAGCCAATCTTCTGGTCAGTGTCCCACAAAACATGTGTCTCAGAACTAAACACAACACTCCTCAACACTGCACAGAGGCAAAGTCTTGGCGTATGGGTTGTGCTTCTAATTAAACACCGCGCACTGTCAACACCCGAATAAACACAAGGTGGCGCTATAACCACCCAAGCACCTGAAACCCTGGGTGTGGCTCACTCGCACCCTGGGTTCTACAGCTCTGAAGCAGGAATTAGTATCCACGGTTACAAGACCTGGGTATTGGAAATTTAGAGATTCAGTCGTTTGCCCAAGGTCACACAACTAGGAAGTGACAGAGCTAGAATTCTGCGTAAGTCGGAGTTTGGCTTTGGGACTAATGTTCTGTCTGCCTCATCGCACCACACATGAAATGGTATCAGGCTGGATTTTCCTACTCTTGTCTTTCCACATTTATTTACTTCGGCGAGTCTTAAGGGCGTGGTGACCACAACCCCATAAGGCAGGTGTTCCAGAACCACTCTCAGGAGACATTTTCAGACTATACTCTCCTGCCAGTCCCAATCAGGGCTTAGCGAACAGCCCTTGTCAATCTCCATTGCTTGCTATGCTCCAGTCATACCTTCTTTGGTCCTTAAACATGTCAAGTTCATTAACATCTTGGGGTCTTGTGTTCCTTCGGCCTGAAATCAGCTAGGCATCAACTCAAGCACTACATTCTCCTCAAGACCTTCTCTGATTGCCGCAGTGCCTCGGGCAAGTCATGCTCTCATCACCCTGTTGTGTTTCCTTTTTAGCCATTTTTCACTGTCAGAAATGATCTTATTTGTTTATTGTCCATTACTCCCTATTAGGGTTCTGGAAAAGCAGGGATTTTTAAATTGTTCCCTGCTGTACCTCCAGTGCCTAGAATAGACCTTGGTATGAGGTAGGCACTGAATAAAAGACATGAGCGAATCCTCACTGTCACCCTTGGCTCAGTACGGTCTCCCTGCATCCAGATCTTCTTACACGGACCAGCTCACTTCCTAGAACACCAGTTCTATGTCCTGTGGCTCTGCTGCCCATAGAACAAAGTCTCATCTCAGGCAGGTTGGTGGCCACACCTGTGGCAAATGCGCTACCCTCCCCATTGACACGGCGCTTCCCACCACCCCCTTCCCATCTTTAAGCACATTGCTTTTCCTGCTGGGAATGCCTTCATCCTCTCCACTTATTTAAATATCCAATTTCAATCCTGAGCTGACTCTGGCTATCAGATTAGGCCCTCCCAACCTCAGCTTTGCTGTACATGCTATATAGAGTACTTTTGAATTAGACTATCTATTCCTACTTTTTTAAAAATCCTCCCTGCTAAGTTCTCAGGGTAGGTTTGAGGCAGAGGAGGAAGACTGGGAAAGGGGGAGGGGTGACGACAGTGGGGAGCGGGTGCCAATTCTACCCTCTGGGAAGACAGGGGACAAGGTTTCTCCTGTTCTTTGAGACAGCCCTTAGAAACACTGGAGATAGAGATCAAATTCACTCAAGTCCATACTGCAGGCAACAGAGCCCCAGTCCCTCAGTTCTCTCTTAAAATGGAGCGCCCAGAATCCAAGGTGGGCCCTAAGGTTCACAGGAGTAGAGGGGACTATCAACTCCTCCCTTCTGGAGTCTATAAATGAATCCAGCCATTTAAACTTTTTAGAATACCTTCCTAACTGCTGACTCATTCTGAGTTTGCAATCAATTATTAATAAATATCCCAAATCAAGAAGAGCATTTACATATCAAAGTTCATATTGGTCCTTGAAAGAACGTTTTTTTCCAGACTAGATCTAGATTCTGCTGCTCAGAATCTCAAAGAGATCTCACTTCTTTTGTCATTCATGAATTCATCATTTTTTGATTAAAAATAAAAAAGTTGTACAGAACAAAAAGAAAAGCCCTATGATAGGTCACTGGAGATTTACGGAACAAAAGTCTTACATTATTATGAAAAGTCTTATCTGATAGCAAAAACGCTTTTAAAGCCTCTCCTCCCATATCTGATCAGGACTGACCTTGTCCTCAGACTGCCAGCCAAGCACTGTCTGTGCCCAGATATACCCACCAGGCACTGCAGTCTGAGAAGAGGGTGGGTTCAGAAGACTCTGGCCAATCCCTGCCATTTCTAAGCCCCCTCTGCCCTAGAGACCTTCTTGCATTTCTGGGTCAGTTCCTCCATGTGTGTTTAGGAGCCTGAAGTTATCTGATATACTGCCATCTCCCAAACACCAGGTATAACACCAATTATGGGTTTTTAACCCCTTTCCTTTGAGAAGCCAAAGGGCCAACCTAAGGCTGAAAGTGAAAGCGTCAGTCACTCAGTTGTGTCAGACTCTTTGTGACCCCATGGACTGTGGCCTGCCAGGCTCCTCTGTCCATGGAGTTCTCCAGGCAAGAATACTGGAGTGGGTGGCCATTTCCTTCTCCAGGGGACCATCCCGACCCAGGGATGGAACCCAGGTCCCCTGCATTGCAGGCGGATTCTTTACTGCTTGAGCCACCAGGGAAGCCCCAAGGCCACAGACAGCGAACTCCCCATAACCGATCTTTCCTCCGCTTTACCTCCCCTTTCCTTCCAAACCCTCTGAGATCTGCCTTCTGCCCTCATCACTCCCAAATGCTGCTTTGGGGATTTTCAGCCTTCATCCTAGTGATTTGTTTTCAGAACTCATGTGTTGAATCTCTTTTTGAAACTTTCTCCTTCTTTGGTTCCTATGACTTCACTCTCTCTTGGTTTCCTCTCTATTTTCTTGGCTGATTTTTCTCAGTTTCCTTTGAGGACTGCTCTGCTCACCCTTCAATCACTGTATCCCCGGGGCTCTATCCCTTGTTCCCTTTATAACTCCACGCATTCTCCCTGGATGTTCTCACCCACTCATAGCTTCAACTACTATTTTTATTCCAATGACTCTCTGATCATGGTGGTCTCCTGACCTCCAGGGAGACATCCTTTCTAATCTACCTTCCATTCAAACAACCTGTGATCTTTCTAAAATGCAAATCAAAACATGCCCGTTACAAACCAAAAAATGCCATTTCCCTAATTAAAATCCTTTAATAGTTCCATCCACATTCTACAATGGGTATAGTAAATTATTTGCAGTTTCTGGAAAGCATCAAGATATTCTGTGCCTTTGTGGTTTTGTACAGACTATTGTACGAGCCTACAATGTTCTTTTTACAAGTCTCCACAAAGCCTACTCCTGTAACATTTTTCTAGACTGTGCTTAAATGTACACTGTGTTAGCTCTCCTTCTCTGACATTCTGGTCTGTTTAGGTGCTCCTTTCAAAGGCCAGTGCCGTACAACTGCCAGTTTAACTGTGCTTCCTTTTCTGTTTCCATCCTTCATCAGGATTCCTAGAGGACAGATATTGTCCCTCTCATCTATCACCAGCACCCACTCAACACAGAGCCTTTATAAAATAATCACTTAAGCGAAATGAAATAAACAGGGAAGAGCTGGCCTGGGAGGCTCAAAGGTTGTCAGGTCTCAAGTTCTTTGAAGAGTGGCTACGATCACTGACCACAGAATGAACTTACTGACGCCCAGTGTGGTTTGTCTGTTTGACATTTCTCTTAAACACAGCAAACTCCTTGATGTCCAAAATGGAGCTCAGGCCTTATTCCTTTCCCAGGAAATCTACTTCTGTGTTTGCAGTCCCTACCCATGTATCATCATCTTTCCAGTCACCTGGGCTTAGAATCACAATCTTCTGAGAACCTGCTATCCCAGTACAGTGATCTCTCAGTTGATGATTTCATCTCCTTGGTGTATGGTTTATTCCCTATCCTCCATCCCCTATTATAACTGGAGGACATGCTCTGGACTGGAAAGATGATGGGTCTGGGCTGAGAAACCTTTAGTGGTAGAGGTGGGGTGGTTGGCAGGACCTATTACTGATAGGAGTCCATGCATACAACCTGCTACTCTCCAGCCACTAGGCTTCTTACCGTCAGCTTTAGCTCTTGCGTCCCGCTGGGTATGGCTGTTGGCTGGGCTCCCTGGGAGAGCAGGCCCTGGATCCATCAGCTGGGCCAGGGGCCCCTGCCCAGCAGCTTTGAGGCCAGCGGGTGGGATCTCACTGGACTGGGAGCCCTGACAGACCTGGGTAGACCAGGGCTCTGGGCCAACCAGGTCCATGCCTGGCCCCAAGGGCATGGGTGGGAGGCTATGGCTACAGTGAGTGCCCTCATCTGGGGGGCCCACCCTGTCTTGCTGGGCTTCTTGGATGAGTGAGAACTCCTGAGAGGAGTCCCCAGTGCTTGCTCGCAGTGGAGGGGAGCCAGAGCCTGCAGCTTTCTTCCGGCCCTTGGCAAGTTCGGCAAAGGAGGTGACCCGCCGAGGTGGGGAGCTAGGCCCAGTAATGGCAGCGGAGCCCTCACTGAGGCGCACTGGGCAACTCAACATGCGTTCCAGAGAGCCCAAGCGGACAGGAGGGCTGCGCTCTAGGCTGCGGTCATAGCTTCGAGAGCGCTGACGTCCAGTGCTGAGGTTGGGGGGTGAAGTGTTGGTGTACACTTGCCCCTCAATCACAGTGCGGCCCACGGGAGCCTCCGCTTCCGCTTCAGAGCCCACTGCTTCTTGCTCCTCTGGCTGGACTTCCGGCTTCTGGAACAGGTAATACTCAGAGGGCTGGCTGGGGCCAGGGTCTGGGCCAGGGCCAGGGGCAGGACTGATCTTGGTGTGTTCCTCCGAGCAGCTGGTGACAGAAGAGCCAGCTGGGCTTGGGGAGGACTGGGAGGACAGGTCACAGGTGACAAGTTTATAGTAATTCTGTGTGGCCACAACAAGACGGGCCTGGCTCTGGAAGCAGGCTGTGAGGTCAGCCACAGCTGGGCAGGGCTCACAGTGTGGGCGGTAGGAGTTGCAGTTGGCATCAAGCTCAGGAGATGAGGCATGAGGACAACCATAGCCACCTTCCCTTCCTCCGCTGTCAGGATGGTGGGACTCACAAGACATCTTCGACTCAGCTGGGGAGGGCTGGAGGTCCAGGTAGAAGGCGCCAGGGTCCGAGTGGCTGTAGAAGGAAGAGTCGCTGCAGGACTGTGGGGCAGAGTTGAGGTTGGCACGGGAGTTGCCATGCATTTTGTTGTAGAGGGTGCTGAAGGTGACCAGCACGCCGTCTGAGCTGTTGCAGGAGGAGTCGCTCACATAGCCCATGGACTGGTCAGCCGCCTCGGACTGACTAGAGGTGCTACTGCAGCGGCAGTGCTGGGTGCCTGAGCCTGAGCATCTGGGGTTCCTTGGGGATTCATCGGAACTGAGCTTCCATTCCTGGTCGAAGGAAAAGCCAGAGGTGTCACTGGCTCCACCCCCACTGCCACTCCCACCGGGCCCCCCACACTCATCCAGCTCCATGGTCTCAGCTTCCGGCTCTGGCCGGCAGCAGCGGCCAGTGCTGCAGTGCGGGGCATCCAAGACGGTCACTGGCTCCTGTTCTTGCCCTTCCACCACTCCGGCTCGACTACGCGCTGCCCCCCATGGCCTGCCCACTCTGGGGCCAGGCGGTGGCAGCTGGAAAGAGGAGAGATGGAAGGTGGGCTGGCCAGCCCCGTGCAGGTGGAAGGACTGCTGGGTGGCTCTGTCACTGATGCTATCCTCATATAAGTCACCAAGTCCTGGCTCGGCCATGCCTGCCTGCAGCAAGAAGGGGTTGTGTCGTTTAGGGGCCCCGGGGCCTCTTCCATCCCGACCCCTGCTCTTGGCACTATCAGCAGACCGTGTAGAACCCCCCGGAGCAGACTGCAGGCTGCTGTACAGCAGAGAGTCGGCTTGTCCGAGGTCCTGATCAGGCTGAGCGATGCCCAGCTCCGGTGGGCAGAAGGGGTTGGGTCTTGTGCTCCCGCTACCTCCACCTCCCCCTCCACAGCACTGCCTGTCTGGGACTTGGCAGTGCACCAGGGGGATGTGGTGGACGATGAGGGTCTCTCCAGTCAGCTTTGGGGGACTATCCATTCTGGAAAGTTCGAACAAGGGCATCAACAGCACCAGCTACTGCCCCTGGAGCCCAGTGGGGCAGAACACATTTCATCAGGAGAGCTTGGTACCTGGAAAGAGAGGGAAAGAAAGGGAACCTAATGTCACCTCCCCGAAGTCAGGGACATGCCCCTACCCATGTCATTTGCAGATGGCGAAGAGCCCAAGAGGAAGAAAGATTCAGTCAACATGGAGCTGACGACTCAGCCCAATGGGGTACACGGCCTCACCGCACAGGGCCGGCTCTCGAGTGCCCCCTTCACTGTAAGTTCACCATGCATCCACTCCAACAAAAGGCCAGAACCCTGTTAATGCCACCTCTGAAGGTCTGGGGAATCTCAGGGACAGCCCTTTCTCCTCTTTCTTAGCAGTAAACAATGACGTTCCTGAGTCCAAAAAAAACTATGAATGACAACATAACTAAAAAACCACCTAAGATGCCTGAGAGGGTGCTAGGCAAAGGAGCCATGGAATTGTCTTACACACAGCTACAACACACACACTTCCAGATGAGGGGACATCACAAATAATACGTCAGGTATGCACAGCAATAAGCTATAATTTTGCAAGAAAGGTAATTTTTAATGTACTGTATCACTTGATCCCTGTATCATCTTGGACCCCTTTCCCCTCCTGAGCCCCAGAATACCTGTCCCACTCTGACTGGCTGTGGGCAAGGAACCTCACTCTTCCTACTACTGTATTAGAGCTTCCTGAATAGCAACTGAGTTAGGCAGCAAACTTCTAGTATGGCTGATGCCATCCTCTTCCTTCCCAGTGTGAGGTCTGTTTTTATAGTTTTTGTGTTACTCCAGCACAACATCAGGTAAGGCTTGGCAAACACGAGGCATAATATTTAATATTTAGCTAGCTCAGGGAACAGATCTTCTGAAGTGCCCCAATTCTGTCCAGTTTTAGCTAGAACTTTCCCTATGAGGGTCCCCTAAAAAGTCTTCTCTTCCTGGTTTTACCTCTGATAGGCTAAGGTCAAGTTCTCCACACAGAGCCCATTCTGAGCTTCTCTGGTCTCCTGGCTGGACCCTGGCAGAATGGGCCCCTCAAGTTCTAGTCTCCTGTGCTATCAAGGTCAGGTCCTCAAAGCCTTCATTTGCTCAGACTTCTCATACACAATTTCTTCTAATTCATTCATTTCTCTTCTTTCCCTTATCATTCCTGTCATTTTCCTCTACCTACAATGAGTCCAAATCCCTCATTGCCTAAGTCCTTCATCATTTAGCTGAACCTTTATACTACCAATTTTTTTAAAGTGTAACTCATTTAGATCACAGGATCAGAGCTCTTCACGTGGATTACAGTAAAGAGCCAGACAAGTCACACATGTTTAAGGACACAGACAGGCAACACATAAAAGAAAAAATTCAAATGGCTAATAAATATATGTGTGAGGGACACTATTAAAATATGTTATTTGTGTTACGTTAAATTACATTAAAATTAAAAAGCAAATATTTACCATCTTTCTTCTTCCTTTCCTTTCTGAGAGGAAGGCTCCTCTGTTGGACTTCCAAGCCTTTGTGTGTTGACTAGGGTAAGGAGTAGACAGGCAGAAGGGCAGAAACCAGAGAGGCTAAATGAGCCACAAGTCAAAGAGTTACAGAAGAAAATATGGGAGTAAGTTCATTATCTTCGGTTAAGGTTATTATTGGATGACTTCTTAGATAAAATACCAAAAGAACAAGTGATAAAAGAGAACATAGATAAGGTAGATTTAATAAAAATAAAAAACCTTTGAGTCTCCAAAGGACACAATCAAAAAAGTAAAAAGACAAGTCACAGAATGAGGGAAAATATTTGCAAATTGTGTATCTGACAAGAGACTTAGAACCACAATATATAAACAATATACAGCTCAACAATATATGTAACCCAATTAAAAATTGGGCAAAGAACTTGAATAGATATTTATCCAAAGAATACATACAAATGATTAATAAGCACATGAAAAGAGGTTCAACATCATTAGTCATTAGAGGAATAAAAATCACAACAAGATACTACTTCACTCTCACTAAGATGAAAGACAATAACAAATGCTGGTGAGGATGTGGAGAAATTGCAACCCACAAACATTGCTTAAGACATTGTAAAATGGGACAGTCACTTTGGAAAAACAGCCTGGCAGTTCATCAAAATGTTAAGCATAGAGTTATCATATGACCTAGAAATTCTACTCCTGGGTATACACCCAAGAGAAATGAAAACATATGTTCATGCAAAAGCCTGTATACAAATATTCACAGTAGCACTAATCACAGTAGCCAAAGAAGTGGGAACAATCCAGATCGTCATCAACTGATGAACAGATATACCATGGTATAGATAATGGAATATTATTTGGCAATAAAAGGAGTGAAGTACTGATATATGATACAGTATGTCTGTAAGTGAAAAGAGTAAGTGAAAAGGTAAGTGAAAAGAGCCAGTCATAAAAGGATTCTTTGCATGATGTTATATGATTCCTTTCACATGAAATGTCCAGAATAGGCAAATCCACAGAAACAGAAAGTAGATTAGTGGTTGCCAGGGACTGAGAGAGTGGACAATGGGGATTGACTGCTAATGAGTGTGGAGGTTCCGTCTGGGAGTGAGGAAAATGTTCTGAAACCAGTCAGTGGTGATGGTTACCTGAGTCTGTGAAGAAAACCAAAACTCCAAAGTTTTATGGAAAGTGAATTATATCTCAATTTTATAAAAGGGTGAGTTTTATGGTATGTGAATTATATCTTAATAAAGCTGTTATTTAAAAAAAAATTTAAATAGGGAAAAAGATTAAGGTTTACAGGAAGATTGAAGGAGAGGGAAGGAAGGGAACCAGTATTAGTGGAGAGGAATGTGTGTTTGCACAGATAAGATGAGAACAAAAGAGGAAGAGCTGCCTTGAAGTACTGGGATTTTTGTAGAGAAGGATAAAGAGGATTTTTAGGAAATTTTGCTATGAGGTACATGAGATAATTTCCCCTTTACTCTTTCCCATCTCTCTCTTCCTTTGCCAAGAAAACTTTGGGCTCAAATATTGGGTTGGCCAAAAAGTTCACTAGGGTTTTTCATACGACATTATGGGAAAACCTGAATGAACTTTTTTGCCAACCCAATATATTAATATATGCCACAAGGATAACAAAAAGTTAGGAATACCCTAAAATTCCAATAATAATCAATTTGAAAAGTAGAGAACACAGTATCATTAAAACAGTGTTGTATCAATTTCCCTATTAGTGACTTGAGAAAATATTCACAAAAGATTAAGTGAAAATAGCAGATTACAAACAATATGTACAGTATGACACCATTATTGTAAATAAGTATATGTCTGTATCTGTCTTCAGGCTGCTATAACAAAATACATCAGACCAGATGGCTTATACACAGCAGAAATGTATTTCTCATAGCTCTGAAAGCTGGGAAGTCCAAGACTAAGATCAAGGTGCCAGCACGGCTGCATTCTGGTGAAAGCCCACTTCTTGGTTCATACCTGGCACCTTCTACACAGATTGTAAGGGACAAGGGATCTTTCTGTTTTATAAAAGCGCTAATCTCATTTAGGAGAGCTCTACTCTCAAGACTTAATGTGGAGTTGGTGGAAGAGAAACACAGACATTCAAACTAGAGCAATATGCATGGAAGAAAACTTGAGAGCATACACAGTACCAAAAGCCAAGGATGCTCAGATCCCTTAGATAAAATCGTGCTGTATTTGCATATAACCTACAAATGTCCTCCAGTTTACCTTAAATCATCTTCAGATTACTTATAATACCTAATGTGAATGCTACTTAAATAGTTGCCAGAACATGGCAAATTCAAGTACGGCTTTTTGGAACTTTCTGGAATCCTTTTTTCTTGAATATTTTTGATTCCCAGTTGGTTGAATCTATGCATGCACAAATTCAACCAACTGGGAGTCAAAAATATTCAGCTGTGGACTTGACAACAAAATGTTAACAATGCTTATTGCTGTTGGGTGATTCTGGATTATTTTAAATTTTATTCTTTTTGGTTCATCTGTATTTTCTAAAAATAAGTGTCTGTTATGTACACAATTTGAACAGTTTTTAAAGCACTTTTTTCCTTTAAGCACTACAGATACTGTTAGTCAGGGCTAGGGGAGGGGACATCCCCCTAAATATAGTACTAGGCTGTCCCAGGGTCCAGGCCATAATTTGAGGCCAGGACTAAATGGAGCACAGAGAACTTTCTTGTGCACACAGCAGTAATATTAGGAGTACCTATGGCCTATGGCCATCACTTGCTCTTTAATAAATACCACTCCCATCCCCTTTTAATTTTTTTGGCTGCACTATGGCTGGTGGGATCTTAGCTCCCTGACCAGGGATGGAACCTGCACCCTCAGCAGTGAAAGCACAAACTCCTAACCATTGGACCACCAGGGAATTCCATTTCCCACCCCCACCATTCCCCTTTCAAAGCACCATTTTCAAATATATACACAGAAGAATGTATCTGACCCATAAAACCACTGACTGGGTGTCATATACGCATTCAAATAAAGAAACATAGCAACTCACAGAGCCTGGAAAGCTGACTCTCTCTGAATCATGGATAAAGCACAGATGGATGTGGAGGGCGATGGAGAACCTCAGGCAGGAGGGCGCTGACAGTTTATTATGTTATGGTTACGTATCTGTCCCCAGACTAGAGTGCAGTTCTTTGAGGTCAGAAACTGGAATATAGTCAACCCCTGGTCCCTAGAACCCATGCGCAGTGCTTGGAACACAGTAGGCATGGTAGGTTAGTTACTGACTCCTGTTCTACCCATTTAAAAAATTGACTTGCTTGTCTTTTTATTGTTGAGTTGTAGGAGTTTTAAAATTTATTCTAGATATGAGTCCTTTGTCAAATACACATCTCGAGAATATTTTCTTAAGTGGCTTCTTTTCAAATGTGGCTTGCCTATTTGTTTTCTTAATGGTATTTTAATTAATTGGTTTTTAATTTTATGAAGTTTCATTTATTTGTTTTTTCTCTAAGGTTAAAGCTTTCTGTGTTCTAAGAAATCTTTGCCTACCCCATGAAATTTTCCTGTTTTTTTAAAAAAAATAAATGTATAGTTTTCGCTTTTATATTAAGGTTGTGCCGCATTCTATTTTAAGTGTGTAAAGCTCTTTCACTGGCTGATTTCATTTCATTTTACATTTTTGTATCTCAGAGAAAGTCTTACTCTTTCCTGATCTCCACATGACCAGGGGAAACCTTGGCAATATTTTCTCCACAGATAACTCTAGTTCAGCCAACTAAGGTAAAGTTCTACAGGCATCTTACAAGTCTCAGTACTCATGCTTTGGCCCCATACTTCCACAGTTTTTACAAAGCAGTTTTTATGTATATCAAAAGCTTCCCTGGTGGTTAACATGGTAAAATGTCTGCCTGCAATGTGGGAGACCTGGGTTTGACCTCTGGGTTGGGAAGATCCCCTGGAGAAGGAAATGGCAACCCACTCCAGTACTCTTGCCTGGAAAATTCCATGGACTGAGGAGCCTGGTAGGCTCATGTCCATGGGGTTGCAAAGAGTCGGACATGACTGAGCGAGTTCACTTTTTATGTATATCATCTCATTGATCCTGACAACACACTAGAGCAGGTAGATTACTTCATTTTTAAAAAAAATAAGGAAATCAACACTAGAAAAAAGAATGACTTGCCCAAGAACTCTCAGGAGATAAATGACAGAATTAAGACAGGAGTCAGCAATCATAACTTTTGACCTTTTTTCTCTGTCAGTTAGGAATGTAATGAGTATATGGTATATATGACTTGATTTCAGTTACTACAGAAAACATTTACTAAGAGCATTTCTCTTAGACTTCTCCCCTGAGAGTGTCATGTTCTATAAGAAGACAAGTTTAATACTGTGGCCCATGAGCTCTAAGAAAGGTGGAGAGAAAACAGTGAGATGGGAGAGTGCATCCCAGTCTCTTTCTGTAACCTGGTGAAATGGAGAGACATGAGAGATGGAGGTGGGGGAGGGGAATAGAGAACCCAGAAGAAAGTGGAAGCAAGCACTCAGCTCAGGCGGACAGAGAAGTGGTGGGCTCAGTCAACAACATTACAAGGTCTAGAATCCCTAAAATTAGGGAAAGCTTTCCACAAGAGCCCTCTTCTTGGTTCTCATCACAAACAGGTCTCTCTTGGCCAATCATCATAATGCTATTTATTAGTGATCGTTTACTGAGCACTTACACTCAAGGTGATTGACATACAGCATCTCTAATTCTATTATAATCCTTTAAAGTAGATATAATCTTCCCCACTTTACAGATGAGAAAACTGAAGCTTAGTAAGTGTAAACAGTTTGCCATAATTATATGGCTGAGATGGACGCAAACCCAGGTCTGCTCAGTTCTTAGTACTTTCCACTACAACTGCCTCTCAGAAAATGATCAGGGTCACACCCTCTCCCTAAAGTCCCTGCATTTACCCCGCTACCAACGCAGACACGTCCTACTTTTTCCTGGATAGGCTCACACTCTAGTTTCTACTTGAAAGTGAATGTGTTAGTGTCTGACTGCGACCACATGACTGTAGCCTGCCAGGCTTCTCTGTCGGAATTCTCCAGGCAAGAGTACTGGAGTGGGTTGCCATTTCCTTCCCCAGGGGGTCTTCCTGACCCAGGGATCTAACCCAGGTCTCCTGCATTGCAGGTAGACTCTTTACCATCTGAGCCACCGGGACTCACAGTTTCCATTTACACAGTTTGTATTTACCCACTTTACTAGTCTCTGAACCCACAGTCCCTTTCATATTAATGCCCCAGGCTCTAATAACACTCTTTAATCCTACCTCCTGCTCCAGTTTCCAGCTCACATCTCCCTGTCCCACTCACAGTCCTCAATACCCTTTTCCCTTGCACCATAATTCACATTCCTAGATGCTTCCTAGGAACTAACAACTTCCCACAATTTCCCAATGTATTGCCCTAACCCAATCACATTTCGCACAACATCGAACTACTGACTCCTAAGAGTCTATGTTTTTGAATCCTCCACCCAGGTGACCAGTGGAGAGGGGAATTTAAAGAATTCTTTCTATCTTCTCAGCAATAGAATTCTGGGTAATTCTGGGCAGGAAGAAGTTTTAAACTCCAGAGAAAGGTTCCCCTTGTCTTTGGCCATCAGCATCTTTCTGCCAGTCATAGAGCCCCTTCCCTCTTTTTTGGCCTCCTGAAGGAAGAGGGGAAGATAGTGATACTCAGTTGTTATTCTCCAGCAATCTGACCTTGACTTGAGGTCTGATGGGGAGCCTCAGTAGGACTGCTAAGCCTTTTCCTGTTTGGGTTCCCTCTTGGACAGGACTGAAGAGGGGAGAGCAGGAAGGTGGATTTGGGTGTATCAACTTATCCTTAGGTCTGTTCCTGTTAGGAATCTAAGCCTGTATAAGAAGGCCAATGATAACAGGTCAGGTGTCCTAGGCATTACATCCTCTCTCTCGCTATAATGTGGAGCCTCCTGGTCAACATTCTCTCTTACTTCATCCTTATCTGTAGTCTCGTGGCTCCTGCAGCACCAGAAGATGTGGTATGTGTGTCTATGTGCATGTATGTATGTACATGGAGGGACAAGATGGGCTTGATGCTTCACCCTCCCAGTGCCTGCTCTTGAAGGCTGAGTGGATCCCTGCAGGTCTCCATCATAAACTTACAGGAGCTGTACGGGTGTCTCTTCCCATTAAGCCTTTGTGTCTAGCTCTGACTCCCTCTCTCCTGACCCACACTATAGCAGCTTCATTAGAAATGCTCAAAAAGGGAGAAGGGGATCTTCTCGACAAAATAGCATCAGCCTCAGCCACTGTTCTTCCCATCTCTGCACCACAGCCCAAAAGTATGCATGGATGAGCTTGTCTAACGTTTGCTCTCCTGCTCGCTTGCTCGCTCGCTCTCTCTCCCTCTCGGAAAGACAAAGCCAATCCTCAGAAGCCAGGGCCCAAATGTGCTGATCAGTTATTCCAGCGTCCCTGTCCTGCCCCTCCCCCCAGCTCCGCTGAGCCATACCTCTGTAAGGTGCCTTAGCTGAATCCCGAGATTTCTGTTCCGCGGCACTCCGACCAAGCTCTATCTTGACAGTTGGAGCTGAGGCACTGTTCCACAGGCCCGCACAGGGGCAAGTGGGCTGATTTCCTAAGATCTGATTTCTGCTAATACAATGGCATCGTTGCTAATGCAGGGAGGCTGCGCAATCCCAGCCCAGTATCCTTGCCGCTGCCGCTGGTGCTGCGGTGACGTTGCTGCTCCGGGAAGGGGGAAGGGAAAGGAACAGGCATGCCCACAGTGCAGCAGCTCAGCCTCCCTCCCTGTCAGTCCCTGCGGGCCCTTTAGCCTGGGGAAGGGGGAGGGTAGAGAAGGGAGTCAGCCTCAGAGGGCAGGCGGTGCTGCAAGGCGAGAACTCTCCCAGCGGCAAAGAGAAGCCTAGTGAGCTGGGCCTGGCTCCACTCTCATTCCTAGGAGTCTCAGGGAAAAGGTCTGGGAGGAGTCTGGGAGCTTCCTTCCTTCCTCAGGCCCCTCCTTTTAGATCTCAGCCAGAAAACCTCTCCCTCCTCTTTTCACCCACTCTGAATGACTCCTTGTTTTCCAGCCTTTTCCTTTCACTGGGATTCCAGACTAGCCTCAGGGTGGAGCAGCCAGCCGGGGAGGGGGTTCCTGCAGGCCTGGAGGGAGCCTGTGGGGACCAGTCATCATTCCACCAGCAGTAACACCAAGTTCCTAGACTTGACACTAGGCTATCTAGGGTGTGCCTCTTCAGAGAAATGGGATCTGAATCAGAAAAAAAAAAGAGAGAGAGAGAGAGAGAGAGACTGGGCCATTGGTAGGCTTCTGTTAGTGAGCCTCAGGATCAAGTTGGCTGCAGGCCCCTTCCTGCCACAGGGTCCAGTTCAGCTCCCTGGATCTTCAGAAGGTTTGTTGGTGTGGCTGGAGCAGAATCCTTCCCCCTTTCACCTGCATCAGTTTTTGGTTAGTGCTGAGCAGGGACCAGCTGGGCCTGCGGGGAGGTGGTGTCCATCTGGTCAGGCCAAGGAGAAGGAAGTCTATTTTCCTGGAGAAAAGAAGGCCAAGGGAAAGGAGTGGTTTCCCCCAGGCCGGAGAGAGGCCTCAATTCCTTCTGAAGCCCTACAGAGCCCTCCACCGCTTCCCTACTCCACCCTTGTCAGCTTCTGGGCCAGTTCTGTGGGAATCAGGAAACAGTGGAGAAGCCACAGCCAGAGCCAGGCGCCCTATGAGCAGCAGCGTATCTCTGGCCAGTTCATGCCAGGGCCGCCCACGGGCATCCCTGAACAGGGACGGTCTCAAGCTGGGCTTGGCCCTCAAGCACTAGCCGTCACGGGCTCCTTCCAGTATGGACCACTATCTGGACTCCACAGCCAAGCCGTTGGATTTTCAGGGCCTAAAAAGAAGGCTTAGGTCTACTGGCCAAGACCACGTCAGCCACCACTCAGGATCCAGAAGAGATGTCCTTTCTTGCCCTTTATTGTTGCTTCTATTCCCTTTGAGGGGAATCAAGTGCCCACTGATGTTATGCTGAGATGAGCTGAGTTAGAGAGAAGTGGCTAAAGACCCCCCTCAAACCTATCTCCAACCTTAACCTGTTTGAGAGGCCATGGCCCCATGATCCTACAAAGCACAAAAAAGGAGAGAGGGAGGCTGCTGTTCATAAAACTAACCATGAGTGGTCCCCTCTGGGATGTTGGAAGGTATCACTTTGCTTCCCTCTCCCCGAGCTGGAACAGACCTCAAAGGAGGCTGGATAAGTAGCCGTAGACGGGGGCAAAGTCAATCTCAACCAGTGCTTAGAGCTGCAGTTAGAGCTCTGGACCCAGGGTCTTTGTCCCTGAAATTTCTGTGAGGCTAAGCTGTGCACTGGAAAGCTACTTACTCTGGAAATATTTCCAGTTGCCTACAGCAGGTAGCTTAACTTATTTCACCACATCCCAGACTACATCATCACCTACTTTCTACCAACTACTGCCAAAGATCTATAAGGCTTTGATGAGAAGATCAATTATTTTTCTGACTAGAAACAAACTATAAATACCATCACAATATGAACCACAATGCCTCCTAACTAGTCTTCTCACCTGCAATTTACTTCCTACTTAGTACTGCCAGATTTATTACCCTGAAGTCTTACCTTTATTCAACATTCACTCCTGCCACTTTTAGTGGTATCCAGTTCCTAGAGAATCAAGTTCAAACTCCTCACTCTGGCACTCAAGTTCCCTCCCTCTTGTCTGTCTACTGACTTTCTAGCCAACCTTACTTTCCATCCTCCATTCATGTAGTCCTTCAAACCTGTTTCCTAAGCTCTTTCCACTTAGCTGTCTTTGTTCAGATTCTCCTGCCTGTTACACTTGACTCAACCTATAAGGAATTATCCAGAACCTACAAGGTCCAGATCAACTCCTGCATCAAGTCTTCACTGATCACCCTGAAGCCAGAAATGATCTTTGTCTACTGAACTGTGTTTGCAGATTGTTGATTTTACAGACAAGGAAAAAATCCCACAAAAGCCAGGGCGTCAGTACGGGCTGCCAATTTCTTATACTGCCAAGTAAGATCATTAAAACAACAACAACAACAACAACAAAAACCCTTACATCAATTATTTTCATCATTTCATTGAAAAAAACATAGTCATTATTTTTCTCATTTCATTGTATACTGATGCAAACTTCATTGGAAACTAGTATCAGCTCATGAGAGGTTTTAATCAAGTAAGTCACCTATTACTTGATATGATTATGCTTTTTTTTTTGCATATCCGCTTTAATGGCTATTTTAGATAGCAAAGTCCAAGATATACTCATCTTTGTATTACCAATATCCAGAGTTTAAGATAGTATCATTTTTTATTTTGTGTTTCCCATAATACTAGCAGTGTTTAGATTGTAGAAGGTGGTGAGTCAAAGGCTTTTTGAATTAGAGTAGTCCAAAAAGAGTGAGAGTGTAAATGAAAGTAAGTGGAGGGCAGATCTGACTCAAAAGGCTGACAGAGAAGACCTCTGCTGTTCCTAAGGGGCATGGGGAAGGTCTATTAAAAGAAAGCTTAGCAAAAAAGGAATAGCCCTTCATAATCTTTCTTGAGTTACATAATGCATTCTTAGACATGATACCACAAGTACAAGTGACCAAAGAAAAGACAGATAATTTTGTGCTTTAAAGAACACAATCAAGACAGTGAAAAGAAACAAAAGGCGGGGAGACAACTCAAAGAATGGAAGAAAGCATTTGCAAATCGTATATCTGATAAGGAACTTCTATCCAGAATACATAAAGTACTTTCATAACTCAGCAAAAGATATATAACCCAATTTAAACATGGGCAAAGGATCTGAGCAGACATTTCCCTAAAGGAGACAAACAGTCGATAAGAACAAGAAAAGATACCGAATATCAGCAGTTATTAGGGAAGTGCAAATCAAAAGTAAAATGAGATACCACTTCTCCCTACTAGAAAGGATAAATAAAAAGGACAGACAATAATAAATGTTGATGATGTGGAGAAATTAGAACCTTCATATGCTGCTGGGAGGACTGTACAATAGATAGTTCAATCACTTTGGAAACCAGTCTGGTAGTTCCTCAAAACATTAAACACAGAATTACCATATGACCCAGAAATTCTACTCCTAGATATATACCCTAAAGGAATGAAAACATATCTATCTTCACACAACAGCTTACATATGAATGTTCCTAGCAGCATTATTTATAATAGCCAAAAAGTAGGAACAACCCAATATCCATTAACAGATAAATGGATTAAATTAAATGTGGTAAATTCATAAAATGTAATATTATTTGGTAATAAAAAGTAATGAAGCAGTGAAACATGCTACAATGTAGATGAACCTTGAAAACATGTTAAGTGGAAGATGCCAAATGCTAAAGGCCATGTATGGTTTGACTTCATTTCACCAGGGAAGCCCTTTTCATATGAACCGCCCAGACTAGGCAAATCTATGGAGATGAAAAGTAGATTACTGGAGTGGCTTCCAGGGACTTGGGGAAAGGGAACATGGCAAGTGATTGTTGTCGGGTATGGGATTTTTAGGGGGGATGATGCAATGTTCTAAAATCAGGTTACGGTGGTGGGTTGCCATGCCCTCCTCCAGGGGATCTTCCCAATCCAAGGACTGGACCCAGGCAGATTCTTTACCATCTGAGCCACCAGGGAAGCAACTGAATAGTATACTTTAAATGATGAAACAGATATCTGTTATGTCTCAACAAAGCTGTTAAAAAAAGAAGCTGCAGCAGTGAACAATGCTGTTTAGCACCACAGAGGCAGAAGTCTTTACAGGCTCAGTAACTGGGTGGGTGTAGGGGTGTCAGGAACTCAGGTGCACTAGAAAATAGAGGGTATCACTGCCATGTCAACCCAAGGATCTCAGACAACTCCCTCTTCCGTCTGTTTTTTTTCTTTCAATACCAAAATTCTTAGAAGGATGGACTATGTTAATTCTTTCTCCTTAATTATTTCTTAAACAATCAGAAGTCTGTCTTCTTTTTATTAATACTTGAACTGTCTAAAAGCAGTTCTAACTTTTAAGCTCATAATATTTAAATTGCCTGACACTTATCCACCCTCTTCTATTGAAACCCTCTTTTTCCTTTGGCTTCCTAGTTTTTCTTCTTAGATCATTCTTTCTTCATTGTTTAATACCACAATACCTGACCTATATTTAAATATAGACTCGCAGTAGGGCTCAGACCTGAAATCTTTTCAACCTGAGAAGTGTTTAGCCCTTCCCAGTATTCTATTGATTTCCAAATCTTCATTCTTCCTGAACTTCCAGAATCAAATCTCCAATAGCCCACTGCTGCTGCTGCTGCTGCTGCTGCTAAGTCACTTCAGTCGTGTCCGACTCTGTGTGACCCCATAGACGGTAGCCCACCGGGCTCCCCTGCCCCTGGGATTCTCCAGGCAAGAACACTGGAGTGGGTTGCCATTTCCTTCTCCAATGCATGAAAGTGAAAAGTGAAAGTGAAGTCGCTCAGTCGTGTCCGACTCTTAGCGACCCCATGGACTGCAGCCTACCAGGCTCCTCCATCCATGGGATTTTCCAGGCCAGAGTACTGGAGTGGGGTGCCATTGCCTTCTCCAATAGCCCACTAGGTACTTCTTACTCCCCCAAATTTCAAATCCGCTTTCTTTAAACTACTATTATACAAAATTGAGCTGTTTCAAATCCTAAAAGATGATGCTGTAAGTGCTGCACTCAATATGCCAGCAAATTTGGAAATCTCAGCAGTGGCCACAGGACTGGAAAAGGTCAGTTTTCATTCCAATCCCAAAGAAAGGCAATGTCAAAGAATGTTCAAACTACCGCACAATTGCACTCATCTCACATGCCAGCAAAGTAATGCTCAAAATTCTCCAAGCCAGGTTTCAACAATACATGAACTGTGAACTCCCTGATGTTCAAGCTGGATTTAGAAAAGGAAGAGGAACCAGAGATCAAACTGCCAATATCTGCTGGATCATTGAAGAAGCAAGAGAAGACCAGAAAAACATATACTTTCCCCGTGGACTGCAGCCTACCAGGCTCCTCCATCCATGGGATTTTCCAGGCCAGAGTACTGGAGTGGGGAAGCCCCCCTAGCAGTTCTTTTTTTATAACCTCTCTGACTTCTTTTCTGTATTTCCCTATTTCTTTCATCCCTTCATCTAGACTCTTTCAGCTGCATCTTAACGGTTCTCGCTGGTTCCCAGGTCCCACCACGACCTCGTCCTTAATACCAGCGCCAGGTGGGTCTTCCTGAGCTTCAGGTCACTTCACAATTTTAAAATCACCAATAGCCCTCTGTTGTCTTGGGGTTAGCATTCAAGGCTACATAGGTGGAAAGACCACAGGTTTTATAAGCAATCTAAACTCTGCTCACATACCAACTCGGCCCTTTACTAGTTTCAGGGCAAGACGCTGATCCTCTCAGAACCTGTTTCCACATCTATAAAATGGAGATGGTAATACCCATCTGGAAAGGTGACTGTAAAGTTTAAGCAAGCTAATGTAAGCTAACCCTTTGGCCTCCCACAGCAGGTACTCAGTAAATGGCATCTTGCCTTCTTCTGCAAGTCAATGCCAGCCTGTCTTTACCTTTACAACTTCCTTCTCCCTCCTTGGTTCTTCTCCAACACAACTTCCTGCCTCCTGTGTCTTTGGAGAAGCGGTTCTCTCTACTTGCCTTTCATCTTTGCCCATGGAGTCCCCTATGTCCTTTAAGGGCCAAAGTCATGAAGTGTTCCTTGATCAGTTTTGTCAAAAACTGTCAGTGGGATGCCAAGGTGGGGCAGGGTGAGAGTGTATTGCCACTGACATTGTTTAGAATTACCATCTCATAGTGATAATAAAAAGCATACAAGAATTATCTGGTAGTCCAGTAACTAAGACTCCTCACTCCCAGAGTAGGGAACCAGGGTTCGATCCCTTGTCTGGGAACTGGATCCCACATGCCACTACTAAAAGATCCCTCATGCCGCAACTAAAACTTGGCACAGCCATGTAAGTAAATAAATATATATATATAAAAGCACACAGACTTTTTTCTGGCCTCACCACACAACATGCAGGATCTTAGTTCCCCAAACAGGGGTCCGAACCAACACTCCCTGCAGTGGAAGCACGGAGTCCTAACCACTGGACTACCAGGGAATTCCCTATGCTCAGTTATTTTATGCACTTATTTATTTATCAAGCACCCACACTGGGCCTACCATGTGCCAGGCACCATTTTAAGTGCTGTACATTTATGAAGTCTTTTAAATAACAAGCTGAGGGAAAAGGAGGAAAGGCAGCGTGAGGTGGGGTTGAGGCCCTGGAGAGGACCCTAGGAGGGTGAAGGGAAACATGTGAGGGGGCTGCCAAGATAAGGACCTAGAAATGAGAGAGGCCGGGTAGGAGGTCCCAGCAAGGTGAGCTGGGGCACAGTGACAGGTAGCAGAGAAAGCCCACTCCTACACCAGGCAGGGCACGGCACCTGCTAAAGACTGATGCTACTGAGCATCAGCCATTAAATGTTTTTCCCTTAAAAATCAAGTTGAGAATCCCTAGAGGTACACATACCACATTTTGCAAAATGTTGAGTCAATTCGTCTCCAAAAAATATAAAAAGCTTTTGGGTAACATTTTAGGAATTTTTGAGAATTTTATGTTCCCACTACTAGTTCATAAATAAAATATAAAACTTAAAAAAATGCATATGCACTTATAATTGCTGAATGAAAATACCAAGTGTAGAACTGCTTTATCACATGTTTTGCCAGCTCCTCATATTTCTTCCACACTTGACTTTTCAAAAACAAATTTTCTGGAATGTTTTGTCTTCTACACTTTCCAGTTTTTGCAGATCAGGAGGCTAATAAAAATAAATAACTTGAGGAAACTTGATGAGTATTATCACATTTGGAGATATCAGGATTCCTAAGAAAGAATATTTCATGCTTTGTTCTTAGGGATGTGGCAGCACTTTAATGTGGAAATCCATCCATGGCAGGTTAAGATGGGTCTTACCTAAGTTCACCAGAATATCCAGATACCAAAAGCAACAGTGATGCAAATATATTATAAAGGAATATAAAAATGATAAACATGCAATGCTTAGTAACCAAGAGCAATTCTTCATGTATTTCAACCAAGACAAACATCACTACGTTGAATGGAGAGGCAGATATAAAAATCCATTTTCTACTGTTAAGTCAAACATTAAAGAGACTTTATAAAAATGAAAAATAATGCCATTCCTTTTTGCTCATTTTTTAAATTTGGGAATTGCCTTGATGGGAGGGAAGTTTGGGGGAGAATAGATACACATATATGTATGGCTAAGTCCCTTTGCTGTTCACCTGAAACTATCACAACATTGTTTGTTAATTGGCTATACCCCAATACAAAATAAAAAGCTTAAAAAATAAACCTGGGAATATATATCTTTTATTAACTATATTATGTTAACATCTAATAGGTTTATTATTATAAGTATTTAAAATAATTAAAAAATTTCAGTTTTAATACAGTAAATACCGATATCTAAACCAATATAAACTAAAGATTTTTGAGATCTTCAATGATTTTTAAGAGTATAAAGAGGTTCTGAGAGTGAAAAGGGTAAGAACCACTATTCTAAATAGTTCTCCAAGCTTGGGTTGGTCTCCTTTGACTATTCAAGGAAGATAGTACTTTAGGGCCAAAGTTGTAGTAGAAAATGATTGCTTCCTAGTCAGATTAGGCAGGGGAACATTGTGAGGAAGGTTCTGCAGAAATGAGAGTTAGCACTGTAAAAGTTCATTCTCACAATAACAGGCAAGTCTAATAGAGCAGGACCACCGAGCTTAAGGAAGGCAAGACAAAAAGCTCTGGGGAGAGATAGGCTGCAAGTCTGCTTCAAGGAAAAATAAATACCTGAAACCCCTTTTGATTAGGATTTTGCTTGCTCTTAATATGTGTGTCCCTAATCTATTTTCAGGAGCAACTTCTTTTCTGATCAAAAAAGACAAAAGGGATTTGCAGTTGGGTCTCCCCATGGACCCACTATTTCTGTTCAAGGGGGCATAATAAAAACTGCTAGAACAATGTATTGTTGGAATGATACCACCGTCAACTTTCAAAACTTGGTTCTAAGATGTGTGAACCCCTCTATTGTCTGTCTCCTTTTCAATCAACTAGAGAACAGAGTCATCCCCAAGGTTCAGGACCTTCGGGATTCACACCTTCAGTCGGAAGGTAAAAAGTGATGGATGTACCGGAGTTTTGTTTAGGCTTTGACTTTAATAAGGAGAAAAAGCCATGAGAAACCATTTGACTCATTTTAGCCAATTGGTGTCCTGAAAATTTCCATCTCACTGTGATGAAAAGGATCAAACAGTGATCTAACTAAAAAATGGATTGTTGTCCATAAGAAAAGGGAAAGAACAAGGACAAATTCTAGCTTCAGATGGGGTTGTTTCTGAAAACAGGAGACAGAGCATCACCAATGAGGTCAAAGCAAGAACTGACTGGAATCATCCATTAGGCTCTTCAGTCCTTGATTTGATCATTGCAGGAAGCTTTCCTGATAGAACCGTGGATACTGACCCAGGCCATCTTGGTCACAAATTACTACTTATCTTCCTCAAGACTTGTATGTGAGGAAAGTAAATAATGGTATATATGTGAACCCTGGAGTCAGCCTGCCTAGATCTGATTCTGTATCTCAGGGCCTCAGTTTCCTTCTCTGTAAAATGAGAAGAGTGACAGCACTGACTTTTAAGATTCTTGTGAGGATTATCTAAGATAATGGACTTCCCTGGTGGCTCAGATGGTAAAGCGTCTGTCTACAATGCAGGAGACCCGGGTTCGATCCCTGGGTTGGGAAGATCCCTGGAGAAGGAAATGGCAATCCACTCCAGGACTATTGCCTGGAAAATCCCATGGACAGAATAGCCTAGTAGGCTACAGTCCATGGGGTCGCAAAGAGTCGGACACGACTGAGCGACTTCACTTCACTATCTAAGATAATGCCTATAGAGCACGAGGCATGACACACACTAAGTGCCTAATAAACAGAAGTTATTAGGGAAGGTCTTTGCTTCGCATTCCCAATTGTGAGCATTTTCCCCCCGTTATTTCTCAACAGCACCCCTTTCTTTCGGAGCTGCTGATCTCCGAGGCTTCTAGGTCTTTATATCCCTGAGTCATCATCATTGAGACGCTGGATTTCTGAAGTCGTCCCTTCTACTGCTTTCTAGGGCTCCCTCTCCTGACTGCTTAGCTCTCGCGGGGGCTCAGACCCACAGTCCGTGGCAGCAAGTCTCCGTCGGGCTTGGCCACCCGTCTTGGAGAAACGTCCTCAGTCCCCTTTGGAGACCAACCACCTATGACTGAGACCCATCGCTCGCCAGTCCAGAATTCCGAGAGGTCAAGGGCGGGGCCAGGCCTTGAGGTGAGAACGAGGCTGGGGGCGGGGCCGTGCTCGGAGGTGGGCGCGAGGCCACACCCCGAGGTGAGCGTGCCGGGGGCGGAGCCACACCGCGAGGTGGACGCTAGGCCGGGGGCGTGGACGCGCCGAGGAGCGGCCCGGACCGTTACGGACTAGCCGGCCTTCTCCGCAGGCTGCGCACGCAGCCGCTCCCGGGCGTGAGGCAGCGCAGGGGTTAAGGCTGCCGGCGCCACCTGGGTGCCGCTGAGGAGACCCACGAACCGGCGAATCGCGCGCGGGCGCGGCGAACAGGTGCCCGTGCGCGTCAGGCGCCGGCAAGGGGCGGGGAGAGGGGGCGCGGCCGGAAGCCCGGGGCGGGGCGCGGCGCGGCCGGCCCGGTGGAACTGGAGAGAGCTGAGGGAGGCAGGAAGGAGGTCGCCGGGCCGCGCGGTGCGCGATGTGGAGCCGCCGCCTCGGCGCTTGCAGCAGCCGCCGTCGCCGCCGCTGCTGCTGCTGGGGCTGCCGCCGAGCCGAGGGACATGGAGCGCGGCTGCAGAGAGCGGCCGCCGGCAGCAGCAGCGAGCGTCGCAGCGACAGCGGAGCGCAGCCCGCCCCGTGAGGCGCTGCCCGGCCGGCGGCGGCAGCGGGAGCAGCAGCAACAGGGTGGCTGAAAACCCGGCGGCGGCAGCGGCGGCGGCGGCGGCGGCGGCGGCTTTCCTCCCCGCAACCTCCCCTCCCGCTTCGCGTCCCCGCAGTCTTCCCTTCCTCAGCTTTCCCTTTGCCACCCCCGCTCCTCCTCCTCCCCGGCGCGCGCCGAGCAGCTAAGCCCGGGGGCGGGGGGAGGGGGCGCGTGCCGCCGGCGCGGGAGAGGGGCGGGCCGGCGCGCGCCGCGCCCAGGGCTCGCGGAGACCCGAGGGGCGCGTGCCGCGGCGTGAGGCGAGGCGCGGGGCGGCGCGGCGGGGCCCCTCCCCCCTGCAGCCTGGCGCGCGCCGGCCGGGCCGCACCGCTGCGGGCTCGGTGCGCGCGGGCCATGTCCGCCTTCTGCCTGGGCTTGGCCGGCCGCGCTTCAGCACCCGCCGAGCCGGACAGCGCCTGCTGCATGGAGCTGCCCGCCGCGGCCGCGGACGCAGTCGGGAATCCAGCCACCGCCACCGCCGCTGCCCTCATCTCCTTCCCCGGGGGCCGCGGGGAGTTGGAACTGGCGTTAGAGGAGGAGCTGGCGCTGCTGGCGGCTGGGGAACGGCCGTCCGAGCCCGGGGAGCATCCTCAGGCCGAGCCCGGGCCTCCAGCCGAGGCGGCCGGACTGCAGCCGCCGCCCGCCCAGGATCCCGAGCTGCTGTCAGTGATCCGGCAGAAGGAGAAGGATCTGGTCTTGGCGGCCCGACTGGGCAAGGCATTGCTCGAGAGGAATCAGGACATGAGCCGGCAGTACGAACAGATGCACAAGGAACTGACTGATAAGCTGGAGGTGAGGGCGTCCCTCCCGGGATAGGTGGGAAGCGGGAATGGGGGGAGCCCAGGAACCCTCCCGCCGGCCCTGGGTAGGTTCGGGAGCCAGGCACTCACCCACCTCACCCCACTCCTTGCTTATCCTGTCTTAACAGAAAACCACCTGGGAGGTGGATAGCATGGAGGGTTTGGGGTTATCAGACGAGGGCATTCTTTGAACACACCTGACTTTCCTACCCTGCTCACAGCAAATGGGTCCATGCACGGCCCCAAATGCTGTGGGTCGTTCTATATATGTACTGTACATAGCATCTAAAATAGAGCTTACAGTATGACTAATTTATACAGCACTGAGGTGATGTCTGCACACAGAAATTACAGAGTCCGAAAGCATTTAAAATATGCTCCAGGTTTTCAGAGAGGTAGTTAATCGCTAATCAGGGTGTTAGCCTAAAGCTTTTTAGCTTTGGAGTTAAGGGCTTCCACAAGCCCTTAACTTCCCCTCAGCTCAGAATGGTGGGAAACAAGTGCCCCTAAAGGAGCTTTATATAGCCTTCAGATACTCACGGATTAGGAAATATGGTTCCACTGCAGAAATCAGGTGAGCCTGGGCTCAACATGTGACGGCTGTGATTTGATTTGGACTTCAGTATATATATGTATTTAAACAGTACTTTTGTTCCTGTTCTGGGTCTCACACATGCATTTGGATGGCCAAATGCAATTTGTGAGAACCATATAACTTTAACCGTTGTTATAAATACCCCTTAAAATATCTGTAAGATTTCTGCCAATTCTCTGGACCAAAGTCTTTACAAGAGAATAGTACAGCCCTGAATAAGGTTTGAAATTGACCATTGCCTGGTTCCATATCACTGCTACTGGTCAAATGGTCAGAGTGTAGATTCAGAAACTTTTCTCTAGTAAGTATGTCTGTAGTCCAACAACATAGCAAAAATAAATAAGAGAGGAAAAAAAGGAAACCAGTGAGTGCCCTGTAGTTCAGTTGGCCTGTTAACTAGGTCTGCCAGTCGGCGAACTCCTGAGATACCTCTCTGAAAAGTGGTTTGTGAAACGTGTATGTAGATTGCCAAAAAGCAACCCAATGAATTAAATTGTTTGATTTTCGGGAACTCCTGAGATACCTCTCTGAAAAGTGGTTTGTGAAACCTGTATGTAGATTGCCAAAAAGCAACCCAATGAATTGAATTGTTTGATTTTCACTTGAAGTAGATGTCTCAGACTAAAAGGGTGTCTTTTTTTGAAAAAGAGATTAGATTACAGACTCTAAATAAAAGTACTACTGCAGAGATGTATGCTTGTGATTTGAAATCCCTTCAGTGAGAGACTTGATTAAAGAGACAGCTGTCTTGAAAGGAACATCATATCAGTTGGTTTGATGAGTGATAGTTTTCAAGGGTAATCCTAAATATGTAGTTAAACACATCCTGGGTTCCACTTGGAACCTTTATACATGTCTTCACCAAAGGAAAAAGATTTTCAAATTCTGTAACAAGAAAGCTTATACTGTAGAAGAATAAATTACATTTGACTTTTTGCTATTGACTTGATAGACAATATTAAAATAGTTTAAAACTCTTATTAAACTATTTTTAAAAATCTTCACTCCTCTCAAGTCAGCATATGAACTCAAGTGTTAAAGGTTTATTTTTAATTTCTGGAAGTTGGTTGCACAACAGTATGAATGGACTTAGGGCTACTGAACTAACAGTACACTTAAAAATGGATAAGGTGATAAGTTTTATGTTATGTATGCTATGATCTAAGGTACTAACTTACATTTATACACTTTTTTCTTCAGAGATTTACTCTTCATTTAGTTTTTAAAAAATATGTTTTTAAAGCCCATGATTCTCTTTTTCCCCCATTCCAGGTAAGAGTGAATTCTCTCTTAATGCAGAGGTAGTCTCTTCGCTAGGTTACATTTTCTTCCCTCTTCCCTAGGCCAATTCTAATGATTCTAGCACTACTATTTCTTTTTTTTTAAAGAGGCAAAACAAGTATGGTGGGGCTTCCCTGGTGGCCCAGTGGTTAAGAATCTGCCAATGCAGGGGTCCGGGTTTGATACTTGGTTGGGGAAGTTCTACATACTGTTCAATATGGCCAAAAAAAAAGAATAAATGTTTTTGTTAAATTTTTTTGTTAAAAAAAGTAAGACAAAAATTATTACATAATTGAGTAGTAGATTTAGGTAAGCAAATGTAGGAGTCCTTATTTGCATTCAGTGCTTGATCCACTTAAATAGTATTTTTTTTTCTTTGTATTTTTCAAGAATCATATCCTGGACTTAGGAGAATAATATTTTTTTTGGTTTGTGGCAGAAGTCCATTTCTGTAACAATCAATTTTAGGTGAGCTAGTGATACTAACTTCTTAGAGTTTTAAATAAACTGTTTTTAGAATGGTTTTAGATTTACAGAAAAATTGGAAAGATGGGACAGAGTTTTCATATGCCCTGCCCCCAGTACTTGCCATAATTAGTAAATCAACACGAATACATTATTATTAGCTATGAGGCTTTCTTGGTGGCTCAGATGGTGAAGACTCTGCCTGCAATGCAGGAAACCCAGGTTCCATTCCTGGGTTGGGAAGACCCCCTGGAGAAGGGAATGGCTACCCAGCCCAGAATTCTTGCCTGGAGAATTCCATGGACACAGGAGCCTGGCAGGCTATAATCCCTGGGGTTGCAAAGAGTCCAACATGACTGAGCGACTAACACTTTGACTTTTTCATTTAGTTTAATTAGATTTCTTTGGGCTTCTCTTGTGGCTCAGCTGGTAAAGAATCTGCCTGCAATGCGGGAGACCTGGGTTCGATCCCTGGGTTGGGAAGATCCCCTGGAGAAGGGAAAGTATTCTGGCCTAGAGAATTCTATGGACTGTATAGTCCATGGGGTTGCAGAGTCGGACACGACTTAGCATGTAGATTTCTTTAGCCTTTGCCAAATGTCTTGTTCTGTTTCATGATACCCTTACATTTAGTTGCTGTATCTTCTTAGTCTCTTTTTTCCTGTATCAATTTCTTAGACTTCTCTTGTTTTTGATGACCTTGACAGTTTTGACATTAACTTTTTTCAATTTCTTATTGAGGTATAATTGACATATAGCATCATATTAGTTTCAGGTGTAGATATTACCTTTTAAAGTACAGTGTAACCCCAAGAAGCAGGGAATAGCATGGACAGAGTCTGACCGCTACACTTTCTGGTATTCTTCCTAGAGTTTACTGGTTAATTTAGCACTTCATTGAAAATGTAATTCTATGAGAAACCTTTCTTTTCTCAGAATAGACAGAAGGCTAAGTTCTGTATGTTCATTAATAGGAAAGTCTTGGGTTTTTTTCCCAGAATGTTGGGAAACCTGGACTAGGAAGAAATGTAAGGACAGAATAGATTGATCAGCACCACTTGTCCTCAACCCTGCCTCACTTCCTGCACGTGGATTAGATTGTTTTAGTCGCTTAGTTGGGCTGTTCACTAACAGCTGTTTGTGGAATATTTTTAAGTCTCTCTGTTCTTTTAGAACACAAGCCTAATTTATCTGGCCTCTCAGTAATACTGTGATTACTGAGTTCTTGCTGTTGCCTTCTGCTCAGTCTTTTCCGTTTTGGAAAAACTCAATAAAACCAAGTATCACAATTTTAGAATTGTAATTACCACTTACTTCTGCATCTCATCTTTCTGAAGTTTGTATAGTGACTAAACATCCTCATTTTTGGAAGTTTAGCAAAATGAAGGAAGCATAGAACAGAAAATTTTCATGCTGAGAAGTATAAGTTCCTCTCTTGAGAGACAAATCTTTTTTTAGGCACATCTCAGATGTGAAATAATGAGACTGATTTTCTTGTATAACTATACACTGCCCCTTAAGGCTTTCCAAAAGAGGCATCCTAAAAAACATTTGAAAGGTGAGAGCTTGGATAGAATAAGAGTGTAGATTCACAAGGTGAATCTGAGTACTCTGAAGGAGATGATGCAGTTGCCCATCTTAGCTTGTTGAAACAATCTCAGTGCTTGATAGTCAGCCTTTAGTGCATCAGAATTTCCAGTAGAACCTAAATAGATGAATGGGTAGATAGACAGATGCCTTCCTAGGCCGCATCCCATTCTTTACTGAGTCATAGTCTGGAATTAGTGTTTAGGGTATATTTTGAACAATTATACCAGAGATTTTCTGACAGCAAAAGTTGAGGATCATTGCTTTACCTCTCCTATGCATCTCATATACTCTCGGGTATTCACTTGTTTTTTTGGTACTTGCTATGCTTTTTTTATTGTTTATTTAAAAAATCTATTTGTTTGGCTGCATCGGGCCTTAGTTGCAGCAGGTGGAATTTTTTGTCGTGTTTCATGAACTCTCTAGTTGTGGCACGTGGGCTCTCTAGTTGTGGGACGGGTCAGTCAGTGTGTCACGGAGGCTTAGCTGCTCCGTTCCGAGGCATGTGGGATCTTAGTTCCTGGACCAGGGATCGAACCCACATCAGCCTGTATTGCAAGGTAGGTTCTTAACCACTGGACCACCAGTGAAGTCCTCATACGATGCTTTTTAAGTAGGAGAACATACTTGCCTCTGAAAAGAGGCATTCGTATTTATCTTACAGAAACAAAAAGATGTTCTTATTTCCTTCAACCCAAAAAGAGTTCTTTTCTGTTGTTGCTCCTTCAAACCATCTGTACTTTTCCTGTATACCATTTGTCACACTGTACAACCTCTCACTAGAGTGGAAACCCCATAAAGGGAAGACCAAGTCTCTTTTGCTCAACATTATTTCAGTGACTAACCTATAACAGGCACTCAGGAATGAATGAATCAGAAATAAATATGCAAGAATTGTAGGCCATGATTTAATAAAAGTAGGCCTGAACTTGCTTAATGATTTTGAAATGCAGGTCTGTATAGAGCAGCAAATATTTATTGAGTTGTGATTTTGAGCATTAAACAGTCAAGTGAGGGAGACCCCAATCCCAGCTCTCCCATTTGCTAGAACAGACCTTAAGCTGGTTGCAGAATCTCTTCTGTTGCTTCATTTTAAGAAGTGGTGGTTGATCTGGAGGATCTCTGAAATCCTTTCTGTCTCTGAAAATTCTAAGTGCCTGTTTTATGCCAAGCATAACAGATGACAGCAAAAGAAGCTTTCTCAAGGGCTTGTTTTAAGTTGCTTAAATGTAAATTTCACTGATTAATAGATGACTTACTAAATTTCAGGTGAGTTCCTAAGTCTAGAACCCCCATGCCCAAGGACAGGAATAAACATAGTAACATTAAGTATTTCAGTTGAAATGGCGTTCTCTTTGTGAAGGTAGCCTTCCCTACTCGGGCAGAAAGGGATATTTTTGCAGTTGTGAAATGGGCAACTTGTCCTACGTGGCAGAGTGTTTTGTTGTGCTGACTGACTAGGAAAAAGAAAAGTTAGAAAAGTGTGAAAAGAGAAAAAAAGTTAATGACTGGAATTTTTTTTTTCTTTCTTTCTTTTTCGCCCGGTCTCAGAACAAGCTCCATCACCTAATTCCCAGAACTCAGATTGCGCAGTGGTCATGTCATCATCGACCAGGGCTCGCAGAGCGGCATGGGCCACCCTAACCTCACCCAAACCTTAGCCTAACTGCCTCCCGCTAACCTCCCAGCCCCCGGATCCCTGGCCCCATTTCGCCTAACACGTTGTCATAATCCTCTCAGGCTCCGGGTCAATGGCACCGCAGCCATGGGGCCCGATCATATAATGTGACTGGAATTTTTTAAAGTTTAAAAATCCTCTTCATTTTCACCCAGCACTTAGAACAAGAGAAACACGAACTAAGAAGACGATTTGAGAACCGAGAAGGCGAGTGGGAAGGGCGTGTGTCTGAGCTGGAGAGTGATGTGAAGCAGCTTCAGGATGAGTTGGAGAGACAGCAGGTTCATCTACGGGAAGCAGATCGAGAGAAAACACGGGCCGTCCAGGAGTTATCAGAACAGAACCAAAGGTTATTGGACCAACTCAGCAGGGTGAGTCATGAGTTAAGAACTTATGGTATTAGAAAAAAAGAATTTGTGGTATAAAATACTAAAAGTTGAAACAGAGCTTCTGTTTAATGTCATCATATATATGGTAAGAGTAGTTCTCGTTTTTATTGCCTTTGTATTGATACCAGTAAATCAAGTATTTTTCACCTCTAAGAATTTCAACTGGGGTTAACTAGATGCCAGGAGCAAAGACCCTTGCTCGTCACCGGCTAACTGGGAGCTTTTGGCAATCATTTAACTTGGAAGTCTATCTCATTAATGATTTGATGTTCCTTATAGCTCTACAAGTCTGTGATTCTTTTACTAGAGAAAGTCTGTCACTGGTAAAATTATGTTAATGCATTTAGTTCGGATATTAAATGGTGCCACCTTTAAAAAAATAAATTTGCCCCTTTTCTTTTCTTTTTTTTTAAATTAACTAATTGACCCATGTTTGGCTTCCCTGGGTCTTGGTTGCTGTGCTTGGACTTTCTCCAGTTTCAAGAGCAGGGCCTACTCTCTAGCTGCAGTGTGCAGGTTTCTCTTGCGGAGCACGGGCTCGAGGTGCACAGGCTTCTGAGACCCATGGGCTCAGTAGCCATGACATCTGGGCTTAGTTGCTCCATGGCGTGTGTGATCTTCTGGACCAGGGACTGAACCCGTGTACTCTGAATTAGCAGGTGGATTCTTAACCACTGGACCACCAGGAAGGTCCAAATGGTGCCATCTTTAAACTGAAAAGCTTAGGGAAAATTTCTAGAGCAAATGATTTTCACTGTGAATGTACATTTCTTATTATTTAAGTATGAAAGGAGGTATGTGTAGCTGTATATATAAAATGTGTTCTCTCTATTTCTACATTAAGTAGAAGTTCTTTATTTGTACCTTTATAGTGTGGTGTCATAGAAGTATTACTTAATCAAAGTCAAGATTGTAAAATCAGTGCAAAGAAGGAGTATGAGAGCTGAGTAGGTGGAAATCTAACTTAAATACGAGCACACCTTTTAACAAATGCAGGAATGTTGTTAAATGCCTTGGTCTCTAAAGCCACTTACTTTTGAAAATTAAGAGCTGGATTTACTTTTATACCTTGTGCCTTCTTATGTATTGAAAATAAAAGGAGTTCAGTTACTCGTTTTAGAGGAAAAAAGAACTTCTACTCTGATCGTATCCCTAAGCACAGATGCTCTTAGGAGAGCACTGCCCTTGTCCGTATGCTTCGTGTTTGGAAAAGGCTCAGCTGGAGCAGCTTGTGAACTTATTTCACTAGGTGGTGTCTTAGTTGCTTCTCATGGGGACCTTGTGCTGTGCTTAGTCGCTCAGTCGTGTCCAACTCTTCGAAACCCTGTGGGTTGTATCCCACCAGGCTCCTCTGTCCATGGGGATTCTCCAGGCAAGAATACTGGAAGGTTACCATGCCCTCCTCCAGGGGCATGGGGACCCTGAGACTGGTCTAAACCTCGTGCCTCACCAGGAAGTACAAAGTAGATGCTACCACTAGAGAAAGGGAGAGGAAGGAGGAGAGGCAACAGGAGGAGAGGATGGAACCAAGGGCGCTGGGGGCTAGAGGGGGCAGGGGAGAGACTGAAGCCGAGAGATGCCAAAAGCTTGGGAAAGAGCGAGTCACAGGAGCTCTCAGAATGTATGTGAAGGTGAGAGTTCAGGTGGTGGTGGAGCTGCCTGCAGGCTTCTCGCCGGGGAATCAGACTGCCGTTTGATTGGCTGGAAAGGAAGGGCTGGACAGTTCTTAAGAAGTCATTATAGGGCCAGCTCAGGAGCCTTTCAGAGTCAGTTCTGAAACCTTTTTCAGCAACTGGGAAGGGAATCTCTATCCTTTTAAGATTTTATAGGTTTTCGAGACTTCATCCATCGTTCATGAGAAATTTTTAAATTATCGACTTATGGCTGTGCTGGGTCTTCGTTGCCGCATGGGCTTTGTCTAGTTGCGGCGAGCGGGGTCTCTCTCCAGTTGCAGTGCTCGGGCTTCTCATTGTGGTGGCTTCTCCTTGCGGGGCGTGGGCTCTGGGACATGCAGACTGTAGTTGTTATGGCGTGAAGACTTGGTTGCTCTGCAGCATGTGTGATCTTAGCTCTTGGACCAGGAATTGAACCAGTGTTCCCGGCATTGGCCAGGACCCCTGGACAACCAGGGAAGTCCTTTCATTAAAGATTGACCAGGTCAGCCTGGCCAGATTGATTTATTTGTTCAAAAACATTTAATACTTATTCTGAATTAATGTTTCTTATGGAGACTTATGAAAGGAATACAACAAACCAGAACAATTTAAGAGGAAATTATTTATTGGGAGCTGAGTTCATGTTACAAAGTGACATGAGCAGAAGCCGCCTCAACTCTGCTTTTCGATCCGGTGAAAGATAGGTGGTGGGAGGAAGCAAGTTTAACATAACATAGGGAGAGCCCTGAACTTAGAATCCGGACGCATGTTGAATCTTGACTCTGCTTCTTTACTGGGTGACCTTGTTTATTACTCCCTCTCCTTATCTTTGAAATGGGGGTAAAAAGTTGTACCTAATGCAAGTACTGTTGAAATCAAAATGAGATAATGTGTTTAGGTTAAGCAGAATATGAAGTTAAAGAATTGGTTTCAGTGCTGATGGTTATTTTACTAAGGTAGTATTTTTTTTTAATTATTTTTTTAAGGTAGTATTTTTATAGTTGAGATTCCTCTGCCTAATTTTTCTGTAGAAAATTCTGATAAGTGGTTCCCAGAAGAATATGGGAGGATAACATTTCCACTAGATCTAGATTCTTGTTGTCTTCTCTGGCCTTGAATGTAGGCCCTTGGTGAGTTTTGTGGCTTTTTTCCTTTCTCTCTTTAAGCAGGCCAGGCCCCTTGGGTTTCTATCAGCAGCCAGTTTAGATTGCATTTTATTATCATTTTATTAACTGAGTATTCAGGAACTAGAGGAGTGGAGTACTTTGAAGTGAATTAAGATTCTCTTAGGACAAGTTAACAACCAGCAAAAGTAGTAGAAGGCTACGCTTTTCTTATAGAGTGAATAATGTGTTTTTATAAGCATGAAATGTATAGTATCTAAAATGTGTTGGTATTTCCGTGATGCTTTTGTCCAGAGTATTTTTTTTTGTTGAAGTATAGTTGATTTATTCGTCCAAAGTATTTTAAAATGTATTTCCTTTGCTGCCATGGCCTCCATGGTTTTTTTTTAATGTTTGTTTGTTGATATAGGATTCATATACCATAATATTTGCTTTTCAACAGTGTACAGTTTCACCATCACCACTATCTAATTATAGAACATCTCACACCTCTCAAAGGAAGCCTGTGCCCATTAGCAGTCATTCCTTGTTCCTCCTAACCCCTATCCCAAGCCCTGACACCTGAAAACCATTAATCTACTTTTTATCTCGATGGGTTTGTCTATTCTAGACATTTCATGTAAATAGAATCATACATATGTGGCCTTCTATGGCTGACTTCTTTCCCTTAGTATAATGTTTTCAAGGTACACCCTCATTGTAGTGTGTATCAAAACCTCATTTTTATGGCTGAAGAATATTCTATTGCATGGATACAACACATTTTGTTTATTGATTCATTAATAAATGGACATTTGGGTTGTTTCCACTTTTTAGCTTTTATAAATAAGTCTGCCATAAACATTCATATTCAGGTGTTTATATGACCAAGATTCTTTTCAGGTCTAAAATAGAATGCTATGATATATATCTCATAAGCTTTCGGATCCACGTTATGATGATGGAAGGGATGGAAATTGTCCTAATTTTATAGCTGAGAAAAACTAGAGGTACCGAAAGATATGTGGCTTACTTAAGTCTCTTCCAGTTCAAGACTGATGAGGGTTCCTTTGCCTCAGTTTCAAATTTCTGAGGTAGCAATCAAGGTCACAGGCTTTGGAGCCCAGACAGCCCTGGGACCAGACACCAACTATGCTATTTACTAGCTGGGTGAGTATGGGAAAGTTTTCCCACTTTTTAAAATCTTAGTTTCGTCCTCTGTATAATGGAAACAGTAGTATTATTACTATTATCTGATGTTGTTATGAGGACGGAATGAGGTAATGTATGTACACTCTAACTGTGATGTCTAGCATATAGTGAGTGCTCAATAAATGGTAACCATCATATCCTCATCATGAAGATGAGATTTCTGCATCTAGTCCAATGTTGGATCTCTAATTTGAGAGGATGGAAGAATCTGAAGTGTCCCCAGAACTTAGCATGTTAAAACTGTTTTGTCTAGTAGTCAAATCTCTTTTCAAAACTATTTGTGTAAAATTGACCCTCCTGGGAATTGAGTTAGGTTTATCCTGTAGCACTTAGTATCGACATTGCTGCATATATCCTGGGGATACCTTTGTTGTTCAGTCAGTAAGTCATGTCTGATTCTTTGTGACCCTTTCGTGGACTGTAGTCCACCAGGCTCCTCTGTCATGGAATTTCCCAGGCAAGAATACTGGAGTGGGTTTCCATTCCTTCTCCAGGGGATCTTCCCAATCCAGAGATTGAACCTGTGTCTCCTGCATTGTAGGTGGATTCTTTACCACTGAGCCACCTGGGAAGCCTTTGTTTCTTCTTTGTAGAAATGTCTAGTTAGGTCTGCTCCCCATTTTTCAGTTGGGTTGTTTGTTTTTTTGTTGTTGAGTTGTATAAGCTGTTTGTATATTTTGGAAATTAAGCCCCTGTTGGTCACATCATTTGCAAATATTTTCCCCCATTCTGTAGGCTGTCTTTTCATTTTGTTTATGGTATGTTTCCATTGCTGTACACATTTGTTTGTTTTTATTTCTGTTGCCTTGTGAGACTGACCTAAGAAAACATTGGTACAATTTATGTGAGAGAATGTTTGGTCTATGATCTCTTATAGGAGTTTTATGGTGTCATGTCTTATGTTTAGGTCTTTATTTTTGTGTATGTTGAGAGGATATGTTGTAACTTCAGTGATTTACCGGCAAGTGGCCAGCTTTCCCAACACTACTTGCTGAAGAGACTGTTTTTTTCCATTCTGTATTCTTGCCTTGTTTGTCAAAGATTAATTGACGGTAGGCACGTGGGTTTATTTCTGGGCTGTACCACATCGTCTTTATCCATTCATCTGTCGATGGACATCTAAGCTGCTCCCATGTCTTGGCTATTGTGAATAGGCTACTGTGAACATAGAGGTGCATTATCCTTTTGAATTAAACAGTTTTGTCTGGATATATGTCCAGGAGTGGGATTGGTAATTCTAGTTTTAAGGAACTTCCACAGTGTTTTCCTTAACAGCTGCACCAGTTTACATTCCCACCAGTGGTGTCAAAAGTTCCCTTTTCTCCACACCTTCTCCAGCCTAGGAATAAATGGAAAGCAGGCTGATGAGACTGTGGTGCCGTTGGCTTAGGAAGATGAGGTCAAAGGGGAGTAGTTAGTGGCCAGATGATGTAGGCCCTTTCCTGCCGTGATACAGATTTGGGGTTTTATTCAGTGTGCTGCGAAGCCAATGATCTACTTTTGGCCGAGGAGTATCAAGACCTGATCGATGACTATTTTAAAATTTTACTCTTGATGAAAGTAAAAGAGGAGAGTGAAAAAGTTGGCTTAAAGCTCAACATTCAGAAAACTAAGATCATGGCATCCAGTCCCATCACTCCATGGGAAATAGATGGAGAAACAGTGGAAACAGTGTCAGACTGTATTTTTTGGGGCTCCAAAATCACTGCAGATGGTGATTGCAGCCATGAAATTAAAAGACGCTTACTCCTTGGAAGAAAAGTTATGACCAACCTAGATAGCAAATTCAAAAGCAGAGACATTACTTTGCCAACTAAGGTCCGTCTAGTCAAGGCTATGGTTTTTCCAGTAGTCATGTATGGATGTCAGAGTTGGACCGTGAAGAAGGCTGAGCACCGAAGAATTGATGCTTCTGAACCGTGGTGTTGGAGAAGACTCTTGAGAGTCCCTTGGACTGCAAGGAGATCCAACCAGTCCATTCTGAAGGAGATCAACCCTGGGATTTCTTTGGAAGGAATGATGCTAAAGCTGAAACTCCAGTACTTTGGCCACCTCATGCAAAGAGTTGACTCATTGGAAAAGACTTTGATGCTGGGAGGGATTGGGGGCAGGAGAAGAAGGGGACGACCAAGGATGAGATGGCTGGATGGCATCACGGACTCGATGGACATGAGTCTGAGTGAACTCTGGGAGTTGGTGATGGACAAGGAGGCCTGGTGTGCTGCAATTCATGGGGTCGCAAAGAGTCGGACACGACTGAGCGACTGAACTGAACTGAACCGTGGGAGAATGGATTTTAGGGGCCAGCAGCAGAAGCTTAGAGGTCAGAGAAGAAGCCACCCTCCAGTGGAGAGTTGATGGTCACTTTGGTTATAGAGGTGATGAGAAGGGTTAGAGGGGATGTATGTTTAGAAGGTAGAACCAGCCAAGAGTTTTGAATGGAATGGATGGATGTGAGAAAGGGAGTTAAGAAAAAAAATACAAAATGAAAAATAAAAAAATCCTCCTGGATTTTTGTCTTGGGCTCCCTAGGGAATGGTGGCATCATTAACTTGAGAGATCAAAGGCTAGAGGAAAGGTTGGAATAAAAAATCGAATAATTACTGTTGGATGAAGTTTGAGCTACCTTTTGAATGTCCATGTTGGTTTCATATACGTAGAACAGTGAGAATTCTGTTGTATTGAGGTGAAATATTGCATTAAATTTCCCACAGTCATCTGAGCACTCTCAGGGCCTGAGGCTCTGTTTTATAGTGCTTTCTGTTGACTGTCCCCAAGAATTTATTCAGAGTGACTGAAGCTGTATTCAGATGAGTTCTCATCCCATCTAGCCTTGACTTCCACCTTCTGTGACCCCCCTCTTCTCATTTGTCTCCCACACTCTCAGCCGCTAGGAGAACCCCTCTTCTGAGTTAGTATGAGTGGGATGACATGAGTAGGAGGAAGTTGGTGCAAACAGGTGCTTTGTCTGTCTTCTGCCTATTCTAAGCTGTATTCCTCAGTCTGCCTCTAATGTCTTATCCACACACTAGGTAGGATGCACAGTAGCTGGAGCTAATCTTCCTGAAAAGACTAATTTTCCCCTGAAGAGTAAACAGATCCTTGTCCTTTAAACAGCTCATTGGGATTAGCAGCTCTGCATCCATGTACTTTTTGAAGCAAATTTCGCCCAGGTTTCTTTCTCAGGGTTAAAGGCTTTAAAATCGTGACTGTTGTGGCTCTGCCTGGTGACACACAACCATCCTTGTTTCTAGAACACTTTACAGTGAACAACAGCTGCTCATCAAAAGTAGTTTTAATTATTGAATGGGCTTTTGGGAGTAGCGGCCTGTATTTTACTTGTCTTCTCCTTAAAGTCTGTCTCATTTACCGGTTTTGTGTTGTAGAAAAAAAGACATGGCAGTGTTTAGTCAGCTTATCCTTGAAAGAAGTTTTGAAGACAAGATTATTTCCCAACCAGGCAACAGTAATTCAGACTTCCAAAAGGACACATATGGGACCTCCTCAGATCTCATTACCACTCTGTGATGAAACTGATAGCAATTATTCTTTATTTGACAGATAAGGAAACTGATTATCAGAAATTCAGTGAATTGCTCAAGGCTTTAAAGTGGCTATGGATCAACTAGTGATGTTAAGATTGGTTTCTGTACCTTTTCTAGGAGAGGCGGTCAATCAGAAACAAAAACCTTCTCCCGTGTATTTCCATCTCACTGGCTGGTGTTTGTTGTTGATGTTTGCTGCATGTTGTTTTGGATGCCCCTTAACTTCAGAGCCACTGAGTAAAATGAGTCCAGAGGTTTAGGGTCCACTTTCAGCAGCTGGTGTTTATCAAGGAGGTACTATGAAGACTGAGAAGGATTTGTTAAGAGGCTCACTTCAGCTAGAAGAGAAAAGGGGTTTTTGCCTATGGGAGCTCTCTGTGAAGACAGCATTTTCAGCTTTTTCCAGACTGGTACTATTGCTAATTAGTAGGTTAAACACATTAAGGTGGTAATTGCTTGTTCGTTCAGCATATGGGTGTTTTTATGGGTAGATTCGTATCTTGATTATTTGAGACTGATCTTAATTATTTATCCAGAGAGAACCGTGCCTGATTCAGGAATCTTAGGTTGGTTCTGTTAGTTACAACTATATCGTGTTCTGATTATCTTTTTCAAAAGAGGAGAGCCAGAGGTTCTGGCACATTAAGTCTAAGTTGGGGGGTTGCCAGACCCAAGATTTAGATGAATCACTATGGGAGTAGGTTTTCTTAATGCTGCTAGATTTGACTTAGTACATTGGTAGTCAGCTTTTTTTTTTTTTAGCCTGGGTTCCCTTGGTCTCTGTAGACAGATTAGTGTGCTGTGTTGGAGTGATGGAAACAGAGTTAAATGAGCTGCCCCTGCCTGAGGTGAGGTGAGGCCTCTAAGTTTTATACCTGGCAAATGATTGCTGGTGATAGTAAGGTTGGCCTTTACTGGTTACTGGCAGAGAAAACAAAAAATGGCCACAAACCATGCACTCTTTTGTTACCTATGCTGGCTGACCCACAGGTCTGGTCCCTAAATATTGTTGCCTTGAAAAATAATGTATCTGTATTCAGTGAGTAAACATAATCAGCAGAAAAGCTGATAATGTTTTAACTGTGACAGCGTCTTCTCCATTGTTCTTCATTGGCGTCCAGGACAATGATCCAGTATTCTCATAATTTTTAGAACTGAAAAAGAACTTCCAGTGTAGCTGGACTAGACTAGAAAATGTTTGTAAAACGTCTTTTTGGAGATTCCACAAATTTGGCTGTTTTTAAAATTTTGTCACACTTTGCAGAGTCATTACCAGAGTACACATGTGCTCTCTTAAGATGAGCGCCACATTAAATGAGTGAAAGACCATTGGTGTCTCAGGTTGTGCTGCCAGCTTACCTTGCCTTTGTGCCCTCTGTTAACTGAATAGTATGACACTGTTGTAAGATGCGGGGAAGGCAATGGCACCCCACCCCAGTACTCTTGCCTGGAAAATCCAATGGACGGAGTAGCCTGGTGGGCTGCAGTCCATGGGGTTGCTAACAGTCGGACAGACTGAGCGACTTCACTTTCACTNGGGGGAAAACACCACTTCATGTCAGATGTGTATAAGAGACAGCCAGTACTCTTGCCTGGAAAATCCAATGGACAGAGTAGCCTGGTGGGCTGCAGTCCATGGGGTTGCTAACAGTCGGACAGACTGAGCGACTTCACTTTCACTTTTCTCTTTCATGCATTGGAGAAGGAAATGGCAACCCACTCCAGTATTCTTGCCTGGAGAATCCCAGGGATGGGGGAGCCTGGTGGGCTGCCGTCTATGGGGTCACACAGAGTCGGACACGACTGAAGTGACTTAGCAGCAGTTGTAAGATGAACTGTGTAGAAACTGGTTGCATTTGTAACTACTTCAGTGCTTTAAAATAAAAGCTGAATCCACAATTACATTGATATGGAGTAAAGCTAGTACTGTCATCCTTATCCTGCAATTTAAAAATTTTTAAAGACCTAGTTATTTTTAATGAATAAATCTTAGTTAAATTTATAAAATATTTAATATTAATAAAAGGTTACCCTTATCTGTATCTGTTTACCAAGGCTTCTTATAAGATTATATATGGGAAAGCATATGGAGAGGGAAAACCCACCCCTACCACCACACTCATAACTTGGACAGCCATTGGTTTAGATCAGTGGTTCTCAAACTATGATCAGAGGAGCCATAGGTTTCCAAGAGGTACCTCAGAATAGTTTGAAGGAAGGAAGAGCTGAAAGGGACATTTCGCTGGTGGGTTCCTGTCCCCTCCTCCATTTCCATTTCAACCTGAGCGGTTTTATGTTTCATGTATTAAAGTTCTGCTTAATATTTTATTCGTAAAAAATGTTTTTTCACCTGAATATTATAACATGATTTGTAAATCACTAGTCCATTAGTAAGTAGTTAAGGAAGCTGAGTAGGTTGGCAGACCGTTGTAAGAGTGCCATGTATACCATTTTGTTCCAAATAGAGAAGCTGTTGGTATCTTTGTACTCAAGCAATATCTCTGATAATCACAGATTTGAATAAATTGCTTTGAAGCTATAACCTGGAATAGAATTTCCAAAGAAAAAGGGTATGTTTTTCAGATTGCTCTAGGGTAGCATGGTGCTTTAGTCTCTAAGTCGTGTCGGACTCTTGGGACCCCACGGACTGTAGCCTGCCAGGCTCCTCCATCCATGGGATTCTCCAGGCAAGAATACTGGAGTGGGTTGCTGTTTCCTTTTCCAGGGGATCTTCCCAACCGGGGGGTCGAAGACAGGTCTTCTGCATTGCAGGCAGATTCTTTACCGACCGAGCTACGACACACATTCATCTTTATATTAAATAGGGTAACATTAACTGTTATAACAGATTAACCCCAAGATCCCAGCGGTTTTTGTTTTTCATTCTGATAAAATCCAAATGATGTTCCTCTTTAGACATGAAGGAAAAAAAAATGGAATTCTCCTTTAATGGAAAGGTTTGGCATGGAAAACAGAAGACCTCAGTTCTAGCCCATGCTCTGTCACTAACTTTCTGAGCTTAAAAAAAAATTTCACTCTGGGTCTCAGACTGTGACTGTAAAATGAGGAATTGAACTAGATGTTTCTTCCACTCTCTAAATATCCATGTATATAGATATTTATGTGATCTCTATTGAAAAGAAAATGCTTAAGGAAAACATTTCTTACATTTATGTGGTATATGGGGAATCTGGGAGCTTTGTAATGTTGCCTTCTTTACATATAGAACACATCCATCCTTCTCTGAGACCAGAGATGGTTTCTCCTCTCAACAAATTCATTGCCTCTGTATAATGAGAGAGAGGTTGAAATGATTGGTGCCACTACAAAATGTATTTTCCATTCTGGTCATGACGTGTAAGGTACTTTCCATGCACATAACTGATATTATAGGCAGTGAGGAGGTGTTTACATGCTTTTCCTGTTTAAAATTAAGCAGCATGGTACAAGCTGCTTTTTTAAAAAAAAGCCTGACATTCCCAGTTCTCTAGAGATAAGTCAGATTTTCCACACTGCCCTAGTATTAGTGTTGCATGTTTATCATTTGCTGAACTGGAAGAATTCCCCCTACACACACCTCTCGTCATCAGTTGCTAGGTTACAGCTTTTTACATGGTCCCAGTCTGGTGATGTTTCTATGGATACCAGTCATTCTTTCCGCTATGACATTGCTGTGGTCAGGCTCAGAGTGCAGGGAAGACGTAACCATGATGTTACAGGTGTTTTAGCATATGGCCTTCTGTCTAGATTCATGATAAGACTTAAGTAATAGATGTCAATTTCATGTTTTCTAATATTATATAAATTAAAGAAGCAAGGTATTAACTGAATTTGGGATATACCTCATCACTTAAGTTCTTTATTCCATAATAATTTCTCAGAAATAAAACTAACAAAGTTATAAACTGTGCACAGAAGACCTTCTGTTCTCACTCACGCTCCACACAGGCAGCCTCTTCCCTCCTGAAGGGAGGGCTGCCGACAGAGGATAAACATTAACTTGTCCTCAAAGGCTAGGGGCACTGGCCTGTGATGCTCTTTCTCAGACTCCGTTTATCTAAATGATAAAGCCTGAGGTCTATATTTTCTTGCCATTTAATCTCACAATGATGATGTTTGTTTTCCTGCTAGGCTTTAGACACTATGAAGGCAGGGACTGTGTCTTTAACTGATTCTTATCCCAACAATGATTGGTATAGTGCCACACACATGGCCACAATCCTGAAAAGGTTTATTGATCTGAAGACTGAAAGCATAGGTGATTACCACTTTGACTTCAGATTTCTAGAATAATGTTTTAAGATGGTGAGAATTCCTTCTTACTACAGTTTTGAAGGTCAGGCTTAACCCGTTACTTAGCTTCTACCTAAGACTCTTTGATCTTACACTTGAGGAAACAATTAGGGCCTTAAGAGGATGTGACTCATCTAAGGTCACAGAGCAAGAAAAGCTGTGGTTTATGCACATGTGTGTTATAAAAAGTCTGTAAAACACAGAGTTTAAACTCTTTGCAGTAAAATTAATTCTCTTTACTTAAGCAGTAGTGTTTTCTTTTATGCAGTCTGTATACAGACAGATTATTGAAAAGGAACTTCAGTGTTTAATAGGAACTCTACGAAAAGCATACCAGTTTTTATTTAGAGTCGATTCAAAGCCTTGCAAATATTTGACTTATTCTTCAAAAACCAGATTGAAGTTGAACATAGCATAGGATTGAGGCCAGTTTTTCAAAATTAACATCCTATTTAAAATCTGGCAGAAATGAATTAAAAAGTCATTCCTTGCATGCTCTTCCTTAAAGTGAAAGGAATTTATTTGCCAAATAGAATCCTTTGGGGAAAAACAAAATGAATGAAAAATGTGTCTTCTGAAACACAGACTGCCAAAGATGTTAGTAATGGACTCTAACTGCCAGTGGGAGAGACAGACAGATCCCAAGAGCATTGGAAAAAATTACAAAGCAGAAGCTCTTAAGAGATGAATTGTAATTCAGCATGAACCTCCCCTCCTTCCTGGGATCAAAGAATCTGCCCCCTCCTTTCTATACTGCCACATCCTTTTTTGAACTTTAGGCAATAATCACACCTTTATCTTGCATTTATGCTCTGCCCCTTCATTTTTCCCTTTTGTCAGATTATCTTCTTCCATGGAAGTTCTGAACAACTCATTGCCTTCTGGGGACTCCCCTTTGCCAACTAGATAAAGTCGAGGTTCCTTGGCGTGGCATTCGGGCCCTGTACCATCTGGACCTACACGTTTCCAGCCTCATCTCCCATTCCCTCTCTATGCCCTGTGCCTTGACCGGACTAGCGTGTTTCCTGAGAATGCCCTGTGCTTTCCCACCTCACCCTCTCCTCCCGTTGCCACCTGTTGGAATTTCCGCAGGCCTTGAGGCCAAGCTGAGTCACTGCTTCCCTCATGAGGCCTTTGCTGTTTGTTCCCCGCCTGTTTTAGTCTCTCCTCCTACTGGCCGCCAAGAGCACTTTAGTACTTTTCTTCTGTCACTTATGTTTTGTCGTCTGTCCCGGTTAAGTCATATCCGTGATTCTGTTGAGCCGAGGGCTGTGTGCTCAGGGCATCTCCTGCAGGAGGCCGAGCACCTTGATGAAACAGAATGAGTATAAGACGACATTCACAAGTCAAATAGGCATATACTACTTAGTTCTGTTGTTCAAGCATATAGTAATTATGACTCTTACTAAAAATTGTTACCCAGAGAGTTTCTGTTTTACTTCGTTTATGCACCCTCACTCTTGCTGAATTCCTTCACGTTTGTCTATATCGTTGGTTCCCAGTATGATGACCCTCCTCTTTTACAACTCTAATCCAGTGACCTTCTGCAATACTTTTGAATAACCTTTTTGAGATATAGGGCTTCCCTCATAGCTCAGTTGGTAAAGAATTCACGTGCAGTGCTGGAGACCGTAGTTTGATTCCTGGGTCAGAAAGATTTGCTGGAGAAGGGAGAGGCTGCCCACTCCAGTGTTCTTGGGCTTGCCTAGTGGCTCAGTGGTAAAGAATCCGCCTGCAATGCGGGAGACCTGGGTTCTGATCCCTGGGTTAGGAAGATACCGTGGAGAAGGGAAAGGCTACCCATGCCAGTATTCTGGCCTGGAGAATTTCACGGACTGTATATCCAACTCTCGCAAAGAGTTGGATACGACTGAGTGACTTTCACTTTTGTTGAGGTATAATTTACAGTATAAAATTCACTCATTGTAAGTGTAAACTTCAGTAATTTTTAGCAGATTTACAGAATTGTGCCACCATCACTGTGATCCGGTTTTAGAACATGTCTATACCCCTGCCCCCGCAAAAGTTCTCTCCTGACCTTTTGCAGTTACCACCCCCACTCCCCTTCCCACCCTCAGCCCCAGGCAAACACTAATCTGCCTTTGATCTGTACTGATTACCTTTCCTGGATATTTTATATAAATAGAATCAGACAGCAGGTAGTTTTTGTGTGAGGTTCACTAACATTGGAGCACGTATCAGTAGTTCCTTTTTATTGCTGAATAGTATTCAATTGTATGATTATACTGTATTTTGTTTATTGGCTCATCAGTTAATAGATCTTTGTATTGTTCCTATTTTTCAACTATTATGAGCTGCTTTGATCATGAATTTGATTCATGTACAAGTCTTTGTGTGGACATTTGTTTCGTTTCTCTTGAGTGGAATTGCTGTCTGATATATCTCTGTGTAACTTTTTAAGTAACTGCCAAACTGCTTTTCAAAGAGGCGTCTATAATCTTATATTCCCACAAGCAGTGCCTGAGAGTTCCTGTTTCAACAGGAGGACCCCTTCTTAATAATTTTTAAAATTGTGTGCTCTCACGTGATAGTAGAGGTTATTTTAGTATCTGCAGGTCACTAAAAAGAGTAAAAATGACACAGAATTAGTGATACTTCTAGAAGGATATATATATTCTCTTATCCCAACAGTATTTGATGACATGAGGTATTTTGTCTATAGGCAGCGCTTTGTGTGCACTGGAATAGCAATTCAGTGCCCCTAGGATCACAGTTGGGGAAGGCAATGGCACCCCACCCCAGTACTCTTGCCTGGAAAATCCAATGGACGGAGTAGCCTGGCAGGCTGCAGTCCATGGGGTTGCTAACAGTCGGACAGACTGAGCGACTTCACTTTCACTTTTCTCTTTCATGCATTGGAGAAGGAAATGGCAACCCACTCCAGTATTCTTGCCTGGAGAATCCCAGGGATGGGGGAGCCTGGTGGGCTGCCGTCTATGGGGTCACACAGAGTTGGACACGACTGAAGTGACTTAGCAGCAGCAGCAGCAGCAGGATCACAGTTGGGTGTTACTGGTGCAGAAGACTTGTTTAGTAATAAATGTAAGCTATCTTTTTTTATCCATCTTCTGTAAAATAGAGACCTATTTCATAAAGTTGTTTAGAAACTAAAACATTTGGCTCATGATAGGTTCTCATGAGCTTAGTGACAGCTGTTACTGCTGGGAATAGTGTGACTTGTAGAGTATAGGCTTTGGAGCCTTACAGGTGAAAATTTTAACTTTCCTGAACCAGGCTAGAGAAATAGCAGTCTCTCCTTTAATCAAAGTGCCTTTGAATGGAGACAGTGTAAATTCTTAGAAACACTGCTTTTCATGCTTATTCCTTGCTGACTTCAAAATGCTGTTTGTTGTCTATCCATTTCGTTTGGTCTCATCATTTTTGGATTGGAACCTTCTCCTCCCTCCTCCCCTCCATTTATCAAAGTCGCTTAGTGAATGCTATTCTTGTATTCTAAAGCTAATTCTCATCCCTGATTGCACGTAAGGATCACCCAGGCAGCTTTTGCACTGAATTCTGATTCTTGGGTCTCACCCCTCAGAGATTCTTATTTAGCTGCTCTGGGATGTGACCTGCGCATCAGAGTGTTTTTTTTAAGCAGGTGATTATAATGTGTAACCAAGGATGAGAATCACTATTTCTGACATGAAACTAGGATTGGTAACAGCTGTTCTTGCCTACTTGAGTGTCAGCAGCCAGTGTTACAAGTTTCTTAATTCCTTCATCAGTAAAGGCATTAAGCAGAATAGAGTCTCTAGGATACCCTATTAGAATGACACAAAGCCGCTGGAGGAACCTCTCAGATAAGCACTTTCTTCCACCTCAGTGGTACAGTCAGTGTCTGAAAGGTTGTGTGGAATGAGAGCAAAAACTAAGCCATGCTGCAGTTAGGGCGTGTTTCATCCGTCATTACCCCTTCTAGGAGACAACGTGGCATAGTGAGGTGGACTCAGGTTTAGGTACTAGACGCGTCTGGGTTTACTTTGTTTCTGTTGATTACTAGCTGTGTTGACTGAGATTCAGGGTTTGCAACTGCACATTTTTCTCATGTGGACAAAAAATAGGGATTATTAAAAACACAGCTAGAATCATACTATACACCTTACAAGACTGTTAGGATTGTAGACTAGCTCTTACCATACTTCCTGGCTTATTAAAGAGCAGTTGTATGTGTTGATACAACTCATGCTAAAGACTGTGTTTGACTCGTTTGTATCTCTGGTGCCAATCACAGTGCCCTTAAAGCTCAGAAGGCTATAAAATTTGATGATTATATAGAAAACAAAATTTGGTTTTATAAATCGATCTGTTTTCGCAGGTAAATAATTAAGACAGATGTGGCATTCTAAAATTAGTGCTCAGCAAATAAATGTTGCTACATATTACTTTAATGGCAATATCCCTTCATTTTTGCTTAATGTGACATGGTCAGAGTCATGCAATGTCATATAATGCAGGGACAAAAACAGTAGCAGTTCAGTGTTTAGCAGGAGATGGCTTTAACAGTTACAGCGTGCGTGAGATGAGCAAGAGAATGGGTATGAGGACTGCTGTGAAGAAGAATCAGGCAAGGAGTTAGTATCAGAAAAATCAGACATGAGGACAGGTAGATAAACATAAATCAGAAGATACAAGACAAGTGAAGTTCATCATGTATTTTTTTTCCTAGCTCTGTCTGCAGAAGAACCTAAGTTAATCAAATGCTGGTAGTAATGAGTACCCCTAATGCACAGGTTTTACTTCCTATATCATTCCCCACTAGAAAGAACCAGGGCTCCTTGGAGAAAAAGAGAAATTCCAAGTCTGGAGTAGAAACTCAACAGGGTAAGCCTGAGAAATCATTTTGTGCTAGAAACAAGAAAGCTTTGCAAAGTCTAATGGAATAATTATATGTGTGAAGTAAAGTCACTCAGTCATGTCCGACTCTTGGTGACCCCGTGGACTGTAGCCTGCCAGGCTCCTCTGTCCATGGGATTCTCCAGGCAAGAATACTGGAGTGGGTTGCTATTTCCTTCTCCAGGGGATCTTCCCAACCCAGGGATTGAACCCGGGTCTCCTGCATTGCAGGCAGACGCTTTATCCTCTGAGCCACCAGGGAAGCCCCAATTATATGTGTACTTCAGTTTAAATCAAACAAGCTAATGGAGTTGTGTCAAAGGACACCGAAGGCAGTTTGAAAGGACCTACACTGGCTGAAGTTGCGACAGAGCATCAGGGAGAATAATGGCTGCAGTTGATTTATTCACATGAATATGTAAAAATCCATGAGTCCTCAGAAAAGAGAAGCTTCCCCCATCCCACAATTGACCATCTTAAAAATTACTCTAGTATCAGCTGCTTACTCTAAATACTGATAGAAGGAAATAATTGACCCTTTTTCTAGTAGCAGTTGTTTTAAGGTAACTGAATAACTCTAGGTAAAGAGGGTATGCTCTTTTTTTATGTAAGAATGCCAGCTAGTATTTGGAAAAGTAATGGTATAATTAGAGAATCACCATTTCAACTCCTAATAAAATATCTGATTCAGGCAAAAACCATCTACATATGATAAAAATTATTAAGTGAAAGGTAGATGAACTGGAAATATCATCCCACAGATTATTATTATTATTTTTTTTTTCAAGGGGAAAAACACAGCTTTACAACAGAGGTATTGCATTTTTAAAGAATTGTTAGAACAAGCCAGAAATAAACCAGGAAGCAAAAAAGAGTATATGATGGAGGTAGTAAGTGGCCCACAAAGCCTAAACTATTTCCTGTCTGGAACTTTAAGGAAAATTTGCCAACCCTATTTTAGAGGAGCAAGTTAATTGACTTTATAAGGAAGCAATTAGACAAATCCAAACTGATTAACTTTGCCGTATACCTGAAATGAACACAACATTGTAACTCAACTATACCCAAAAATTAAAGATAAAATAAAAAATAGGAACTTCCCTGGTGGTCCAGTGGCTAAGACTCTGCACTCCCAATGCAGGGGGCCCGGGTTTGATCCCTGGTCAGGGAACTAGATCCCATATCCCGCAACTAAAGATTGAAGAACCCTCATGCCCAGCACAGCCAAATAAATAAATACTTAAAAAATAAATTAATTAAGGTAAAAAAATAGCATGAGGGAAAAAAACGAAGAAAGATTGAAAGAGACTTGAGGTTTATTCCTAGGTATTTTGTTGTTGTTGCAGTAGTAAATGTTTTCTTAATTTCTCTTTCTGATCTTTTTTTTTACTGTATAGCAATGCAAGAGATTTCTGTGTATTAATTTTATATCCTGTGACTTTACTAAATTCATTGATTAGCTCTAGTAGTTCTCTGGTGGCATCTTTAGAATTTCTATGTACAGTATCATGTCATCTACAAATAGTGACAACTTCTTTTCCAATTTGGATTCCTTATATTTCCATATTGTTCTGCAGAGTGACTGCACCAATTACATTCCCACCAACAGTGTAGGGGGGTTCCCTTTCCTGTACATCCTCTCCAGCATTTATTGTTTGTGAGTTTCTGATGATGACCTTTCTGACCAGTGTAAGGTGACACCTCTGGTACTAACTTGTACTACCTCACTGTAGTTTTGATTTGCATTGATTTGATAATTAGCGATGTTGAGCTTTTTTTCATGTGCTTTTTGGCTGTCTGTATGTCTTCTTTGGAGAAATGTCTATTTGGATCTTCTGCCCATTTTTATATTGGGTTGTTAGGTTTTTAAACTTAGATTTGCATGAGCTGTTTGTATGTTTTGAAGATTAATCCCTTGTCACTCTCTTCACTTGAGAATAATACCCTCCAGGTTCATTTATGTTGTTGCAGATGGGGAAATTTCGTTCTTTTTTATGACTGAGTTGTATTGCTGTGTGCACGCATGCACGTGTGTATCTATCACATCTTCTTTATTCATTAGTCTTTTGATGGACAGAATGATACTTGCCAGTACCAGTATCCACGGGGTAGAACAAGCTCCCAAAACGGCACCACCAGTGTCTCTGTCCCCAGTGTGAGCTCCAGTTGCCCCCTGCCTCTTGGGGGACTCTACAGGTTCAGCAGGTGCATCTGGCTCAAGCTGCTTTCAAATTGCTGCATCTGCCTTGGGTCCTGGAGCAGGTGGGATTCTATGTGCACCCTTGAAGACTGGAGCTTCTATTTCCCACAGCCCTCTGGGTCCCCTAAAAGTAAACCCCACTGGCCTTCAAAGCCAAACATCCTGGGGACTCATCTTCCTGGCGCAGGACCCCCGGGCCAGAGAGCCTGATGTGGGGCTCAGACCCCTCGCTCTTGGGCAGAACCTCTGAAACTGTAGTTACTCTCCCATTTGTGGGTCACCCACTTGACGGTTTGGGTCTTAGCTATATTTCCACTCTGCCCTCCTACTCACCTTCTTGTGGTTCCTTCTTACCTTTAGCTGTGAAAGGTCTTTTCTGGAAGGTTCAGGTCTTTTTCTCATCAATAGGTTCTCTCTGAATAGTGATTTTAGTGTGCTTATAAAAGGAGGTGAGCTCAGGTCTTATCCCTCTGTCATCTTGGAATTCTTCCTGGCCGTTGACAGTTTTTTCCCTAAAGATTTACGTATTTTTGTGACTGCTGCTCTGTGCAGGCTTTCTTTAGTTGAGGTGTGCAGGCTTCTTGTGGCGGCTTCTCTTGTTGCAGAGGACGGGTTCTAGGGCGCGTGGGCTCAGTAGGTGCGGAGTCTTCCTGGACCAGGGATTGAACCCATGTTCCCTGCATTGGCAGGCAGATTCTTACCCACTGGACCAGGGAATCCCTCTGGCCATTGGCAGCTCTTATTTAACTTATTTTTAATTATTACAAAAGCAGTGCATGTAACCTGAAGAAAATTAGAAAATAGAGACAAATGGAATCATGAAAAAATAAAAACATCACATGTCCACCTTCCAGAGAGCACCATTGTAACAGCTTAGTGTAAATCTTTAGGAACCTTTTCCTAGGTATATGTAAATTCATCTATACTTTTTTAAACCAAATCATATGCTGCATGTATTGTTTTGTAACCTGCTTTTTAAATTAATGACCTATGCCTTTTTTCTGCAGTAACTTTTCATTATCTTAACTTCAAGCTCATATTCAGATTTTCCCAATTAATCTCCAAAGATGTTCTTTTACTCTTGGTTTGCAAATCAGGATCCAATCCAGGATCGTGCATTATGTTTGTTTTAATATGTCTGGTCCCTTAAGGGTTATTTATTCTAGTGCATTTCCTCTTTTTCATTGACATGTTGAAGAAACTGGGCCAGTTGTCCTGTAGAAAATTTGAGCCTCTGAATGTGTCTAGTTGCTTCCTCATAATGACATTTAAATCATTCTTCTATTCCCTGGCATATCCTACTAACTGGAGGTTATGTATTATAGCTTGCTAGATTCAAATCAAACATTTTTTACTAGAAGATGTGCACTTATGATGATAATGTGAGATCCCCTGTTATTCAATTGTGTTGTCTCACTTTTGATGTGACATGTAATCTGTGGAGTTTTTAAGCATTGACTTTTTCTTTATTAAATTTTTATTTGTATGGAGTATAGTCAATTAACAATGTTGTAAAAGTTTCAGGTGGATAGCAGAGGGACTCAACCATCCATATACATGTATCCATCCTCCCCCAAACTCCCCTCCCATCCAGCCTGCCTCATAACATTGAGCAAAGTTCTTTGTGCTATATAGTAGGACCTTGTTGGTTATCCATTTTGAATATAGCAGTGTGTACATGTCCATCCCAAACTCCCTAACTATCCCTTCCCCCCGTCCTTACCCTTGGCAACCATAACTTTGTTCTCTGAGTCTGTGAGTCTGTTTCAGTTGTGTAAGTAAGTATGTTTGTATCATGACTTTTTAGATTCTCTGTGTAAGGGATGTCAGTGTTGTTTCTACTTCTCGGTCTGACTTCACTCAGTATGACAGTCTCTAGGCCCATTCATGTTGCTGCAGATGACATTATTTCATTCTTTCTAATGTCTGTGTAATATTCCATTGTATATATGCACCACATTTTCTGTATTTCTCTGTTGATGGACATTTAGGTTGCTTCCATGTCTTGGCTATTATAAACAGTCACGCATTGACTTTTGAAAGATTCTGCTTTCCACACCACCAAATACTGGAACACAGTTTCTCATCCTTTATGGTCACTGAGCATTTTGACTAAAATAGCATATCACCAACTAAATTTTCACATGTTTCCTATGGTCATACAGTTTTGGTTCATATAACCTAGTGTTCTGATGTTGGAAAATGAACCAATATTACTTTTAGACTAACATAAATTGTATTTTATCTCTAAAAATGAGATTAGGAAGAGTTTAAACATAATGAATAAGATTGCCTGACAAACCAAGAATTGTCTTTTAATGAGTACAGGTTTGGTAATATGCGAAATACAATCAAGGCATAAAGTTATGATACTAGAGTTAACTAAACACAGAGGGCTTTGAGAGCCGCAGCCTTGTGGTGGGTCTCCTTCCCTGGAGTGGAAATGCTGGGCTGGAACAGAAGTTTCTGGTTCTGGGCAGTTGATCCCTGGAGAGTCCAGGACACGTGACTCTAGTTGGCATATAAGGACTTCCATGAAACTCCCAAACTAGAATTTGGCTTCACGTGCCAATTTCTTTGAAAGGACTCAGGGGTCAGCAAACTTTTTATTTATTATCTCAGCATTGCTGGTGATCAGGAGTCACCTGGCTTAACTGAGCTCCATGCTCTAGATCTTACAAGCCCCAGCATAAGCACACCCCACCCTCCGTACAGAGCAACCATTCCCCAGACTTTTGTGGTGATCGTTCCTTACCTTTGCTTTCTTGTGAGTTTTACTTGCTAAGTGTGAATCCATAAACAATCCTGTTTTGGTTTTGCCTCTTTGGGGATTTTCCAGCAGTGGAATCATACAGCATGAATTATTTTGTGTCTAACTTCTTTTGCCTAACATTTTGCTTTTCTAGTTCATCTGTGTTGATACATGTATCTTAGGTAATTCACTTGCTTTGGTGTATTGTATTCTGCTGTGTGAATATATAACATACTTATTTTTCTGGTTAATGGTTGTTTATGGGTTTTAGCTGTTAACAAATAATGCTGTTATAAGCAATCTTGAATATCCATTCTTGTGGACAGAAACATGTATTCCTATAGGATATACCCATAGGGAATTGCTAGGGACATAAATCTTTGATGGCTTCTCTGATTATTCTTGAAGATAGATTCCTAGAAATAAAATTAATGGATCAGAAAGTGTAACCATGGAAGATGATTTCAGGACTTTTATGAATTTACTAGCTTTTATTCTAGTCTAATTCTACAGTATAAACTAGCTACACTTTGTTCAGTTGGCAGCAAACTATAGAATCAAGAATACAACCAGTTCCTTGTATTGTGAGCATCAGACTTGTTTTTTCCCTCAAGTTAATCTGGTAGTGTATTTTTCCTTTTTCTTTTTTCTAATTTATCCCCCCTCCCCCATTCTCTGCTTCCCCTTTGGTAACCATGAATTTGTTCTCTCTGTCTGTGAGTCCACTTCTGTTTTATAAATAAATAAGTTCATTTGAACCATTACTTAGTTCTGCATGGCAGTGGTATCATATAACATTTGTCTTTCTCTGGCTTTCTTCACTTAGTATGGTAATCTCTAGGTCCATCTGGAAGTGTGCTTCTGTCATGCTTCCTAATACCCATTCATGCGAGTTTATGTAGTAATTATGGCTGATTGGAAGGAAACTTAGAACTGTTGCATCTCATTGTATAGAAATCGTAATTATCCATGATCAAATGTATAAATACATTGATTCAGTATGCTTTTTTTGAGGATTCACTTTCCAGAACTTAAGTTCTATCAATTGAATGTTTTAATATATGTGCTTCTGTGTTGCTATTTTTGGTTTAGCAAATGTGAAATGTGTTTGTTCATTTACCTGTTTCATGTCCTTCCTTGAATGTAGCTGCATCCTAATCAGTGCTGTGTGTACATGTCCATCCCAAACTCCCTAACTATCCCTTCCCCCCGTCCTTACCCTTGGCAACCATAACTTTGTTCTCTGAGTCTGTGAGTCTGTTTCAGTTGTGTAAGTAAGTATGTTTGTATCATGACTTTTTAGATTCTCTGTGTAAGGGATGTCAGTGTTGTTTCTACTTCTCGGTCTGACTTCACTCAGTATGACAGTCTCTAGGCCCATTCATGTTGCTGCAGATGACATTATTTCATTCTTTCTAATGTCTGTGTAATATTCCATTGTATATATGCACCACATTTTCTGTATTTCTCTGTTGATGGACATTTAGGTTGCTTCCATGTCTTGGCTATTATAAACAGTCACGCATTGACTTTTGAAAGATTCTGCTTTCCACACCACCAAATACTGGAACACAGTTTCTCATCCTTTATGGTCACTGAGCATTTTGACTAAAATAGCATATCACCAACTAAATTTTCACATGTTTCCTATGGTCATACAGTTTTGGTTCATATAACCTAGTGTTCTGATGTTGGAAAATGAACCAATATTACTTTTAGACTAACATAAATTGTATTTTATCTCTAAAAATGAGATTAGGAAGACTTTAAACATAATGAATAAGATTGCCTGACAAACCAAGAATTGTCTTTTAATGAGTACAGGTTTGGTAACATGCGAAATACAATCAAGGCATAAAGTTATGATACTAGAGTTAACTAAACACAGAGGGCTTTGAGAGCCGCAGCCTTGTGGTGGGTCTCCTTCCCTGGAGTGGAAATGCTGGGCTGGAACAGAAGTTTCTGGTTCTGGGCAGTTGATCCCTGGAGAGTCCAGGACACGTGACTCTAGTTGGCATATAAGGACTTCCATGAAACTCCCAAACTAGAATTTGGCTTCACGTGCCAATTTCTTTGAAAGGACTCAGGGGTCAGCAAACTTTTTATTTATTATCTCAGCATTGCTGGTGATCAGGAGTCACCTGGCTTAACTGAGCTCCATGCTCTAGATCTTACAAGCCCCAGCATAAGCACACCCCACCCTCCGTACAGAGCAACCATTCCCCAGACTTTTGTGGTGATCGTTCCTTACCTTTGCTTTCTTGTGAGTTTTACTTGCTAAGTGTGAATCCATAAACAATCCTGTTTTGGTTTTGCCTCTTTGGGGATTTTCCAGCAGTGGAATCATACAGCATGAATTATTTTGTGTCTAACTTCTTTTGCCTAACATTTTGCTTTTCTAGTTCATCTGTGTTGATACATGTATCTTAGGTAATTCACTTGCTTTGGTGTATTGTATTCTGCTGTGTGAATATATAACATACTTATTTTTCTGGTTAATGGTTGTTTATGGGTTTTAGCTGTTAACAAATAATGCTGTTATAAGCAATCTTGAATATCCATTCTTGTGGACAGAAACATGTATTCCTATAGGATATACCCATAGGGAATTGCTAGGGACATAAATCTTTGATGGCTTCTCTGATTATTCTTGAAGATAGATTCCTAGAAATAAAATTAATGGATCAGAAAGTGTAACCATGGAAGATGATTTCAGGACTTTTATGAATTTACTAGCTTTTATTCTAGTCTAATTCTACAGTATAAACTAGCTACACTTTGTTCAGTTGGCAGCAAACTATAGAATCAAGAATACAACCAGTTCCTTGTATTGTGAGCATCAGACTTGTTTTTTCCCTCAAGTTAATCTGGTAGTGTATTTTTCCTTTTTCTTTTTTCTAATTTATCCCCCCTCCCCCATTCTCTGCTTCCCCTTTGGTAACCATGAATTTGTTCTCTCTGTCTGTGAGTCCACTTCTGTTTTATAAATAAATAAGTTCATTTGAACCATTACTTAGTTCTGCATGGCAGTGGTATCATATAACATTTGTCTTTCTCTGGCTTTCTTCACTTAGTATGGTAATCTCTAGGTCCATCTGGAAGTGTGCTTCTGTCATGCTTCCTAATACCCATTCATGCGAGTTTATGTAGTAATTATGGCTGATTGGAAGGAAACTTAGAACTGTTGCATCTCATTGTATAGAAATCGTAATTATCCATGATCAAATGTATAAATACATTGATTCAGTATGCTTTTTTTGAGGATTCACTTTCCAGAACTTAAGTTCTATCAATTGAATGTTTTAATATATGTGCTTCTGTGTTGCTATTTTTGGTTTAGCAAATGTGAAATGTGTTTGTTCATTTACCTGTTTCATGTCCTTCCTTGAATGTAGCTGCATCCTAATCAGTGCCTAACATCTTGCCTTTCCTGTGGAGGATGTTTAGTAAGTGTGTTGGAATAGTATTGGATTACGATGTTATTTGGAATTACTGCCATTTTGGATTTTTGCTCTTCCTTCATATGTTAGGCGTGTTAGTGATTATGATCATTTTAATTTTTATAGCACTTTCTCCTTTATCTGGGATTTCTCAGGTGACAGGTTATTTCTAACATCTTGCCTTTCCTGTGGAGGATGTTTAGTAAGTGTGTTGGAATAGTATTGGATTACGATGTTATTTGGAATTACTGCCATTTTGGATTTTTGCTCTTCCTTCATATGTTAGGCGTGTTAGTGATTATGATCATTTTAATTTTTATAGCACTTTCTCCTTTATCTGGGATTTCTCAGGTGACAGGTTATTTGGATTGTTTTCGGTTTGGAATAATTATTCTGACATTTAAATGAGCCTCTGTCTGAATGGACCCTAATTTTCATTTCTATGTTTTTAAGCTTCCCTGCTTTGAAGAATTTTCAGGCTTATTAGACTGTGGTTAATCATCTCCATCATTCCATCCCAGATAGACATGGGAGATGACAGAAAAGAAACAGAAACAAGTTTAAATGGAATAGTGCTTAGCCGAGAGATAGCACCTTATACCTGAAAGCTTTAGCAAACATTATCTCATCGACTTTCCAACACATTGGAGAAGTAGGAAATGGGGTTTTATTATGTATTTAATGGCTGAGAAAGTGAGATATGCTTTTGATCTCTTAACTGTTCCTGAGATGTGGACACTCACTTGGAACAACCTTCTTTGTTTAAAATCATAGACAGTTTTTGTAGCCAACTGTCCATAATAAATTTCTGTTTTTCTTAATCTGAAGTTTTTGAAAGTGGCTCATCCTCTGACCTGTTTTTCTCAGAAGGAGACAGCTGAGTCAACTTTAAAGCTTATGGGCTCCATTTTCATGAAGCCAACACCCTTGGCAGTTTCCAGAAGCAGTAAGCTCCTCTTGCTCTCTCACCATCTTGGAGAAGTAAGAAAATAGACCAGATGCCAACTCAGGACACAAAGTCACACCTCGTTGTCCCTGGAGGACAGTTTGGCCGTGGGCAGAGTTAGCTCGTCCCTGTGCTGGAAGGCCTGAGGAGACGGAGGCCAGATTGCTCACCTGAGTCGCTTATGTTCATCCAGCTAGGAAAGGAGTCCAGCGGCAGCCGATCCCTGCCCCAGTGCTCTTTGCTTCTTAACCTTTTGTCCATCAAGACACATGTTTAATTAGTCCAGAGGACAAGCTCTAGCTCTAATACCTTTTTTTTTCTAGCCATGAAAATATGTGAACATTTTGAATTTACTATTGAATTTTTTTTGAAGAAATGAAATATTAACTTCATTATACTATTAGTAATAAAAAATGTCTTGCAATATATCTTGCAAGTGATCAAGACCAAACAGTACGTTCATAGAATATAGCTTTATATAAGATCTTTTATTTTTTCCAAAATAGTAAATGGACATTATTAGAAATCTTTCAGTATGTTTGATTTCTTAAAACAAAAAACAAACAAACAAAAGCCCCAGCAGTGTCTGCCTCCCCACTTGTTTATATCCAAGGTAGTCCTTTTTATTTATTTTTTTTTCTCTGTTTATTTTCTTTAAGTCACTTTTGGCCAACTGATTGCCTGTTGTGAGCCAAGCCCTTGGAGAAGTGGCAAGAGGCAAGCCTCCCTTTCCTTGAGGAGCCTGTAGTCAAACAGTAGTGATTGTTTTGAGGAAATAAACTTGTACTGGGGAAATCACTTAACCTCTCCAGAGTTTGGTTTCCTCATCTAACTAGTGGGTTAATGATACGTGCCTAACAGGTATCATTATGAGGACTTGAGGAAATCATTCACGTGACAGGGCACACACTCAGGAACTGTTGATTCAGTTTTCGTCTGGGAAACCAGTGAAAACACTATCATTAGATAAGTAAATTATGGTATGTAGGCCATTAAAGAATGTGAATCAAGAGACAGACTGAGAGTTGAGAGCTGAGGTTTGTTAGAAAAGACTCTGTGGAGAATGTAGGATCTAAAGAGGCTCAGAACTTAGGTGATGAATCTGTAGGTATTATCCCGGTAGGGAATGGATTGACTCTAATTTGGAGAAAGGGTTTGGGCTTCACTACTTAAATTTCACCAGTTTTTTATCCCCACGTAGTATCTGTATTGCTTCCCCAGGGACTTCACAGAAAATAATCCTGTACCCAGTGGTAAAATCCTATGGGGCTAATCCTTGTTAGCATTACTGCTATTTCCATGGCAACCATCAGATGATATATAATCTTAGTGAGGCAAGATGTGAGAAGTATTTTCATCAACAAATATCCAAATTTACTGGTGGAATGTCCAATGGGAGATTACCTGACCACTTAGCTGCTGTCTCCAAAATCTAAACCCTGCTCTTCCACGTTTCCGTGTTTGACATTTAGTAGGAAATATTTTTTTAAAAAATCTTGCTGTGGAATTTTTCCCATAAGGGAATATAGTTATGCTTGAATTCCATTTGAATAGTTTTTGCAAAATGGGCATAACCGATAACATGAATCTGAGGCAGGAGAAGGCTTTTATATCTCATTTATAAATATTTTTGTGACTATTGATCGTTTGTGACTACTGGTAAGTAATTATGTAGAAGGATAAAATAGACTTGACTCATATGCCGTCAATTTTACTCAAATGAAAGATTTAAAATAAAATTCTTAATATTTTCCTGCTGAAAACAACTCATCCTGTAACATGGCAGGTGAAAGAGCAGAGGGCAGGTGGGGAAAGGAATCTCGTAGAGTCTTGTGTTGCTGCTGTGTTTGGTTGCTTAATCATGTCCCGCTCTTTGTGACCGCATGGACTGTAGCACAGCAGCCCCCCGTCCTTCACTGTCTCCCCAGGGTTTGCTCAGATTCATGTCCGTTGGAGTCGGTGATGCTATCTAATCGTCTCCTCTGCTGCCCCTTCCCCTTTTGCCTTCACTCTTTCCCAGTATCAGGGTCTATTCCAGTGACTCTGCTCTTTGCATCAGGTGGCCAAAGTACTGGCACTTTCCCTTCAGCATCAGTCCTTCCATTGAATATTCAGGGTTAATTTCCTTTACAGTTGACTTGTTTGATCTCCTTATTGTCCAAGGGACTCTCAAGAGTGTTCTCCAGCACCACAATTCAAAAGTATCAATTCTTTGCCACTCAGCCTTCTTTATGGTCCAACTCTCACATCTGTACATGATGACAAGAAAATCTAGAACTTTAACTATACGGATCTTTATCGGCAAAGTGATGTCTCTGCTTTTTTATACACTGTCTAGGTTTGTCATAGCTTTCCTTCCAAGGAGCAAGTGTCTTTTAATTTCATGGCTGCAGTCACNAGTTCAAAAGCATCAATTCTTCGGCGCTCAGCTTTCTTCACAGTCCAACTCTCACATCCATACATGACCACAGGAAAAACCATAGCCTTGACTAGACGGACCTTAGTCGGCAAAGTAATGTCTCTGCTTTTGAATATACTATCTAGGTTGCTCATAACTTAAACAGCATGTTGATTTGATATCCTTATATAAAGCAAAATGACTACCACTTTAACATTAACTAACACCTCCATCCATGATGCTGGGAAAGATTGAAGGCAAAAGGAGAAGGGAGCAGCAGAGGATGAGTTGGTTAGATAGTATCATCATCTCAATGGACAGGAATGTGAGCAAACTCTGGGAGATACAGTGGAGGTGACAAATAGTTCCAGGGATTAGATCTTGTAGACAGAGTGCCTGAAGAACTATGGACTGAGGTTTATAACACTCTATAGTAGGCAGTCACCAAAACCATCTCCAAGAAAAAGAAATGCAAGAAGGGAAAATGGTTGTTTGAGAAGGTTTTACAAATAGCTGAGGAAAGAATAGAAGTGAAAGGCAAGGGAGAAGGGGAAAGATATACACATCTGAGTGCAGAGTTAAAGAGAATAGCAAGGAGAGATAAGAAGGCCTTCCTCAATGAACAACACAAAGAAATAGCAGAAAACAATAGAATGGCAAAGACAGCAGCAGAGATCTCCTTAATAAAATTTGAGACCTCAAGGGAACATTTCACACAAGGATGAACATGCGAAAGGACAAACAGTAAGGACTGAACAGAAGCAGAAGAGAACAAGAGGTGGAAAGAATACACAGACATACAAAATACACAAGAATACAAAAATGGTCTTAATGACTCAGATAACCATGATGGTATGGTCACTCACCTAGAGCCAGACATCCTGGAAAAGGAAGTCAAGTGGGCCTTAGGAAGCATCACTATGAACAAAGCTAGTGGAGGTGATAGAATTCCAGATGAGCTATTTAAAATCCTAAAAGATGACACTGTTAAAGTGCTGCATTCAATATGTCAGCAAATTTGGAAAACTCGGCAGTGGCCAGAGGACTGGAAAAGGTCAGTTTTCTTTACAATCCCCCAAAAAGGCAATGCCCAAAAATGTTCAAACTACCATACAATTGCACTCATCTCACATGCTAGTAAGGTTAGGCTCAAAATCCTTTAAGCTAAGCTTCAGTAGTATGTGAACCAGAACGTCCAGATGTTCAAGCTGGGTTTAGAAAAGACAGAGGAACCAGAGATCAAATTGCCAATATTCATTGGATCATACAGAAAGGAAGAGAATTCCAGGAAAACATCTACTGCTTCACTGACTATGCTAAAGCTTTTGACTATGTGGATCACAACAAACTGTGGAAAAAGAGATTGAAGAGATGAGAATATTCTTAAAGAGATGAGAATATTGTCTCCTGAGAAACCAATATGTGGGTCAAGAAGCAACAGTTGGAACCTAACATGAATCAACTGACTGGTTTAAAATTAGGAAAGGAGTACCTCAAGGCTGTACACCTTGCTTATTTAACTTCTATGCAGAGTACATTATGTGAGACACTGGGCTGGATGAATTATAATCTGGAATCAAGGCTACCGGGAGAAGCATCAACAATCTCATATATGCAGATAATACCATCCTAATGACAGGAAGTGAAGAGGCACTAAAGAGATTCTCAATGAGGGCTAATGAGGAGAGTGAAAAGCTAACTTAAAACTTAACATTCAAAAAACTAAGATCATAGTATCCAGTCCCATCACTTCATGGCAAATAGATGAGGAAAAAGTGAAAACAGTAACAGACTTTATTTTCTTGGGCTCCAAAGTCACTGTGGACAGTGACTGCAGCCATGAAATTAAAAGACACTTGCTCCTTGGAAGGAAAGCTATGACAAACCTAGACAGTGTATAAAAAAGCAGAGACATCACTTTGCCGATAAAGATCCGTATAGTCAAAGTTCTAGATTTTCTTGTCATCATGTACAGATGTGAGAGTTGGACCATAAAGAAGGCTGAGTGGCAAAGAATTGATACTTTTGAATTGTGGTGCTGGAGAACACTCTTGAGAGTCCCTTGGACAATAAGGAGATCAAACAAGTCAACTGTAAAGGAAATTAACCCTGAATATTCAATGGAAGGACTGATGCTGAAGGGAAAGTGCCAGTACTTTGGCCACCTGATGCAAAGAGCAGAGTCACTGGAATAGACCCTGATACTGGGAAAGAGTGAAGGCAAAAGGGGAAGGGGCAGCAGAGGAGACGATTAGATAGCATCACCGACTCCAACGGACATGAATCTGAGCAAACCCTGGGGAGACAGTGAAGGACGGGGGGCTGCTGTGCTACAGTCCATGCGGTCACAAAGAGCGGGACATGATTAAGCAACCAAACACAGCAGCAACACAAGACTCTACGAGATTCCTTTCCCCACCTGCCCTCTGCTCTTTCACCTGCCATGTTACAGGATGAGTTGTTTTCAGCAGGAAAATATTAAGAATTTTATTTTAAATCTTTCATTTGAGTAAAATTGACGGCATATGAGTCAAGTCTATTTTATCCTTCTACATAATTACTTACCAGTAGTCACAAACGATCAATAGTCACAAAAATATTTATAAATGAGATATAAAAGCCTTCTCCTGCCTCAGATTCATGTTATCGGTTATGCCCATTTTGCAAAAACTATTCAAATGGAATTCAAGCATAACTATATTCCCTTATGGGAAAAATTCCACAGCAAGATTTTTTAAAAAAATATTTCCTACTAAATGTCAAACACGGAAACGTGGAAGAGCAGGGTTTAGATTTTGGAGACAGCAGCTAAGTGGTCAGGTAATCTCCCATTGGACATTCCACCAGTAAATTTGGATATTTGTTGATGAAAATACTTCTCACATCTTGCCTCACTAAGATTATATATCATCTGATGGTTGCCATGGAAATAGCAGTAATGCTAACAAGGATTAGCCCCATAGGATTTTACCACTGGGTACAGGATTATTTTCTGTGAAGTCCCTGGGGAAGCAATACAGATACTACGTGGGGATAAAAAACTGGTGAAATTTAAGTAGTGAAGCCCAAACCCTTTCTCCAAATTAGAGTCAATCCATTCCCTACCGGGATAATACGTACAGCTTCATCACCTAAGTTCTGAGCCTCTTTAGATCCTACATTCTCCACAGAGTCTTTTCTAACAAACCTCAGCTCTCAACTCTCAGTCTGTCTCTTGATTCACATTCTTTAATGGCCTACATACCATAATTTACTTATCTAATGATAGTGTTTTCACTGGTTTCCCAGACGAAAACTGAATCAACAGTTCCTGAGTGTGTGCCCTGTCACGTGAATGATTTCCTCAAGTCCTCATAATGATACCTGTTAGGCACGTATCATTAACCCACTAGTTAGATGAGGAAACCAAACTCTGGAGAGGTTAAGTGATTTCCCCAGTACAAGTTTATTTCCTCAAAACAATCACTACTGTTTGACTACAGGCTCCTCAAGGAAAGGGAGGCTTGCCTCTTGCCACTTCTCCAAGGGCTTGGCTCACAACAGGCAATCAGTTGGCCAAAAGTGACTTAAAGAAAATAAACAGAGAAAAAAAAATAAATAAAAAGGACTACCTTGGATATAAACAAGTGGGGAGGCAGACACTGCTGGGGCTTTTGTTTGTTTGTTTTTTGTTTTAAGAAATCAAACATACTGAAAGATTTCTAATAATGTCCATTTACTATTTTGGAAAAAATAAAAGATCTTATATAAAGCTATATTCTATGAACGTACTGTTTGGTCTTGATCACTTGCAAGATATATTGCAAGACATTTTTTATTACTAATAGTATAATGAAGTTAATATTTCATTTCTTCAAAAAAAATTCAATAGTAAATTCAAAATGTTCACATATTTTCATGGCTAGAAAAAAAAAGGTATTAGAGCTAGAGCTTGTCCTCTGGACTAATTAAACATGTGTCTTGATGGACAAAAGGTTAAGAAGCAAAGAGCACTGGGGCAGGGATCGGCTGCCGCTGGACTCCTTTCCTAGCTGGATGAACATAAGCGACTCAGGTGAGCAATCTGGCCTCCGTCTCCTCAGGCCTTCCAGCACAGGGACGAGCTAACTCTGCCCACGGCCAAACTGTCCTCCAGGGACAACGAGGTGTGACTTTGTGTCCTGAGTTGGCATCTGGTCTATTTTCTTACTTCTCCAAGATGGTGAGAGAGCAAGAGGAGCTTACTGCTTCTGGAAACTGCCAAGGGTGTTGGCTTCATGAAAATGGAGCCCATAAGCTTTAAAGTTGACTCAGCTGTCTCCTTCTGAGAAAAACAGGTCAGAGGATGAGCCACTTTCAAAAACTTCAGATTAAGAAAAACAGAAATTTATTATGGACAGTTGGCTACAAAAACTGTCTATGATTTTAAACAAAGAAGGTTGTTCCAAGTGAGTGTCCACATCTCAGGAACAGTTAAGAGATCAAAAGCATATCTCACTTTCTCAGCCATTAAATACATAATAAAACCCCATTTCCTACTTCTCCAATGTGTTGGAAAGTCGATGAGATAATGTTTGCTAAAGCTTTCAGGTATAAGGTGCTATCTCTCGGCTAAGCACTATTCCATTTAAACTTGTTTCTGTTTCTTTTCTGTCATCTCCCATGTCTATCTGGGATGGAATGATGGAGATGATTAACCACAGTCTAATAAGCCTGAAAATTCTTCAAAGCAGGGAAGCTTAAAAACATAGAAATGAAAATTAGGGTCCATTCAGACAGAGGCTCATTTAAATGTCAGAATAATTATTCCAAACCGAAAACAATCCAAATAACCTGTCACCTGAGAAATCCCAGATAAAGGAGAAAGTGCTATAAAAATTAAAATGATCATAATCACTAACACGCCTAACATATGAAGGAAGAGCAAAAATCCAAAATGGCAGTAATTCCAAATAACATCGTAATCCAATACTATTCCAACACACTTACTAAACATCCTCCACAGGAAAGGCAAGATGTTAGGCACTGATTAGGATGCAGCTACATTCAAGGAAGGACATGAAACAGGTAAATGAACAAACACATTTCACATTTGCTAAACCAAAAATAGCAACACAGAAGCACATATATTAAAACATTCAATTGATAGAACTTNCTGGCAATCTTGATCCCAGCTTGCGCTTCTTCCATTCCAGCGTTTCTCATGATGTACTCTGCATATAAATGAAATAAGCAGGGTGACAGTATATAGCCTTGATGTACTCCTTTTCCTATTTGGAACTATTTGGAACAGACTATTTGGAACTAGTCTGTTGTTCCATGTCCAGTTCTAACTGTTGCTTCCTGACCTGCATACAGATTTCTCAAGAGGCAGGTTAGGTGGTCTGGTATTCCCATCTCTTTTATAATTTTCCACAGTTTATTGTGATCCACACAGTCAAAGACTTTGGCATAGTCAATAAACCAGAAGTAGATGTTTTTCTGGAACTCTCTTGCTTTTTCGATGATCCAGCGGATGTTGGCAGTTTGATCTCTGGTTCCTCTGCCTTTTCTAAAACCAGCTTGAACATCTGGAAGTTCACAGTTCACATATTGTTGAAGCCTGACTTGGAGAATTTTGAGCATTACTTTACTAACATGTGAGATGAGTACAATTGTGTGGTAGTTTGAGCATTCGTTGCCATTGCCTTTCTTTGGGATTGGAATGAAAACTGACCTTTTCCAGTCCTGTGGCCACTACTGAGTTTTCCAAATTTGCTGGCATATTGAGTTCAGCACTTAGACAGCATCATCTTTTAGGATTTGAAATAGCTCAACTGAAATTCCATCACCTCCACTAGCTTTGTTCATAGTGATGCTTCCTAAGGCCCACTTGACTTCATTCTCCAGGATGTCTGGCTCTAGGTGAGTGATTATCTAGGTTGTGAAGATCTTTTTTGTACAGTTCTTCTGTGTATTCTTGCCACCTCTTCTTAATATCTTCTTCTTCTGTTAGGTCCATACCATTTCTGTCCTTTATTGAGCCCATCTTTGCATGAAATGTTCCCTTGGTATCTCTAATTTTCTTGAAGAGATCTCCATTCTATTTTTTTTCCTCTATTTCTTTGCACTGATAACTGAGGAAGGCTTTCTTATCTCTCCTTGCTATTCTTTGGAACTCTGCATTCAGATGCTTGTATCTTTCCTTTTCTCCTTTGCTTTTCACTTTTCTTTTTTTCACAGCTATTTGTAAGGCCTCCTCAGACAGCCATTTTGCTTTTTTGCATTTCTTTTTCTTGGGGATGGTCTTTATCCCTGTCTCCTGTACGATGTCACAAACCTCCGTCCATAGTTCATTAGGTACTCTGTCTATCAGATCTAGTCCCTTAAATCTATTTCTCACTTCCACTGTATAATCAGAAGGGATTTGTTTTAGGTCATATCTGAATGGTTTAGTGGTCTACTTTCTTCAATTTAAGTCTGAATTTGGCAATAAGGAGTTCATGATCGGAGCCACAGTCAGCTCCCAGTCTTGTTTTGCTGATCGTCTAGAGCTTCTCCATCTTCAGCTGCAAAAAGGATAATCAACCTGATTTCAATATTGACCATATGGTGATGTCCATGTGTAAAGTTGTGTCTTATGTTGTCAGAAGAGAGTGTTTGCTGTGACCAGTGTGTTCTCTTAGCAAATCTCTGTTAGCCTTTGCTCTGCTTCATTTTGTACTCTAAGACTAAACTTGCCTGTTACTCCACTTATCTCTTGATATACTACTTTTGCACCAGTCCCCTATGTGAAAAGGGCATCTTTTTTTTTTTTTTTTTTTTGGTGTTCTAGAAGTTGTTTTAGGTCTTCATAGAACCAACCGTTCAGCTTCTTGGGCATTAGTGATTGGGGCATAGACTTGGATTGCTATGATGTTGAATGGTTTGCCCTGGAAATGAACTGAGATCATTCTTTTTTTTTTTTTGAGATTGCACCCAAGTACTGCATTTCATCCTCTTTTGTTGACTATGAGGGCTATGCCATTCCTTCTAAAAGGTTCTTGCCCACAGTAGTAGATATAATGGTCATTGGAATTAAATTTGCCCATTCCCGTCCATTTTAGTTCATTAATCCCTAAGATGTCAGTGTTCCCTGTTGCCATCTCCTGCTTGATCCCACTCAATTTACCTCAGTTTGTTGACCTAACATTCCAGGTTCCTTTACAATATTGTTTTTTACAGCATCCACCTTTACTTTCACCACCAGACACATCCACAGCTGAGCCTCAAGAAAGAAGTTCCTGCTCTGGCCCAGCCTCTTCATTCTTACTGGAGTCATTACTAATTGCCCTCCCCTCTTCCCCAATAGCATGTTTGACACCTTCTGACTGGGGGGCTCATCTTCCGGTGTCATATCTTTTTGCTTTTTCATGCTGTTTTTGGGGTTCTTGTGGCAAGAATACTCGAGAGGGTCGCCATTCCCTCCTCCAGTGGACCACATTTTGTTAGAACTCTTCTCTATGACCCGTCCGTCTTGGGTGGCCCTGCACAGCATGACTCGTTGAGTTACACAAGCCCCTTCGCCACAAGGATGTGATTCGTGAAGAAGGTAGAGTCTTATAAGCCATAGTAAGGACTTTGTTACATTTTATTCTGAGTAAGATGGAAAACTTCTAGATGCTTTTAAGCAGTGACATAATATGACTTGGGTTTTTAAAAGATTGCTGCTTGGAGAGTAGGCTCTAGGAGGACAAGGCTGGAAGCAGGGAGACCGCTTAGGTGATGACTTCCTGCAGTCAGTAGTCCAGGTGGGCGATGATGCTGGCCAAACCTAGAGTGATAGAGTGGGGACAAAGAGTAATGGTAGGATGCTGGGTATTTCTTTTGCTCCATAAGTACTCATGATGCTTATGCCAAGCACTGTTCTAACAGTGCTTTAAAAAACATCAGCTCATTCATGCTCATAACAACCTTCTGAGGTAAACTTCAGAGGTACAGCCCACAGGATTTGTACATGGATTGGATGTGGGTAGAAGTAAAAAAAAAAAAAGGAGGAGTGTGGGCTAATGCTTTTGTGTGGAGCTAAAACTCCTGAGAATAGAGTTGCCATCTGCTGAGAAACGGGAGACGCAGGAGAAGCATGTTTGGTGGAGGCCCTAGAATTGGGGATTCAGTTTTCATGCCCGTTGAGTTTGAGATGCAATCAGTGATCTAGCTGGACATGTGGAAGAGGTAAGCCTAACCCCTGGTTGGTCTGAGGGGTCTTTTCCTGTGGGTGTGGCTATAGAGTGACATTTTTATTAACTTTCACATCAGACTTGCATTTGAATACTAGCTCAGTCATTTACTAATCAAGTGTCCAACTATATAACTTAATCTCATTTAGCTTCACTTTCTTCATTCTGTAAATGAGTTAACAGGATATATCCCGTAGCACTGTTAAGATAGAATGTATATTACCTGGGGCGGTGCTCCGACGTGGGAAGTGCTTAGTAAATGTTCATTATCTTCCTTTTCTTCGGATTTAATTTGTTTCATTCAATGCAAACTAACAGAACATGAGCTTCTCTTCAGGATGAGTAAATAAATTTTGATATGAAGCCCAAGTGTGTGTGTGTGCTTGGTTGTGTCTGAACCCACATCTCTTGTGTCTCCTGTATCGGCAGGCAGGTTCTTTACCACTGTGCCACTTGGGAAGCCCCCAGATGTTCTCTTGGGAGTGCCTATTTAATGACAAGCTCTGCAAAGGACTTAATTCGAACCTATTTCCTATCAATCAATACTAACTTTATAAAAGAAAGGACTTTTGTGAGGTTTATAGAAGGCACGGGGAAGAAGTTGTGGGTTCAGTGTATTAGATTCCACGCACACACAGGCAGACTGAAGGTATAGGTAGAAACGCCAGCCAGCAAATCCTCAGATCAGTCACGGATAATTTACATCAAAGTGGAAGTAAATCCGCCTGAGTCACGGTGATGACCTATGGGGGAAAGAGTGCCCTTTCCTGAGGATGGACTATTTAAATCAAAGGGAATTATCTCATTAATTACCTGGTGATCCTGCTGGGAATTTGCTAAAGGGACACTTCTGGGATTTAGCTTAATCCCACTTCTATTTCCTCCAACCTTAGCTTGACCATCTCAAAAAGTACACACTTAAGGTATTCAGATTTTATCTCATACAGTAAACATTTGAGTGCCTACTGTGTGCTGTGTATGTTTGTAGGCAAACAAAGATGAATATGAGATCCAATTCCTATCCTTAAGTCCTACAGTGTAAGAAAGAAAACACACACGTAAACAAACACTATGTAGTAAGCAAACAGAAAAGAGTATGTAATACTCAAAAGAGCATTATTACAGAACTGCAAATAATGTGGTCATTTTAACCTAGGAGATTATGAAAGTGATCTAAGGGTCACCTTTGAACTGGGTCACTAAGGTTAAGAATTTATCAGGTGAAAATTTTCAGGGAAAGATATTCCAAGAAAGGGAGCATGCCATAAGCAGAACCATAGGGGGCGTGTACAGAGAAAAAAGGAAAAGACATAGTTTGATTGATAATTTTAAAAATAGCTTTATTTCTTGTCTGTGTTGGGTCTTCATTTCCGTGCAGGCTTTCTTTAGTTGCAGTGCTTGAGCTTCGAGTTGTGCTGGCTTCTCTTGTTGTGGAGCACGGGCCGTAGGCAGGCAGGCTAGCCGTGCCCAGGCTTAGCTGCTCTGCGGCACGGGGGGTCTTTCCAGACCAGGGATCGAACCCATGTCTCCTGCATCGGCAGGCGATTCTTCACCACTGAGCTACCGGGGAAGACTGATAATTTTGTTTTTATGTTGGTGGGAGGTGACCATCAATTAGGAGAGCAGATTTTCCTTAATCCTTCTCCAGCTCCAAACAGTAACACTGGAACATTCCAACCTTTCTTAAGGTCTAGATCAATCCCCTGGTGGGTCATAAGACCAAAAGAAATGAAAAGCATTAAAAATACTAGAATTTTCTTTCTTTATTAGGATTAGCCATGACAGTTATTTTCTGAGGGAATCCTGAGTGTGTCCCTGGGACACCACTGGTCTTCTGTGAAGGATTCCTAGTGTTTACTTAGCCCAGCCCATTCCTATCACTGACCTAAATTAAAATTTGTTAAGTAGAATGTCATTCAAATTATCTTTCTTCCCCCTCAGCCTTCCTGTTTATTATGAAAAGGTTCTCAGTTTCTCTTCCAAGTACCTCCATGTAATCTTTTGAAAGCGTAAACATTTCAAATTCTGGGAAATCTGCAGTGCTCACGGTGTTTTCAACCCTGAGGGAACAGGGAAGCCTTTTCCAGGATAGACATGTTCTTGTAGACAATGCAGTTCCCCAGTTTAGCTGGATAGTAATTCTTCAGGTCCATGTCCTCACCCTCTTTACCGCTGAGACCTTTGAGGTTTCTCTGTGATCACCACACCACATCCATTGGTGAAAGAGAGCGCCTAGATTCTCTGCCTCAATTCGGCTGTCCTTCTTGGCATCAGTCTCTGCCGCATTTTCTTAGGCTGTTGAGACCCGCCCTCTTTTACATTTAAACCGGATAATTTTGTTTTATGTTGGTGGGAAGTGACCACCAGTTAGGAGAGCTACACTTTGTCCTGGCTTCCCTGGTGGCTCAGACGATAAAGAGTCTGCCTGCAATGCGCGAGACCTGGGTTCGGGTTTATCCTGATTTTGCAAGTGAGGAAACTGAGGCACAAAGCATTGCGAAGTTTTGCTTGAGGTTGCACAATACTGTAATTGGTAGAGAAGAAAAACTGTTCTTTTCAGAGCCTGAATTCGGAAGACAGTTTTTCCACAAGAGTTGAGTCTTATTCATCTCTGTATCCTCAGTTAAAAGCTTAGAAAGCAAGTGTTTCATCCATGTTGGAGTTAGTGCAAAGCACCAGGCCATCAAGTGAACACAGAGGATTGTGTCATTTTGGTTTAAAAAAAAAAAAAAAAAGCTCTACGTGAATCAAAAGCTCTGATTGTGAGTCCAGTGTATTGGGAATATCCAGGGCTTGTTTTCTGGTATGGGTCCTCCCTCATATGACATTTGAATGGGGAAGGCAATGGCAACCCACTCCAGTACTCTTGCCTGGAAAATCCCATGGATGGAGGAGCCTGGTAGGCTGCAGTCCATGGGGTTGCTGGGAGTCAGACATGACTGAGCAACTTCACTTTCACTTTTCACTTTCATGCTTTGGAGAAGGAAATGGCAACCCGCTCCAGTGTTCTTGCCTGGAGAATCCCAGGGACGGAGGAGCCTGATGGGCTGCTGTCTCTGGGGTCACACAGAGTCGGATACGACTGAACTGACTTAGCAGCAGCAGGACATTTAAAAATGTAAAATCCTTTTCTCTGACTTATGAAATATTTTTTACTTAACGAGCAGTAGGGATCAGACATGGAGTAAAGGCCCTCCTCCAGAAACAAAAGCAGGCTGACGTTCGTCCTTTTCTCTTTTTCAATTAAAAGCCTGTGCTGCCAGAGTTGCTGGCCTTTGATACTGGGGGATTATGTTCTGACAGTGATTAAAAGGATGACAATAAAACTGTTACTGTGCTCTACTTTTTAAAGTTCGTTCAAACAGAATTAGACATGGCCCCTATCTAGTGGGTGTGCGCCTTCTAAATGTCAAGAAGCAGCTTTCCACGCGTCTCGTGTAAGCAGGCATTCCCTCTCGTGAGTAATACGCACTGGTAGTGGCATCAGACTTTCTTCATTCTAGAGGATGAGTTTTTGGCATCCTTGAAAAGCATCTAATATGTGACTCTTTGTTATTGTCTAAAAGAAGAAAAAAAATGGTATTGAAATGGAAATAAACTGAAAACGGTAGTCATGTGTGGTCTTAGGCAAGACCTTACTTTGGTTCACTCAGATCACATCAAAGGCCTCTCTGTTGACCCAGGCCTCCATTTCATCAACCACCAAATTAGGGGTCAGGACCAGGTGGCCTCTGAGGTTTCAACTTTGAAATTGCATGCTTTCCTTTGAGCACATGTCAGTATTCTATTTGGAGTTTTCACTTACGTAGATAAGAGTAATAGCTATAACTTATTACATATTTTGTCTACACTAAACATTTTATCTACATTACTGTGACTAGAGAGGGATGCCTCCCAAGAGGGGCTTTGTCTAGTACTTGGAAATGAATTATTCAAGGAGGCACGTTTGCTGATGAAGCAAGACATTATTGAAAAGAGGCCACTTGAGTGGAGAGCAGCAAGGTCAGGGAACCCAGGACTGCTCTGCCTCTTGGCTCGCAGTCTGGGGTTTTATGGAGGAGGGTTGTCACTGCCTATCACCTTGCTTGTGTCCATGTATGGTCTGACTCAGGGCTTTTCAGGTGGCATGCGAGTCTCCCGGTGAAGCCAGAGTCCAGCATGAGAGTTTCCGGGAGGTTGGCAGGACATACTATATCCCGGCATCTCCTCTCTCTTTTCGGCCCCTCCCAAATTCTTCGGGTTGGCAGCAGCTTGTCATTTCCTTGTTCCTTATTGGAACCTTCTCACGAGAGACAACTTGTGCAAGTGGTTGTTTTCATCCCTGGTCAGGGCAGAAGGTTTCAGTCCATGATTCCCTAACATTATTTCATCTTAATGCTAAGGTAGATCTTTTGCTCACCATTTTTCAGATGAAGAAACTGGGGTACAGTGGCTGTATAGTTTTCTCCAGATCACTCACTGTATGCTTGGCCTTCCTTAAGATGTATTCCCTAAGACCTCTGCCATATTTTGTCTTGAGTGGTCTGTGTCTCTCATGCCACCTGTCAGTGCGTGCCAGTATTCTGTACCTTGTATTGGCTTTCTTCATGAGCGTTCACCTCCTTCTCCTTCCGTTGCTTGAGGGTGGAGACTGTGTCTTGTATATTTTGTATACTTCATAGGGACATGAAACTTTGTAAATTTTCAAACTTTTAAAGTTTAAAAAATAAAATACTCTTCCCCCTCCGTCTTTCTAAGCTTATGCGGTCTGAAGTTTGTTATAACTGTTGTATCACTCTCCCCAGCCTCGTTATTACTAAATTTCTGATCTTTATTTGATATTAATAATATACTTTTTTCCTTTCACCTTTGTCCCTAGGTTGATATTTTATGAATTTATCTATTTTTAAATAAATAACTTTATTTTCCCTCATTATTAAAGAGAATACATACTACTGTTGAATATTTCAACTTTACAAAAAATTCTTTTCCAAGGCAAACATTGCTAGGGATATCATGCCGTAGAAGTAATTTCTGATAGTATTTTGATGAACAGCTTTCCAGGCATTCTTCTATGCATGTATGCAAATAAATAAACATACACATAATTTCATGTAACTAGGATCAAATATGCTTTTAAAAATATGTTACATTGTTGAACTCTTTCCACATTAAGGCAAAGTAATCGATGTATGGGTGACTCACTGGTAGAATGCCTGTCATATCGGTGCAGGTAGATTATATAGCATTTGATTGCACTGATACACACAGTCTGCTAATGGTGAACACTTTGGTTGCCTCTAGTCTTTTACAAACAGTGCTGCAGTGAACATTGTTCTACAGGTCTTGAGTACAAAGTGAGTCTCATCTGTCTGCATCACATACCTGCACTAAGATGATGTTAATTAGCAAAATAGTACAGCAGGTGTCTATAGCCACACCACTATCATGTAACACCATAAATTTGCAAGAACCCAATAACCCAGCATGATTAGACTGGCAAATATCTACCTGTAACAGGTATGGAACTTTGGGTTGCTTAGAAAAACTAAGATTCCCATTAAACTAAAATAAAAAGAAAAGCTTGATCAACATGAAATTTATCTTCATTTTGTTAAAATCTTGAATTTTCCACTTGAAAGAATTGTTAGATATTTGTTTCTGTATTTGCTTTGGCCAAAAAAAAAAAAAAAAAAAAAGTAGTGGTTTGTATAGTCTAGAGAGGATATTCTGTATTCTGAGGTGAAAAATAGAACCTGATAGGAAAACTGATTTTCTGATAAAATATATACCATTCATTGTGCAAATATGTTTTAAGAACCAGTGATGTGCTACATAATGTTGTAGATACTAGGGCTCAAAGTCTAGCAGAAGAGAGGTTAAAATAGTAAATTATACTTCAAACTAGTTGAAATCCAAGATGAGAGGCCAGGAAAAGAAACTGTTTTTATTTGAATATTAACCAGCATCAGGTTTGGTTTTGTTCTCTCAGTCTCTAACCTTTCTCTGCCAACTGCCTTGCTATTAAAATTTAAGTTCCTGTTTCTTGTGGTTTGTTTTTCCCTCCTTTCAATAGTCCTTCTCCCTAAATTGGTATCTCACTTGTTTTACCTTTCAGTCACTTGTTATGTGATCCTTATGGATTCCTTCTGGGCCTCAGGTTCCTCGTGTGTGCAGTGAAGGCGTTCAGTAACTGGTTTCTTTTTTCTAGTAGGGTTCCAGCTCTGAGAGTTTTAGAGACCAGGTCTGGCTCAGACAGTAAAGAATCTGCCTGCAGTGCAGGAGACCCAGGTTCGATCCCTCAGTCTGGAAGATCCCCTGGAGGAAGAGAATGGCTACCCACTCCAGTATTTTGCCTGGAGAATTTCATGAACAGAGGAGCCTCCTGGGCTACAGTCCATGGGTTGCAAAGAGTAAGACACTGACTGAGACTGAGCGACTAACACTTTCTGTCTTGCTCACTATTGTATCCCTAGTTTATAGCATAAATCTAGCCACTCTAAAAGCCGAATAAACTTTGTTAACATTTTGACTTTAATTTGGGGGTGTGTGTGTCTACTTTTAATTTGGGGGTGTGTGTGTCTACTCTGGTTCTTTGGAGATTTATACTTTTTTTCATCCCATGGTAGCTATATTACTATACATTTAGACTTGATTCCTTTTTATTTTCTCAAGGGCAATTTCTGACAGCCATGAAAGAGATAAACTTAGTTCAGACATTTTTTGAGTACTTATCATATGCCAGGCATTGCACTATCCACCGGCAATACAAAAATTAATTAGACACCATCACCCCCTGCCTTAAAAAGCTTAAAATGTGGTGAGGGGGAAGATGCAAATGGGTAACTGTAATAACTGTAATAAAATGGAGTATGTGTTCTGCTGGAGGTATGTGTCCAGGGCACTATGTGAACTAAAAGGATTATTTTCTATCGCTAGACATCTTGTGCCATTTTCAGACTGGTTGGTTGTATTTTATATTTTCCTGTTCCATAGAGATATTTTTAATCAGCCTTTTATTTATCTAAACACAATCACAGTTGTCTTATAATCTGTAACTGATAATTCTAGGATCTGAAGTCATTGTGAATCTGTTTCTGTTGTTGCTTATGCTGGGTCTCGCTCATGAATCTTTGTTTCCATGTGTATTTTTGTTTTGTTTTACTATAATCTGCTTATTTTTATTAGAACATTATTTATGGAGATTCTTTGATCTTGAATGACATTACCATCCTTCAGAGATAACTCGTTTTCTCCTGCAAAGTGTCTAGGGGCACTACCAATCAGGTTTTTTTTTTGAAGTCATTGTGAATCTGTTTCTGTTGTTGCTTATGCTGGGTCTCGCTCATGAATCTTTGTTTCCATGTGTATTTTTGTTTTGTTTTACTATAATCTGCTTATTTTTATTAGAACATTATTTATGGAGATTCTTTGATCTTGAATGACATTACCATCCTTCAGAGATAACTCGTTTTCTCCTGCAAAGTGTCTAGGGGCACTACCAATCAGGTTTTTTTTTTATTATTGTTGTTAAACAATGTTAGCCTTACAGGGAAGTTAGGGAAAAAATAGAGATTCTCATATATGCTTCTTCTAGTTTCCCCTAATGCTAACATCTTTATGTGACCAGAGTAGTTATTGAAACCAGCATTGAGGCAGTATTAGCTAATCCACATACCTGCTGGGATTTTGCCAGCTTTCCCACCTTTGTCCTTTTTGGGCCCAGGATCCTGTTCAACCTCCCACGTTGTATTTAATTGTCATGTTTATTTTGTCTCCTTCAGTCTCTGACAGTTCTTCAGTCTAGGTTTGTTTTTCCTGAAGTTGGTAGTTTTGAAGAGTAGTGATGGGTTATTTTATAGAAAGTCCCTCAGTTTGGGGTTCGTCTAATGTTTTGTCATGATTAGGTTAGGCCATTTTGCAAGGTAGCACAGAAGTGCAGTTGTACCCTTTTTAGTGTTCATATTGAGGACACGTCCTGTTTGACATTTTTTTTTTAACTGATGACATTAACTTCTAAGGTAGTATCTGCCAGGCTTCTCCACTGTGAAGTTACTCCTTTCTTCTTTGTGGTTAGTAAGCCTTACAGGGAGATACTTTGAGACTGTATAAATACCCTGTTTCTTGTCGAATTTTTGCCACCAGTTATTAGCGTCCATCCTCTAGCTCTTGCCTGCAACAGTTACTGCTGTGATGCTTGCCTGCTGGTGATTTTCTGTTTGCAGCATTCCTTATATATTTATTAGTTGGAATTCTCTGTAAGGAAGAGCTGCCTCTTTTCCCTCATTAACTAATTTATCCAGTTATTTACTTATCATTGTGGACTCATGAATATTCTATGCATTTTAATCCATGACCGTCATTATTTGTTTCATTGATCAAATGGTCCCAGCCTTAGCCATTGGGAGCTCCTTCAAGTTGAGTTCTATGCCCACTCAGTGTACCTCTCTCATTTATTGAGCACTTCCTTTCTTTCTGGCCTCGTAAGATGGTTTAAGCTCATCTTGTATTTTTTCCTCCCCCGACTCTGAAACAAGCCATTTCTCCAAGGAGCTTTGTTTGCTTCCTTTCTTAGAGATTAGTGTATAGAATCCAATGTGTGCACTAAGATGTTATTACTTTTAGGTCCTCTCGGAAGATAGAATTAGGAAATGAGTGTGTAAAAACTTACCTCATTCATAAACAGATGCATATACTCATTTTCTCAATCCTTCCACTTATATATATATGTGTGTGTGTGTGTTTGTGTGTGTGCTAAACACCATAAGTTTGTTCTGATGTCTTCAATTCTAATCTAGTACCACAAGGTTCATGTTAGCCTTCCCTCTTTCCTTATTTGTAACTTCTTTTTCCACAGGAGAACCTGGTTCTCATTATCCATGATACATTTACTTATTTGTTCAATTCTGTTAAACACAGTAATGTTAGAATTGCTAACCCATGTATCTGTGAGAAGCAAGTTATGACCTACAGTTCAGTAGCTCTGTGTAGTTCTTTCTTCCTGAACCTTATAGTACACAGTCAAAGGATTGTTTTCCAAAGCCATTTAACTAAGTTATTTTCTTCTCCACCCACTTTACTTGTGGTTTTGCTGTTCATTTGTGGTGGAGTTAGGTTTATTTCTTACTGTTTATGTTCCATTGGTTGGTTGTAATAATGTGCCTGTGTGAAGCATTCTTATGATTCTATCACTATCTTGTCAGCTCTTTGACACTTTTAAGAAGTCTTTTCCATTTTATCCAATATTTTTAGCTGTTTTCAATAGGAAGGTCAGTCCAAGTAACCTAACCTAACCTATTACCAGAAATGAAACCTTCCCTTTGGAAAGGTATTGGTAAAAATCTAACTAACAGAAGCAGAAGATACTAAGAAGAGGTGGCAAGAATACACAGAAGAACTGTACAAAAAAATCTTCACGACCCAGATAATCACGATGGTGTGATCACTCACCTAGAGCCAGACATCCTGGAATGTGAAGTCAAGTGGGCCTTAGAAAGCATCATTACAAACAAAGCTAGTGGAGGTGATGGAATTCCAATTGAGTTGTTTCAAATCCTGAAAGATGATGCTGTGAAAGTGCTGCACTCAATATGCCAGCAAATTTGGAAACCTCAGCAGTGGCCACAGGGCTGGAAAAGGTCAGTGCTCATTCCAGTCCCAAAGAAAGGCAATGCCATAGAATGTTCAAACTACCACACAATTGCACTCATCTCTCACGCTAGTAAAGTAATGCTCAAAATTCTCCAAGCCAGGCTTCAGCAATATGCGAACCGTGAACTTCCAGATGTTCAAGCTGGTTTTAGAAAAGGCAGAAGAACCAGAGATCAAATTGCCAACATCTGCTGGATCATCGAAAAAGCAAGAGAGTTCCAGAAAAGATCTGTTTCTGCTTTATTTACTATGCCAAAGCCTTTGACTCTGTGGATCACAATAAACTGTGGAAAATTCTGAAAGAGATGGGAATACCAGACCACCTGACCTGCCTCTTGAGAAACCTATATGCAGGTCAGGAAGCAATAGTTAGAACTGGACATAGAACAACAGACTGGTTCCAAATAGGAAAAGGATACGTCAAGGCTATATACTGTCTCTTATACACATCTGCAGAAGAGAGGNTCCAAAGAACAATCAGGACTGATCTCCTTTAGGATGGATTGGCTGGATCTCCCTGCAGTCCAAGGGACTCTGAAGAGTCTTCTCCAACACCACAGTTCAAAAGCATCAAGCTTCAGCTCAGCTTTCTTCACAGTCCAACTCTCACATCCATACATGACCACTGGAAAAACCATAGCCTTGACTAGATGGATCTTTGTTAGCAAAGTAATGTTTCTGCTTTTGAATATGCTATCTAGGTTGGTCATAACTTTCTTTCCAAGGAGTAAGCGTCTTTTAATTTCATGGCTGCAATCACCTGCAGTGATTTTGGAGCCCCCCAAAATAAAGTCTGACACTGTTTCCACTGTTTCCCCATCTATTTCCCATGAAGTGATGGGGCCAGATGCCATGATCTTAGTTTTCTGAATGTTGAGCTTTAAGCCAACTTTTTCGCTCTCCTCTTTCACTTTCATCAAGAGGCTTTCTGCCATAAGGGTGGTGTCATCTGCTGGCCATTGCTTTTAGTACTATAAATACCCAAGACAGTAAAAAGGAGACTTATCTTATAATATACTCTCAGTAGGCTGATGGCACCCATTACAAATTTGAAAGTTTTTATCAAGAACAGTAAGACTTTGAAAGTAAGAAAATAGAGACTTTTAATTGAATTTTCCAGTTAGGCATAGGCTAATCATAAACCCTTTTTTGGTTCAAATTGGTGTAGATTTCCTCTTCTAAACTATAGTCATCTACTTTTTTTTAGTTTTTGCATTCCACTGGAAAACTCAGGCTTTCCATTCTACTTCTGATAGTAGGAAAGCTCTACTACCACAATCACAGTGACATGTGTTCATTATAATTGCACAATCTGGGAAAATCCCATATGCCTAACAATAAGGGAGTACTAGAGGAAATCATAACTTATCTTTTTGATGGAATATTATGAAGCCATTTAGAGTGATCACTAAGAAGTGTAATAATAAATAATTGGGCTTCCCAGGTGGCGCTAGTGGTAAAGAATCCACCAGCCAATGCAGCAGATGCAATAGACACAGGTTCGATCCCTAGGTTAGGAAGATCCCCTGGAGAAGAGCATGGCAACCCATGGACATGAGGAGCCTGGAAGGCTACAATCCATAGGGTCGCAAAGAATTGGACATGACTAAAGCACTTAGTGCACACACACACACACAATAATAAATAACATGGAAATGTTTTTGATACCTGATGTTTGTTTTTGATATCAGATGTTTTGATGCTAAGTGAAAAAAAACACAAAAATTTATATAAGCAATATGATCACGAGTAATTTAATTGTACACACACACAGAAGTGTGTACATACACACAGAAAGATTGGGGAGAAATCAACAAAATGTACTTTGAAAACAAATCCATATTCTGCAATGGGGTTCTGTTACAGAAAATTGAAAATTGAAAAATAGGGACTTCCCTGGCAGTCCAATATTTAAGACTATGCACTTCCACTGCAGGGAACACAGGTTTGATCCCTGGTCATGGAACTAAGATCCCACATGGTGTGGCCAAAAAATATAAATAAATAAAAATAGGAAATTGAAAAATAAATTTAATTATTTTAAAATTCATGTCCTAATGCAACAGTTTTCAACTGTAGTAAATTACAAGTGGTTTTTAATAATTCACCCTTTGTCTTAAATTAGAATAAATTCAAGGTTGTTGCTCTGATGAGCAACAGAGAGTAGAAAGGGAGTGCTGTGTGTTGGGGCTGAGAATGTGAGGGTAGGAGCTGCAGATCTGGGTACAAATCCCAGCTCCAGCACTGACAAGCACCAGTGTGCTGTGTTCATTATAGAAGTAAAACTGACTTTATAATCTTTCTGATACTTTATTTAGAAAGAATTTAGAACGTTAGAGTTAACAGACAAACTTCAGCCATCATTATTTAATTTATGTGCAGAAACAGCTAATATTCATTCTGTTAGATCTAAAATATCTGTGCCAGTTTCCTTCTCTGAAAGAGAAGGAAATAATATATTTTGGAAGGTGCATTAGCTCCTTGCAAATGGTGCTTATGTATCTGACTGATGTGTTCCCCTCCATCACCATCACAGACCAGTGACTGGCCACCTGGCTGGAGATGGCTAGGGTGTTGTGGGTGAGCACAGAACCAGGAGGGCCAGGGCAGTGCCACTCTCTCTCAGTCTCCACCTCCTTGTCTACAAAGTGAGGCCAGCAATTCCTGCTTCTTTGGGCGGTTGGAGATTCAAATGAGATCTATGGGTTAAAAGCCTTCATCAACAGTATATCCTTGGGCACATCTGAGGAGTCAGACATTTTAAAGAGACATTTTGACATAGTGGTTAAGAGCTGAGACTCTGGTGTCATGATTCCTGGAGGGAAGAGACAAATTTCATTTCTAGAAAGGTTGCTTTGAGAGGAGACTGTCTACAGGAGCCTTTCTGATAACTGGGCTTATTTGTAGTCCCCAGTGCATCTCCCAGGCTTGGTTATCTCATGATTCGTGTCAAGATGGTGATGCTCAGAGTAAGGTCCCAGCTGCCTAAATTACCCAGTGCTTTGTAATCTCCAGCATGTTTGAAACTCTGATGGTCAACTGAATTTGATGAAGGTGACCAAACTGCAGCATTTATAAGAGGAAATTTTCTTTATGGGTCCTAAATTCTATTCAAAGAAACCAAGAATCATAAATAAAATTGCTTAGTATTAAAAAAAAAAGAAAAAAGTCTAAATTGAACTCATAAAGTTGGTTTCAATAGTGAGTGATGGAAATAGGAAAAACTACTTCAAAATACTGTATTCAGTTCAGTTAAGTCGCTCAGTCATGTCCAACTCTTTGCGACCCCATGAATTGCAGCACACCAGGCCTCCCTGTCCATCACCAACTCCCGGAGTTCACTCAGACTCACATCCATCGAGTCGGTGATGCCATCCAGCCATCTCATCCTCTGTCATCCCCGTCTCCTCCTGCCCCCAATGTTTTGAAGCGTTAGGGTCTTTTCCAATGAGTCAACTCTTTGCCTGAGGTGGCCAAAGTACTGGAATTTCAGCTTTAACATCATTCGTTCCAGAGAAATCCCAGGGCTGATCTCCTTCAGAATGGACTGGTTGGATCTCCTTGCAGTCCAAGGGACTCTCAAGAGTCTTCTCCAACACCACAGTTCAAACGCATCAATTCTTTGGCGCTCAGTCTTCTTCACCTGTCTCTTATACACATCTAGATGTGTATAAGAGACAGCAATAAGGGAGTACTAGAGGAAATCATAACTTATCTTTTTGATGGAATATTATGAAGCCATTTAGAGTGATCACTAAGAAGTGTAATAATAAATAATTGGGCTTCCCAGGTGGCGCTAGTGGTAAAGAATCCACCAGCCAATGCAGCAGATGCAATAGACACAGGTTCGATCCCTAGGTTAGGAAGATCCCCTGGAGAAGAGCATGGCAACCCATGGACATNTGCGGTAGTTTGAGCATTCTTTGACATTGCCTTTCTTAGGGATTGGAATGAAAACTGACCTTTTCCAGTCCTGTGTCCACTGCTGAGTTTTCCAAATTTGCTGACATATTGAGTGCAGCATAAGAAAGTAGTATTAAAGTCCTAATTTCAGAGTAGAAAGTAAAAGTGAAGTCGCTCAGTCGTGTCCGACTCTGTGACCCCCATGGACAGTAGCCTACCAGGCTCCGCCGTCCATGGGATTTTCCAGGCAAGAATACAGGAGTGGGCTGCCATTTCCTTCTCCAGGGGATCTTCCCAACCCAGGGATCGAATCTGGGTCTCCTGCATTGCAGACAGACACTTTACTGTCTCAGCCACCAGGGAAGACAATTTCAGAGTAAGATAACCCCAAATTGACCGTTCTGATGCTGTCGTTCACTGAGATGTGGGGCAAGTTCCCTCACCTCCCTGAGCTTGTTGCCTTGGGTGAGGGTGATAGACCCTACTTTGGTTGTGACAATTAGATAAAGCATTTAGCACAGTTCTTGGCACATGGTAAGCACTTGGTAAATAATACTTATGCTATTTTCAGGCAGGAGCAACTAATACTGTGTTTCTAAGTGATTCGGAAATAAGCAGGTAGTGTCTAAAACTAAAATTAGAATTAAAAAAAGAGATGGTTTGACTTTTCTTTTGCTGTGTGTCTTGTAATTGTTTAAAAATTAGCACTGTGGGTTGATTCTCGTGGCTCTGTAGTCTGGGGACAGGGAGAAGGGCATGTTTGTTGAATCTATGGAACCAAAAAAAGATGGGACAATTGATTACGTAGCACTTGAAGATAAAAGGAACTATTGAACGTGTGACCATTACTGTGCGAGCCTCATTGAACAGCTCACCTACCATTTCAAGATTATTACCACCCGCTGCCTCTGAAAGCCTTCCCTCACCAGTTCTGCACGCTGTGATCTCCCCTGAGAACCCATAAAGCTTACTGACCCCATTTGGCCTCTGAGAAGCACTAAGGCAGTGGGTTGCCCTGTCTTGTGGCCACCCTCCCCAGGGCAGCACTCAGGGCTCTCCACTGGGGGCTGGGCTGGCCCGGCCCTCAGTAGGGTGACAGGGCTTGGATCTTTCCAGGGGCACATTCTTTCAAAGCATTCTCCTGAATATTCGAGAGAAGGCGCCGCGACACACTGAATGGTAGTTGGTGTTTGCTGGGTTTCCAAGTTAGACAGTAAACAGATTAGGTGGGAGAGGATCCCCTTGGCCAGCACTCCCCAGAGAATCGAGAGGTGCAGAAAACATCCTTGAGAAATGAACAGCAAAAATCTTAACAGACATGACAGGGTATTTTAAATAGTGCCCACACTGACTGGGAGTAAGATAGATTATTTGCCTGGCCCCCACTAAGGAAATGGATGGAGGAGATAAAGGAATTTCTAAGGTTTAGGTATATTGGTCTTATTCTTTCTTGTAAAATACTGAGACTGTCTCTCAATTTAGTAGATGTATGTGGAGCTTCTGCTGTGTGCAGAGTCATAATGATAATAACTAACATTTGAGAACTTACTATTTTCTAGGCCTCTGATCAGCGAAGTGGTCTTAGACCTAGACAGAGGCATTCATGCTTTAGGGAGGGATAGGGGTTAGTCTTGTTTGGGCATGAGAGAACAAAGCGAATGGGGTAGGAAACCGGTTCTTTCTCATCTGTACTTCCTGTAGAATAGAGTTGCAAAGAGATGCTTGAGAAATGAAAGGCAAAATTCTGAACGGCCTTCCTTTGAACAACCTCTGAATCAGCCCCATGGTCTGTTTTGCTTACAGGCATCAGAAGTTGAGAGACAACTCTCCATGCAAGTACACGCCCTCAGAGAAGACTTTCGGGAGAAAAACTCGTCAACAAACCAGCACATCATCCGGCTCGAAAGCCTTCAGGCCGAGGTCAGCCTCCCTGAGAAGCCATGTTGGGCGGAAGGACTCTTGTTATTGCAGGAGCTGTGCCTGGTCTTTTAGACACGGAGTCCTCTGAACAAAAACCTGCCCTATCTAACATCTCTGGAGAGAGATATCTGTGAGAAACTGAATGGGGATCGCTCGACCATGTTTCTCTGGGGAGCCTGTTGTCTAGAGAAGTAAGGTTGCTCAGAGTTAATGCTGAGTGTGCTGAAATTAAGGATGACCTACTTTTTACCGGATATGTTGATCCCTCCAAAAACATCCTAAATGGAAGATTGGAAAGAGAATCTTCCCTTTCTCCGTTCCATTTGGGTCCAGTTCAGTCCCTCTAAATAGGACCTATTATTCTTACCTATAAACCGAGAGTAATATCTACTTCATCGGGTTGAAGTGATCTACTTCATAGTGTTGATGAGAGGATTTAATGAGTTAACACATGGAGAGCACTGTGTGTGGTGTTTAGAAGAAAGTAGTGTAATTGAAAGCATAGGAGAGGCCAGGCGGGGTCTGTGGCCCTGGGCAAGCCAGAGCGGGGAAGTAGCACTGAGGGGGCCAGTCTGTGGGAAGCGGGTTGTGGGGAGCTGAGGAGCAGGGAAGGGTCGCATCACCAGCCCGAAGGGGGCCTCTGTGCTCCTGAGACCCCTCAGCCAAGTGTCTGAACAGCAGCCCTTTGACTGGGTTACATTTTGAGGGACAGTCCAGCGCCACCACCCCCACGGTAAAGGAACCAGCCCGCGTGGTCAGACCCAGGAGGCCAAGACAGCTGCTCCCCTGCTTCATACATGACACAGAGGTTTTTCCTAAAGTCTGTCAATATCTTCTTTTTTCTCCTGGCTCTCATTCCCTTCCTCCCCACCTTCCCTTGGAATTCCTACGGGTATTGAGCAGCAGGTCCTTGAAGTAAGTAGTTGGTGCTGGTGGGTTTGGCATGCCTGTCTGTGACAGTCTGTGTGCATGACGTGCTGTTGCGCCACCTCTGCCAAGGTCTGGCTCCCTCAAGTTGCCTGTCTGCCTGGACCCTCGTGACACAGGGTCATGCCCAGGAATGTGTGTGGCCAGGTTGGGTCCTAAGTTTCAGGGTGTGTAGGATCAGGTGAGGGAGTTGGCTACCTAATGCCAATTCCCTGCTTCATCTAATAACACTTTTATGTCTGAAAGCCGAGCTGTGAAATTGTTTGTTTCCAGTCACCTCGCTTAGCTCTGAACTTCTGAGCTTGTTTGTTTTCTGTTAAGGGGCGGGGTTGTATATCAGAACCAGATTACCTCATGCCTTGACTGAATGGAACTTGGGAGCCAAAGGTGATCCACAGGAAGGAAAATGGGAAGGTCAGAGGGCGCTTAAGTGAAGCGCAGCTAGAGGAAGAGCGCCCTTCACGTGGGCAGCGTTGCTTCAGTGTGGGGAAGCCTGGGCCATTCCCAGGGCTGCTCTGCCGGTCCTTCCCTGGGTGCACACCTGAGTGACCGTGTTCCTTTGTTTGGCCGGGTACCTGATCCCTCTGGACAAAGGCCTCATGCTTCATTTCCCCAGGACGGCATCCCATCCAACGGAGGGGAGGTGGCCAGGGAAGTCGTGCCCTCTGAGCAAGAATTCTAGTGCAGAGAGTGAGAACAGCCAAAGAGCGGAGGGGAGGCAGGTTTCAGAGGACTTGGGACATTCATTTCCAGATCTCTCCTGGAAACGATCTGTGGTTGGTCCCCTTATGAACTGTCATCATGCTAGACTAGAGAGCGTGGAGCACATCTGAGCCACGCCAGGAGAATACTCACAAGAAATGGGGTGAGAGATCAGTCTAGCGGGGAACTGATAATGGGAGGAGCCAGGGGACCTGCAGGACTCCAGAAGTCCCCCAAGGCTACTGGCAATTGAGGGGACTCGGGAAGGTTTCTGCAGCCCCCTGAGCAGGGCAGGGTTCCTGGGCTGGAGCATCGCTGGCCTGGGGGCATGCTAGGTGGCTCTCACCCTGCAAAGCTTGAGGCCACAGAAGACTTGGCATCTCTTTCCTCTTTTCCTTTTTTCTCACTGAAACAGAAGAGATAGAACAGACTTTCCTGAAAGAAAGTCTGTATCTCTCTTGCGGCTGACTAGCTACTCGACATACAAATATATCAGCCTGTTTAACGAAAGGAGAGAGGTGGCTTCTATTCACAAGTTTCTTGCTGAAGCAGAAGATACCTTGAGTAAAATCAGTTATTTACTTGTCAGTGTCCTGTTCCCTCCCAGGGCAGGGGCAGAAAACACGGCTCTGTTTTCTGTATCCTGGGGCTTCCGCATTCACCTGGGGCCCTGGGTCTGAGCCGTGACCTTGAGTGCCAGACCTGCCAGCAGTGGGGAAAGGACAGAGAAGAGAGATAAGAATATGAGAGTGTGGTGGCCCAGGGGCTGTCCTGGGCCTTGTCTTAGGCTCAGGACTTGAGAGAAGGGTCCCACAGGTTAGGTTCCACTACCCCTCCAGCTGTTGGGTTGGAGTAAAGTCGTAGGCAGGGGACTTCCCTGGCAGTCTGGTGGTTAAGACTGCACGCTTCCACTGCAGAGGGGCACAGGTTTGATCCCTGAACTAAGATCCTGCATGCTGCATGACACAGCCAAAAAAAAAAAAAACAAAAAATGTTGTGGGCAGCAAGGTGGAGCCCTTCTCTGTGTTATCTGTGGAATTTCCAGAGCACTAACGTTCCTTGCCTCTACCTGGCACCCCACATTCCAGCTTTCCCAAAGCTTAACTCCCACCCCTTCCCAGACTGGTTTACGAAGGGGAGGGGTTCCCTCCTCAGCTGGAGAGTCCACAGCTATCCTGTCCGGCATGGGGGCGCTGGGGCAGAGCGCTGGAGAGACACCTGCCTTCGTGCTCCGGGGCTGGTCCCTCGCGCCCTACTCGTCAGCCCGGGTGTAACCCCACACTGCCCTGTGGCACTCTCCCCACTTTCAGATCAAGATGCTGTCGGATCGGAAGCGGGAGCTGGAGCACCGTCTCAGCGCCACCTTGGAGGAGAACGACCTGCTCCAGGGGACAGTGGAGGAGCTGCAGGACCGGGTGTTGATCCTGGAGAGGCAGGGCCACGACAAGGACCTCCAGGTGCGGGGGCGGAGGGCGGGCTCAGGGCTGGGCACGCTCGGCCGCCCGGCCCCAAGGAGGGGCTAGTGCACAGGCAGTGGGCGACGCTGAGGCCTCTCCTCGGGCCGGATATGGTCTCCTCAGGCGTGGATAACTGGCTGCTCTTTCTCTGCTAAGAACCAGTGCATTGCTCCAGCAGGTCATCCTTCCAGTTTGTTCTGAGCCACTGGCCCCAGGAGCAGTTTCACGGAGTTCTTTCCGGGCTGTTAGCGTGACTGGAGCCCCTGCAGTGCTGTTCTGCTCCCTGGGGTTCTACCTCTGGGGGGGACCCATGGCTGTGTGCTGAACTCATGGTGCTCTCTGCTGCTGCTTCCCCAGGCCCCTGTCTTCAGTGGGCCCTGCCCGAGCAGAAGCCCAGAAGCTGCCCACTGAGCACAGCAGGACATATCCTGATTCTGCCAGTTGCTAGCGAAGGCACAGGCCAACCCCTCTATGAGCCTAATTAGCCTCTTTTTTTTCCTTGCTAAAAGAAATTGTTTCATANTATGGTCTCCTCAGGCGTGGATAACTGGCTGCTCTTTCTCTGCTAAGAACCAGTGCATTGCTCCAGCAGGTCATCCTTCCAGTTTGTTCTGAGCCACTGGCCCCAGGAGCAGTTTCACGGAGTTCTTTCCGGGCTGTTAGCGTGACTGGAGCCCCTGCAGTGCTGTTCTGCTCCCTGGGGTTCTACCTCTGGGGGGGACCCATGGCTGTGTGCTGAACTCATGGTGCTCTCTGCTGCTGCTTCCCCAGGCCCCTGTCTTCAGTGGGCCCTGCCCGAGCAGAAGCCCAGAAGCTGCCCACTGAGCACAGCAGGACATATCCTGATTCTGCCAGTTGCTAGCGAAGGCACAGGCCAACCCCTCTATGAGCCTAATTAGCCTCTTTTTTTTCCTTGCTAAAAGAAATTGTTTCATAGCTATATTTGTCCATATTTGGAAACTGCCACCAGGCCTCAGCCGAATCCCAAAGCTCACACTTGACAGGAAACAACCCCTTAAACACTCAGCCTCCCCAGAAACAGTGCAGCATCTGCTGCCAAGAACGCTTCACCACGCTGACCTGGGAGCACTGGGCCCGGGGCTCCAGGCCCTGCTTCCCTGGAGTGTCCTCCGAGTGTGCCGGGGGCAGAGCCGATCGCAGCAGTGCTGTTCGCGTGCAGGTGGCCAGCCAGGGATAGTCCTGTGCCAGGTGGGTCCCTGCCCAAAGACCAGGTTGCAGAAGGCCCCTGGGCTCAGCAGTCGGCTGTTGAGGAATGCCCTGGGTCGTAGGATGAGGAGACATCTTAGGCTAAGGTCATGTGATACCATCAGTTAAACAGCCCTCTGAGTGATTAGCCTCTTTAAGGGCAAATTCACATTATTTTGTGTTTTATACCTTCAGCTTGGAACTTTGTGTAAAGAGGGGCCCCAGTAAGTGTAGAACAGAAAATGATGCTGGCTAAAGCCTCACGTCAGTTTTCAAAATGGAAAGGAGTTTGCTCTTATTTTAAAGTTTATGGTGATAATAGCCATGGACATTCGTTGGCTGCTCTGCACAGAACAGGGTGTTTTTGCAGATGTTCTAAAACTGAAGCTAAGAAAGGTGAACTCTCTGTCCTAAGTAGTGTAGGAAGTCCTGGGTAGAATCCAGAAAGGGGCCCTCCTGCCTGCTTTACTTGGTTCTCAGTGATGACTTCTGTGTATCACTTGCCTCTCCAAGTCAGTGTCTCAGCAGCGTTTATTACCCCATCAGGTGCTCTCCTGAGGGTTGCCGAGGTAGAGTATGGAGAGGAGAAGGAAAAAGAAGTACAGAAAAATGAGGAAATGGCCCTGCCTAAAAAAAACAGACTTCTGTTCAACATGAGTTCACAAGTGAGAAGTCCTTATTTCAGATCAGGGATGGGAGACCTGGGGGTGAGGAAGAGCCAGGACCAGTGTGGACTGTGTAGTGTGGGCTGCATGCTCTCCGGCAGCCAGAGCCCCCGTCGCACCGCGCTCACATCCTCGCCCCCTGCACACGTGCTGCCTCCTGACTGGGCTTCTTCAGGAAAGGGAGTGCACTGCCTGCCTCAGGTCAGGGAGGTCCCACCTTGGGATCTCTGCATTGGGAAAAGCTGCATTTACAGACTGAAATCTCTTCTTTCCCAACTGTTTGTAATTTTTTTTCCTCCTCTAGTCATATAAAATTCTCTTTAAGGTGTTGCTAATTAGTTCTGTTGCTGAAATGGCCTGTACTGATACAGAAATAGAAATTTCAGCTCTCTCAGGGAGCAGGTGAAAGGCCCTAAGTCAGACTCTAGTGGCCTTGGAATGTTTCTAATCCCCTGGTTTTAATCCTTTTCCTCAGACACAGGATGAGAGAATGGCTGAGCGGGCGGGGCAACAGGCTGCCACAAGCAGAGTAGCCCCCTTTGATCTGGCTCACTCTGTAATTGGGGTTCTACTGTCAAAAACAGATTTTTAAAACACTGATCAAATCCAGCTCTGATTTTTTTTTTTCAGTCTGAGAGGGATAAAAATGATTATTGAGGGCCCAGGAAATTTAAAAAGCAGGCATTTTGCTAAACTCTTAATACCCAGTAAAGGATTTGTCCCTCAAGAGGGCCACTTAACTGCTCTGTTTCATACCCAGTGAGCGTCTTACAGATGTGTGCAGGGGCCTGGTCCCAAGGAGTGGGTGGCTTTCATCAGCAGAGAACGCAGGCCCTGCTCCCTGTGGGGACCCAGGAAGCAAATGACCTGGAGTCTAGACCTCGTTGACTCTGGGTATGTGCCATTAGGCACATCACTTAATATCAGCTATCTCAGTTCCCTCAGCGTAAGACGGAGAGAGTGCCCCGACCTCTGCCCACTTTAAGGGCATGAGTGTTGTAAGCTTGAACTTACATACTCTTCAAACACAAGGCATTTGGTGTCTTCCTCAGTCACACATATAAATACATTTAGTTTCATCTCTGTTCTATAAAGGGTGGTATTTCTTACGTTAAAATGTTCTTGTATTTAATAGACTCTTCCTTGGTTTGGTTTTTCTGATTTATGGATCAGTTATTGACCAGAGAGGGCAGACCTGTCCTGGTGTTTGTTCTCTTGCTGTTACAAGTAATTAAGCACCTTTGAGTGTGCGTGAGTAATTGAACTAATGTTGTCCAGTGCCTAAGAACTTGTACTTGTCAGTGCTGAACTTCCCCTGCTGAGATGTATATGGAAGTTGTCTAGAAAATAATTGCAAAGCATTTTGTCAATTTAATATGCCGTTTGTAATTGTGCCAAAGGCTTCCTAGGCATATCTTAAAAAAAAAAAAAAAATCAACCTAATTTCTTCTTTCTGAGTTTCCTCAAAACCAGAGCTGGAGGAGTTCCCACTGGACCAGCAGGTATTGCTGACCCACTGGAACCATGCAGGGCAGGCTTGCCAAGTCCTTTGTCATTCTGTGAGCAGCCAGGCTCCAAATCCTTCCTAGTTAAGGCACACCTAGACCACTGGTGCCATTAGCCAAATGTTCTCTGATAGTGACCAGCAGAGGAGAGGCTCTCAGGGCACCCAGAGGGATAGCTGAAGGCTCTGCAAGGCAGCTTGCTCCATTCCTCAGAACCACAGAGCTTCGAGTTGCTGCCTGCTGCCCCTGGGGCTCTGCATCTCTGCAGGAGCCACAGACCCACCTCGATGACAGTCTGGAGAAAAAAGTACGGCGTTCCCTCTTTCTAATGAACAGTGGTGACCGAAGATACTCTTTTATTAAAGGATTAACTAAATTTAAATCCCAGGAAGTTCTTCTCCCCACCCCCACCTCCCAAAATATGTTTTCAGTCAGGGGACAGGGGTGAGCAGTAGGAAACTCTGCTCCCGTACACGGTAGAGTTAGCCAACAGACTGAGTNATTTTATTAAAGGATTAACTAAATTTAAATCCCAGGAAGTTCTTCTCCCCACCCCCACCTCCCAAAATATGTTTTCAGTCAGGGGACAGGGGTGAGCAGTAGGAAACTCTGCTCCCGTACACGGTAGAGTTAGCCAACAGACTGAGTCTGCGGTTCGGGGCTGTTGTGGCTACAGTAAGTGCAGGGATGGAGTGTACCAGGAAGGGTGTGGCCTCTAGCAGCCGTGGTGGAGTCTCCCTTTACATTCAGCAGTGATAACCTCATCAGGTGGCAAGTGCCCTGTTTGGACTCCACAGGGAAGGGGCCACAGAGCATGCAGAGGGGTGAGGTAGTGGCAGCGAAAGACAGAGAAGGCGCCCTGGCCCACGAGTCATGATGCCTGTGTTGCTGTCCCCTCTCTGCACTGGCGTCGCTCTCCTCTGAGCCGCACGTGCTGTGGAAATCCATCACACACGTGCCCCTAAAATCTGTCCCCCACTAGGGCCTTACCTGTAATCCGTGAGTAGGGTGAGACTGCCTCTCTCATGAGTTTGGGAACTCTTGGTATTACTGCCCAGATGTTGCTTCAGATTCCACCTCTAGCCCCTTTCCAAACAACCCTTTTCCCCTTCACGTTTTCAGCAAAGTACAGTGTGCATATAGTAAAGCATACAGACCTTAGGTGTATAGCCCACTGAAGCTTTTATCGGTACCAGTGTAACCACCATCCAGGTCAAGACAACCCATTGTCAGCACCCACAAATCTTCCTCCTGCACCCTCCCAGTCAATGCACTGCTTCTTCCTCAAAAGCAAACCTCTCTTCTAACTTTATCTCAAGTTTTGGAACCTTTTATAAAGAGAATCATACATTATAAATAGTTTTGTGTCTGGCTTTTGCTGAACATCAGTGTCTGAAAAGTTCATCCCCGTTGTGGCCGAGAGAAGCAGTGTGCTCTTCCGCATTCTCTGTGGCGTGCTGTACAGTATTGCAGGATGTGAACATATCCATTCTGTTTTGATTGATGTTCAGATTGTTCTGTGTGTGGCTTTTGTGGATAATGCTGCTGTGAATGCCCTGTTTGTCTTTCATGTACATTTTCAGTCACTTATTACTGGGTCTGCACCTACAAGTAGAATGGCTGCATCAAAGGAATCATGCGTATTTCACTCCCTAGAAACTTGCCAAACAGTTTTCCAGAGGTGCACTTCATCTTCCATTCCCACCAGCAGTGAGAATCCTAGTTATTTTACATTGTCATCAAAACCTGATATTATTATTCTGTTACTGTTATTTTTCTTAGCCATTCTGGTGAGAGTCTAATGGTGCCTTATTTTGTACATCTGTAGGTTTGTGTTCTGGAAAATTTCAGACAAACTCAGAATAGTACAATGACACCCCATGTACCCCACTGTCCAGATCTACACACCATCCATCCCTGGCCAGCCCCACCCTATCTTCATGACATCCACTTGCTCCCCTCTCATAGTATTTTGAAGTAAATCCTAGAATTTTTGTAATTTCATCTGTAAGTAAAGAATACTTTACAGATAAGAACTTTAAAAAACATAAACACAGGACTATTACACCTAGAAAATTTAGCCATATTTCTTTAATATCATCAGCTATCTAGTCAGTATTCAAGTTTTCAGTTATCTTAATATCATAATTATTTTTCATATTTTTCTTTTGAGGCAAGATACAAATTAAAATGTGCCTGCATGTGGCAGTCAGGTCATATGTCTCTTAAGTCTCTTTTAATATGTAGGCTCCCCTTTTGTCTTTTTCTTTTTGAAATTTACCTACTGAAGAAGCTGGACTGTTTGTCCTGTAGTTTCCCACATCTGGATTTTACCAACTGCATACCCTGCGTGCCATCTAGCTTGCTCCTTCCGGCTCCGTGCTCCGTGTTTTCCTGTAAATTGGTGGTGGGTTCCGGAAGCGTGGTCAGGTTCGGGGTGGGTTTGTCAGCTGGGTATCCGCCCCCTCACCCCCCTTTGCTGTCTCCCCGAAAGCTGCACCAGAGCCAGCTGGAGCTGCAGGAAGTGCGGCTCTCCTACCGGCAGTTGCAGGTGAAGGTGGAAGAGCTGACCGAGGAGAGGAGCCTGCAGAGCTCCGCTGCCACCAGCGCATCCCTGCTGTCCGAGATAGAACAGAGCATGGAGGCCGAGGAGCTGGAGCAGGAGAGAGAGCAGGTGCTGCCATGCCCCCGGCCCTCCTGCTCACCCCACGCCTGGGTTGCCGTGGTCTGCACGTGTGCAAGCCCCTCGGCCAGCTGGCTGGAGATGTCCTGAGGCGGCCTCTTAGGAAATGCTTATTGACTAATCAGCCTCAGAACTCTGGTATTGACAGGGTTCTGGAACATTCGTGAGCCACCTGATCGGCTTCTTTTCATATTACCTGTAACTACTCATTCCCCTAATTATATGGGGACTTCCTCCAAAAGTAACTGACTATATCAAGAAGTACTTTATGTGCAACTGGGAGGGACCTGAGGGCAGGGGATATAAGAACCGGGAGTCTGTGCAGTTGTGGGGGGGGGAAGGAAATGGCTACCCACTCCAGTGTTCTTGCCTGGAGAATCCCATGGACAGAGGAGCCTGGCAGGCTACAGTCCATAAGGTCGCAAAGAGTCGGACACGACTGAGCAACTAAGCACACGCAATTGTACGGGGCCCAGAATAAGTATATGTTTCTTGGGACAAGTAATTAAAAAAAACTTCCTAGAACTAGATTCTCGGATTCGTACACTAGAAACAGATGGCCGCAGGCCATCTTTGGAGCCCCTAACTGGAATAACTCTTTGCCGGCAGTTGAGACTGCAGCTCTGGGAAGCCTATTGCCAGGTCCGCTATCTCTGCTCACACTTGCGCGGAAACGACAGCGCTGACTCGGCCGTCTCCACGGACTCCTCAATGGATGAGTCTTCAGAGACATCGTCAGCCAAGGATGTGCCAGCCGGCAGCTTGCGCACTGCCCTGAATGAGCTCAAGAGGCTGATCCAGAGCATCGTGGACGGCATGGAGCCCACGGTAAGAGGCCGCACTGAGCGCTCCAGGCTCCGCAGGGCCTGGAGACTGAAACCAAGCCCAGAGGGTGAAGTTGGCCCTGGAACCCGGAACCTAATAAAGTCTGCAAGAATGCCTTCTGACCCCTTGTCAGAGCGCACTTCCCACAGGGGAGCAGGCACAGGGTCTGATCAGCCCCCAGAGTCCCTCCCTGCAGGCTCAGGGTGCGGATGAGGCCTCGGGGCCTCGAGTGTGAGGACTTTCCCGGGAGGTTGTGAACATAGAAATTTGGATCCTGGTAAAAACTGCAAGTGGTTCTTCTGTTGCCCACTGGTCCTGTTGGTGGAGGTAACCGTGAATAGGCAAACTTAAAAGTTCTGAAGCTTCTGCTCAAAGGCTAGACGTGAGCACAGAAAGTTGAGACAGTCAACAGCTGGGCCCTTTAGAATTCCAGACGTGGCTCCTCTGGTGCAGAAGAGGAACGTTCCCATGGGCAGACAGGCCTTTCTTCCAGCTTCGTGTCAGCTTCCTGCCAGACTCCCCCTCCATTTACACGCACAGCTCAGCGGGCTGTTGTTTCTTGACAGGCTCCTCCTCCTGCAGGATGGCTGCGTCTCTCTCCCCCCGTATTGGGTGGAGCTAGGTGAAAGGGTGGCTGTCCTGCCAAGGTGGTTCATGGCGCACTGTAGTGGAGAGGCCGGGCCAGCGGGAGAGCGAGCTGGCCCAGGGAGGCGTGCTCTTGGCGCACGCAGTTTTCCTTCTCCAAAGCCTGAAACAATGCAAACTTCTAGGTATTGTCTGCACATTGACACTGAGCAAGACAGCCTCTCTTCTCTAACCTTCTGTTTCTTCCTTCTGCTTCTCTTTTTTCCTCCCATCCCCCCTACCTTGCTCTTCCCCAAACTGAACCTTCTCCCTGCTCCCCTCCCATCTTCATATCTCCCACTAACCATCTCCCCACTCCCACTCTCACCGCCTCTCTGCTTGGCCGGCTGACTCTTCTGCTGTCAGAGCGCCCGGAGAATTGACGATGACTCCTTAGAAGAACAGATAAGGCAGACCAGTGAGGATTCGAGAGCCCTGAGGGAACTCATGGAGGGAGAGAGGGGTAAACTGAGGCAAAGCCTGGAAGAGCTACAGCGGCTGCACAGTCAGGTGAGCACCCCCGTCCTCAGCCCAGTGCAGGATGTGCAGGGGCTCCTGCTCCCCGGGACCCCCGTGAGTCCCCCTCTCCATGTCTCTCTGAGAAGGGCTCTCTTCTGATGGACGGACCCTCGGGGTAGTGACCTGAAGCTGAGATGAGCTGGGTGTCTTCAAGAGAAGTCAGTCCTCAGGTTTAGACCGTATTGAAATCGTTAGGAATGAGAATAGCCGAGGGACTTCACTGGTGGTCCAATTGCTAAGACTCTATGCACCAGTGCAAGGGGCCTGGGTTTGCTCCCTGGTCAGGGAACTAGATCCCTTATGCCACAACTAAAAAGATCCCGCCACAACTAAGATAGCCCTCCATTTCCTCCAGGACTCCCGGCCCTCTACAGAGCGTGGATAACTGGGTGGACTCTGATGGGCAGAGTGCCATAGCTCCCAAGACACATTTAGATGTTTGTCCAGCAGCTTCTGTGCAGGAAGTTTGCAAACCAGGGGACAATTGATCCCTTGAGAGCCTGAGCTCTCTTTGTGAGTGCTGTCACCTCTACCAGCCTGTTTTTCAGCTTTCGAGGCACTTACTGCTGTTCTTGCTGTTCCCTTCCTGTTTGATCGTGATCTCATCTCTTATTCCAAGAAAACATGAAACATTCACAAAGATTGGTCACATCTTGGACAACACTATACAAATCTCAATGGACTGAAATTCTCTCTGACAATGGTGCAACAAAACTAGTATCAGTCACAAAAAGATGCCTAGAAATCTTCCTTTATACTTGGAAATTAAGGAATACCCTTCTCAAAAGCCCATATATGATTCCAAAGCAGAAATCATAACGTAAATTTGGAAGACTTTCAGCTTAGCTGTAGCAAAAGTTTCCAACCATATGGGATGCAATTTCAACAGTAGTTAGAAATGTATAGCCTTGAGTATTTTAATTAGAGAGGCAAATAGGTTAAAAATTAATGAGCAAAGCATTCATCTCAAGATATTTGGAGAAAGAACCATACAATTAAAGACAATAGAAGAAAGAAAATCATAAAGAGCAAAATTTAATGAAACAGAAACAAGCATAAAATAGAGAGGACTAACAAAGTCAAGTATTGGTTATTGAAAAGCTAATGTAGAGAACACTGGAGAAGGACATCTGTATTCCCATCTGAAAAGTTTTAAAGGGCTTAGGAGCGGCCCCACTCAAAAAGGAGCTTCTAAAATCTACCTAGGAGATAAATAAAAGCTCTTCCTTTTGACTGGAGTCCTGTATGGAGGTTCTGTCCCATTTGCGGGGGACACCAGACAGGTACCCCTTTAAACCCTGCCCCCTTCTTTTCTTGTCCAGAGCCAGTCCTCCCTTCCTGCTACAGGAAGAGGTGGCTGAAAGATGGAATTTAAGCCAGGCTTTCACTTCATTTAGTTATTTCTTAAATGTAAAGAAACTTGTAGAAATAAACTTCTGCCTTCGGGTTGTACCCATTAGACTTCCTGGTATTATTCTCTTGGAAGATACTGGGAGACACGCCATCACTGCTCTCTTCTTTTTGTGAATGACCAGATAAGAAGGGCAGAAGGATGCTACTGAAAGCTGTATCTTTTTCCTGACCAAGCCCTGGGGAGTAGGTTTGGGCAGCCAGAAACACTCTTGTGCCTAAAACCTAAAACCCTCTGGTGGTCATTTATTTGGCCAGAGGGTTTGGCAGCAGGAGGGATCATACCTTCCAAATGGGAAGAATAAAATGCAAAAGAAAGTGGCCCTTAAATTTATTTGGATTAATAAAAGCCACTTTGTTGCTTCTAGAAGCCCAAGAGGGCATTATTTGACCCAGAAACATAAGGTAGAGGTTGCTTAGAGTCTATGGTGGAACAGTTAATATTGAGGAAGCCATTTCTACCAGACAATTTTCCTTAAAAGTTCAACTGAGAACTGATTTAGGTCAATTCCTATGGATTCCATTTCAAAAAAAAAAAAAACAAACCATCAAGCAGATGGTTACATTCAGTCCCACATAAGATACAGAGTTGGGCCTCTGCCAGGGCTCATTGGTCCTCACAGGCTCAGTCAGAGCCGCAGACCTCTCAGCCAAGTTGCGTCATCCAGGAGCGTCCCTTGGGAGGAACACCAAATCCCAGGGCAGTGGGTGACGCAGGGGGAGTTGCCAGGGCCGTGGAAATGGCAGTCGTCAGGGCAGGCAGGGCTGCCTCCTGCAGTGAGCTCAGCACGTGCCTGTGCCCCAAGACCCTGAGAGGCTCAGGTGGATGTAGGATGAGGGGAGTCAGACCAGCTTCGTACCCTTTGGGGCGCCCGGCTCAGACAGGTAACGTGGGACTGAGGTCTGGCCTCACCAGCGGATGGTCCCACCTCCACCCCCACTGTTTTCCTGCCTGGGTGTTCTCTTCTCTCCTGGAAACGAGGCCAGAGGTAAAAGGTGTGTGGGACCTTGATGGTGAAGTGCCCACCGTTCCCCACCCCTTAGAAGCCTACCCAAATTCTAAAGAGAGCCCGGGTTTCATTAATCATCACCTGTTTGAGGCAAAGCCCCATAGCCAGACCTGCAGACTTGCTCCTGCCCTCGCTGGCTGTGCCCGGCCCCCTCTGCCCCATCCCTGCAGCTCCCCAGGGAGGGCTGGCCATGGGGTCTGGAGCTGCTGCCCAGAGGCAGGAGGACCTGCTGGGCAACATGACAAGTAGTTCTCCCAGGCAGTACACCAGGTCCTGGGAGGCACCGAAAGAGAAACAGTCCCACCCCATCATTTGGCTCCTTTATGCTTGACGGAAGCACATGCCAATTATACTCCAGGGATGTGAACACTCAGGGGACCGTGAACCGGGAGCAGTTGAGGCTCTCACTGATGAGGTCTGGGTGCCCCCTCCTCTGAAATCTCAGCACATTCTGTCTCCTCCATCCTCCCAGCCACTGTCCCCCTCAGAACTTCATTCTTTCACACCTTGCCTTTGGTCATCACTTCCCCAGCCACTCACCCTTCAGATGGTCTGGAGTGATCTTCTGAAGCACAGCTTGAAGGTGGGACACCCCTTGCAATATTCTCAAACCCTCATGGCCCCACGGTCTGGCTGCGTCCCACGTCAAGCCTCTGCTCCTATTGTTTCTTTTTCACCACCTCTGCTTTAGCAGAATTGAACGTAGGTTCCAGATGGGCGTGGCACGAGCTGCCCTTGCGTTCCCACAGCTGGGTCTTTTCTCCCAGTCTCTCTCTCTCCCTGGAAGACTCCCCTGCGCACACAGCCCTCCCCATCCTTCAAGTTCCTGATCAGGTTTCACTTCCTCCTTGAAACTCGCCTGCCTCCCTTGCTCAGGGAGCCCCCTGGCCCTGCTTTGTCACGGTTACCCTCCCTTCTCACCTTCCCCGTCCAGCCTTAGTGGGCCGCCTGCACTGATAGGCTCTTGAAGTGTCTAGTGCATGCAGTGCCTTACCTAGAGCAGGCACTCAAATGATTGTCAGCCCTGGTTGTATGACCTCAGGATGTTTTCTCTGAAGCTGTTCGATTTCAAGGACACCCACCTTAATGGGGAAGAGTGGATTTAGGGGTGGCTGTAACCTAAGTCAGCAGATAAACCAGCTGTTAACTGGAAGGTCCTCCATGGCAGGGAGATAAGGCGTGGCGCTTACACTCTGAGCTGGGCCCTTGGTGTTATTTATTTCATTTGATCCTCACAACAACTTGATGGCAGGGAATAGTTCCTTTTATTCCTGCTTTTTATCAAATTCACGTGCAACTCAGGGTAAATCCTTTGTCACTCCTAAGCTGGCAGTCTCTACCTTGGTCAGGTTTTCCAGGCCACAGCAGAAAGTTCTTACAGAGTTTTATCTGGAGAGCATGACATGTTGGCATTTCCTGCCTAGCATGTAGTTTTATCTGTTGCCGACTCAGCTGGCAGAACACCTGGCTGGCTCGAGGCCATGTCAGGGCTCATTTGGTCTGAGGAGGGCTGGCTGTCTCTGCCAGGTGCTTTCTGGGTCTTGGGTTCTGGCTCACCAGGCTGCAGAACCTGCTAAGAATAGGGTGAGGCTGGGCTTCTCACCTGATGCCTTGTCTGCCTCAGAGCTCACTGCACCCGCATGCCCTGGCCTCTACGGATGCCCAGCACCCTGAGGCTCATCACCGGAGCTGTCCCCATCATGGACGCCCAGAGCACCAGGCCCTGACATTCCCTCCCACGCACATGAGAGTGCAAAGTCCACTGCATATAGTGACAAGTTGTCCCATATCCCTCGTCACTGTTGTGTGTCCTCTGATTTGCTCCTGAGTGGCTGCTACCCCGGGGGGTTGGCACCCCTATTGTCTCAGCTTATAGAGCCCAAGGTATCTTAAGAGAAGCTTAATCTTCAGCTTTAGGCCTGGGGCCTTTGCTCAGCTTCACTGTCAAGGTGATCAGATCTAGACCTCAAAGAGCAGAAAGGTGATGTCTTTGCCTTTGTGGGAGGGACAGATCCCACATGGATGGATCCTTCCTTGGAAAAATGTCAAAGGCATGTGTAATAGTTAATAAGAGGGCAGGGTCAGGCGTCCTGACTCCAGTCTGATCCTATCGACTGTGAGAAGGAGGGCTCCCCGCCTTCCATTCATTCAACAAATATTTATTGAAAGCTCTACCAGCCAGGGTTTCTGGTTGCAGACAGCTGAAACTCACTCTGCTTAACTTGAGCAGGAAAATAATATACTGGAATTAAATCTGAAGCGTCACAGAATCAATAGGCAGGCTGGAGAACTGAGCTGCAAAACAGGGAGGAGCCATGGGAAGTGGGGTGACAAAACCATTTGCTGTCCTTGCAGTAATCTCCCACTGGCCAGGGGCTTTGCTGCACCCTCGAGAGCTGCAGCCCCAGGTAGGGGCCCAGGTACCTAGGAAAGGAGGCCTCTTCCTTTGGCTTCCTTAGTGGGTGGGCATGCTCTGCCTCCTGCCGAGGCTCATGCAACTAGGGATGCCCCAGACGGGAAGGAATTCTGGGTGCTTGACAAACCCCCAAATGACAACCGTCCACTGCACAGGCACTTGGGAATTAAGCACTGTTTCTGGTCAGGCTCTGAGACACACAGATGGATAGGACATGCTTCTCGCCATGGCAGAGCACAAGGTGCGCGAGAGGTCGCTGTGTACAGAGGGTGGGATAAACTCTGGTCACCGAGGGAGCCACCAGGAGGGGCCACCAGGAGGGGCGCCTTCCCACCGAAGGTTGACTCCCTGTGAGTGGACTCTGATGCCATTCACAGCGGCATGGACCATAGCGAAGGTAAGCGGCTTGAAGTGAAATTTCTGCCTAAATTCCCTGTGGCCTTGACCTGGGGAGCCGAAGGAAGAAGATGGGAAAGCCAGGCTGCGTCTAGTGCTGTCACAGAAATGGGAACCAGGTCCCAGGCTCTGGGGCCAGCCAGGGCCCGTGTGGGGCACAGGGCAGTGTCCACGCCGAGTGGAAGATGAGTGGAAACAAAACTCGAGTTCTTATCCCCCCAGATGTGTTCCAGGGCCCTGGGGCGCACGTGGCCTTCACCCAGCAGCTCCCAGAGAGTGCCTGCAGGTGAAGGAGGCGCCGTGGTGTGTGCAGGGGGACCAGGCCCCGGCTGCAGCTCAGGACTGAGCGCCCCCGTCCACCGCGCTCCAGCCTCGTGTGTGGGCCCCTCCCTCCTGGAGCAGGGGGCAGCGGGAAGTCACCAGCCTGGTCCACACACAGGCTCTGAGCCTGCCTGGGGCTATTCTCCTCCCTCGGAGGAAGACACCCCAGGCCGGCACCAGTGGTGCGCGTTCATCCCCTTCGTCTCCCGTTAGGTGACACTGCTGAGCGTGGAGATGACTGCCCTGAAGGAGGAAAGAGACCGACTCAGAGGGACATCTGAGGACAAGGAGCCAGAGGAGCGGCTTCAGAAGGCCATCAGGGACCGAGACGAGGCCATCGCAAAGTGAGTGGCACGACGTGTTTAACTGCAGGCACTAGTAACACGAGAGTGTGCTCAGTCTTAGGTGTTAAATCATACAGAAGAACGCAGAACTCAAAGAGTTTCCCTGCTACTCGGGAATTTCTCACTCCCCGTCCCATTCTTCTTCCCAGACAGACACCACTCTTAAAAGTCGGGTATGCGTCCTTTGCAGATTTTTTTACATATGTGTATGCAGGTGTATATGCAATACAGTTTTTGTGGACTTTTTAAAAAATCAGTGAGATGATGTTCTCTACGTGGGTTTTTTGTTTGTTTTCACTATATCTCAGCATTCCAGTTTCTTTATGCGTGCTCAGTAGCTTCACTCTTTTCAACCCCATAGACTGTAGCCCACCAGGCTCCTCTGTCCATGGAATGCTCCAGGCCAAAATACTGGAGTGGGCCAATCTCATTTTATATACACACACACATAATTTTTGTCATTTTTGTTTTACTCTTCATCATAGGCATTTTCAAGCATAAACGAAAGTAGAAAACATAAGACTAATTCCGATCTCCCTCCCTCTCAGTTTCAAAGCTGATGAACATGGCCAGTGTGGTTTCATCTGTAGTCATCCATTTCTTCCCCCTCCCCTTCTGGACCATGTTAAGGTGGATGGCNTACTCTTCAGCATAGGCATTTTCAAGCATAAACGAAAGTAGAAAACATAAGACTAATTCCGATCTCCCTCCCTCTCAGTTTCAAAGCTGATGAACATGGCCAGTGTGGTTTCATCTGTAGTCATCCATTTCTTCCCCCTCCCCTTCTGGACCATGTTAAGGTGGATGGCGAGATATATCATCTCATCCATAAACATTTTCACAGAAATCTCTACCAGAGAAAGACTCTTTATTGTAAAACACGCGCCAGAAATATCACACATGAAAAAACTTCAATTTCTTAATATCATCTAGTATCCAGTGTTCAAATTTCCCCAGTTGTCCCATAAATGTCTTCTCATACTTGATAAGAATCAGACGCCAGTGTCCACCATACTCTGTTAAGTTGTTACGTACCAAAAGGTTGTAACTCTTCCCACTTTTTTTTTTTTAACACGCGCCAGAAATATCACACATGAAAAAACTTCAATTTCTTAATATCATCTAGTATCCAGTGTTCAAATTTCCCCAGTTGTCCCATAAATGTCTTCTCATACTTGATAAGAATCAGACGCCAGTGTCCACCATACTCTGTTAAGTTGTTACGTACCAAAAGGTTGTAACTCTTCCCACTTTTTTTTTTTTCTATTTGCATTTATTGAAGAAACTGGCTCTTTTTAATTCCTAGTTTTCCTACATTCTGAGTTTGACTGCATCCCCAGAGTGTCACTGAACATTTTTCTTTGTCTTTATTAATTTCTAGTAAACTGGGTCATTTTTAAATGATGTTTTGGGCTTTCTCTAGCAGAGAAAAAATGCATAAATGCATTCTTGTACATTCAAAATATTTGGCAGTACAAAGGCAAAGACCATATTTATTTCCCATCCTCCTGAAAATTATCTTTGTCACACATTCAATCTGTCCTGTTCATTGAGTCTAAGGAGATAAAGGGTACTAAAAGTGTGTCTGCTTTACAGGCCTTATAACACATTAATAACAACATTTGTGCATCACTTTACTGCTTACAAAGCATCCTGTAATCCTCCTAGCCACAGCAAGAAGTAGAGCTTTTTAATCCCAATTTTACAAATGAGGGCATTTCCCCAGCATCACAGCCAGTGCTGATCACTAGCCTTCACCTCAGTCTCACGCTCCTTTCCCCTTACCTCAGGGCTACTTGGCAGAAAGCTAAAAGGAGCTTATTTAAAAGAATTTGTAAATAGATACTATTTAACTTTTTTAAGAGGTAATATGACATTTTAATTTCTGACTTTAAAATTCCCCACATCTTCCCCTTTTCATTTTCATATTCCATTGTCCCTTCCCCTCTGTTCTCTTCAGTCATTTCCATCACTTCCATTTTGGGTCCCCTTTTCTGTCTGGTCAGAATCTCCTATCAAGTTGTCTTTCAATTTCCAGTTCATTTTGGAATTATCCTCAGTGAGAGTCACAAACCTACACTATCTTTGCCATTGNAAAAAATGTTGTGGGCAGCAAGGTGGAGCCCTTCTCTGTGTTATCTGTGGAATTTCCAGAGCACTAACGTTCCTTGCCTCTACCTGGCACCCCACATTCCAGCTTTCCCAAAGCTTAACTCCCACCCCTTCCCAGACTGGTTTACAAAGGGGAGGGGTTCCCTCCTCAGCTGGAGAGTCCACAGCTATCCTGTCCGGCATGGGGGCGCTGGGGCAGAGCGCTGGAGAGACACCTGCCTTCGTGCTCCGGGGCTGGTCCCTCGCGCCCTACTCGTCAGCCCGGGTGTAACCCCACACTGCCCTGTGGCACTCTCCCCACTTTCAGATCAAGATGCTGTCGGATCGGAAGCGGGAGCTGGAGCACCGTCTCAGCGCCACCTTGGAGGAGAACGACCTGCTCCAGGGGACAGTGGAGGAGCTGCAGGACCGGGTGTTGATCCTGGAGAGGCAGGGCCACGACAAGGACCTCCAGGTGCGGGGGCGGAGGGCGGGCTCAGGGCCGGGCACGCTCGGCCGCCCGGCCCCAAGGAGGGGCTAGTGCACGGGCAGTGGGCGACGCTGAGGCCTCTCCTCGGGCCGGGTATGGTCTCCTCAGGCGTGGATAACTGGCTGCTCTTTCTCTGCTAAGAACCAGTGCATTGCTCCAGCAGGTCATCCTTCCAGTTTGTTCTGAGCCACTGGCCCCAGGAGCAGTTTCACGGAGTTCTTTCCGGGCTGTTAGCGTGACTGGAGCCCCTGCAGTGCTGTTCTGCTCCCTGGGGTTCTACCTCTGGGGGGGACCCATGGCTGTGTGCTGAACTCATGGTGCTCTCTGCTGCTGCTTCCCCAGGCCCCTGTCTTCAGTGGGCCCTGCCCGAGCAGAAGCCCAGAAGCTGCCCACTGAGCACAGCAGGACATATCCTGATTCTGCCAGTTGCTAGCGAAGGCACAGGCCAACCCCTCTATGAGCCTAATTAGCCTCTTTTTTTTCCTTGCTAAAAGAAATTGTTTCATAGCTATATTTGTCCATATTTGGAAACTGCCACCAGGCCTCAGCCGAATCCCAAAGCTCACACTTGACAGGAAACAACCCCTTAAACACTCAGCCTCCCCAGAAACAGTGCAGCATCTGCTGCCAAGAACGCTTCACCACGCTGACCTGGGAGCACTGGGCCCGGGGCTCCAGGCCCTGCTTCCCTGGAGTGTCCTCCGAGTGTGCCGGGGGCAGAGCCGATCGCAGCAGTGCTGTTCGCGTGCAGGTGGCCAGCCAGGGATAGTCCTGTGCCAGGTGGGTCCCTGCCCAAAGACCAGGTTGCAGAAGGCCCCTGGGCTCAGCAGTCGGCTGTTGAGGAATGCCCTGGGTCGTAGGATGAGGAGACATCTTAGGCTAAGGTCATGTGATACCATCAGTTAAACAGCCCTCTGAGTGATTAGCCTCTTTAAGGGCAAATTCACATTATTTTGTGTTTTATACCTTCAGCTTGGAACTTTGTGTAAAGAGGGGCCCCAGTAAGTGTAGAACAGAAAATGATGCTGGCTAAAGCCTCACGTCAGTTTTCAAAATGGAAAGGAGTTTGCTCTTATTTTAAAGTTTATGGTGATAATAGCCATGGACATTCGTTGGCTGCTCTGCACAGAACAGGGTGTTTTTGCAGATGTTCTAAAACTGAAGCTAAGAAAGGTGAACTCTCTGTCCTAAGTAGTGTAGGAAGTCCTGGGTAGAATCCAGAAAGGGGCCCTCCTGCCTGCTTTACTTGGTTCTCAGTGATGACTTCTGTGTATCACTTGCCTCTCCAAGTCAGTGTCTCAGCAGCGTTTATTACCCCATCAGGTGCTCTCCTGAGGGTTGCCGAGGTAGAGTATGGAGAGGAGAAGGAAAAAGAAGTACAGAAAAATGAGGAAATGGCCCTGCCTAAAAAAAACAGACTTCTGTTCAACATGAGTTCACAAGTGAGAAGTCCTTATTTCAGATCAGGGATGGGAGACCTGGGGGTGAGGAAGAGCCAGGACCAGTGTGGACTGTGTAGTGTGGGCTGCATGCTCTCCGGCAGCCAGAGCCCCCGTCGCACCGCGCTCACATCCTCGCCCCCTGCACACGTGCTGCCTCCTGACTGGGCTTCTTCAGGAAAGGGAGTGCACTGCCTGCCTCAGGTCAGGGAGGTCCCACCTTGGGATCTCTGCATTGGGAAAAGCTGCATTTACAGACTGAAATCTCTTCTTTCCCAACTGTTTGTAATTTTTTTTCCTCCTCTAGTCATATAAAATTCTCTTTAAGGTGTTGCTAATTAGTTCTGTTGCTGAAATGGCCTGTACTGATACAGAAATAGAAATTTCAGCTCTCTCAGGGAGCAGGTGAAAGGCCCTAAGTCAGACTCTAGTGGCCTTGGAATGTTTCTAATCCCCTGGTTTTAATCCTTTTCCTCAGACACAGGATGAGAGAATGGCTGAGCGGGCGGGGCAACAGGCTGCCACAAGCAGAGTAGCCCCCTTTGATCTGGCTCACTCTGTAATTGGGGTTCTACTGTCAAAAACAGATTTTTAAAACACTGATCAAATCCAGCTCTGATTTTTTTTTTTCAGTCTGAGAGGGATAAAAATGATTATTGAGGGCCCAGGAAATTTAAAAAGCAGGCATTTTGCTAAACTCTTAATACCCAGTAAAGGATTTGTCCCTCAAGAGGGCCACTTAACTGCTCTGTTTCATACCCAGTGAGCGTCTTACAGATGTGTGCAGGGGCCTGGTCCCAAGGAGTGGGTGGCTTTCATCAGCAGAGAACGCAGGCCCTGCTCCCTGTGGGGACCCAGGAAGCAAATGACCTGGAGTCTAGACCTCGTTGACTCTGGGTATGTGCCATTAGGCACATCACTTAATATCAGCTATCTCAGTTCCCTCAGCGTAAGACGGAGAGAGTGCCCCGACCTCTGCCCACTTTAAGGGCATGAGTGTTGTAAGCTTGAACTTACATACTCTTCAAACACAAGGCATTTGGTGTCTTCCTCAGTCACACATATAAATACATTTAGTTTCATCTCTGTTCTATAAAGGGTGGTATTTCTTACGTTAAAATGTTCTTGTATTTAATAGACTCTTCCTTGGTTTGGTTTTTCTGATTTATGGATCAGTTATTGACCAGAGAGGGCAGACCTGTCCTGGTGTTTGTTCTCTTGCTGTTACAAGTAATTAAGCACCTTTGAGTGTGCGTGAGTAATTGAACTAATGTTGTCCAGTGCCTAAGAACTTGTACTTGTCAGTGCTGAACTTCCCCTGCTGAGATGTATATGGAAGTTGTCTAGAAAATAATTGCAAAGCATTTTGTCAATTTAATATGCCGTTTGTAATTGTGCCAAAGGCTTCCTAGGCATATCTTAAAAAAAAAAAAAAAATCAACCTAATTTCTTCTTTCTGAGTTTCCTCAAAACCAGAGCTGGAGGAGTTCCCACTGGACCAGCAGGTATTGCTGACCCACTGGAACCATGCAGGGCAGGCTTGCCAAGTCCTTTGTCATTCTGTGAGCAGCCAGGCTCCAAATCCTTCCTAGTTAAGGCACACCTAGACCACTGGTGCCATTAGCCAAATGTTCTCTGATGGTGACCAGCAGAGGAGAGGCTCTCAGGGCACCCAGAGGGATAGCTGAAGGCTCTGCAAGGCAGCTTGCTCCATTCGTCAGAACCACAGAGCTTCGAGTTGCTGTCTGCTGCCCCTGGGGCTCTGCATCTCTGCAGGAGCCACAGACCCACCTCGATGACAGTCTGGAGAAAAGAGTACGGCGTTCCCTCTTTCTAATGAACAGTGGTGACCGAAGATACTCTTTTATTAAAGGATTAACTAAATTTAAATCCCAGGAAGTTCTTCTCCCCACCCCCACCTCCCAAAATATGTTTTCAGTCAGGGGACAGGGGTGAGCAGTAGGAAACTCTGCTCCCGTACACGGTAGAGTTAGCCAACAGACTGAGTCTGCGGTTCGGGGCTGTTGTGGCTACAGTAAGTGCAGGGATGGAGTGTACCAGGAAGGGTGTGGCCTTTAGCAGCCGTGGTGGAGTCTCCCTTTACATTCAGCAGTGATAACCTCATCAGGTGGCAAGTGCCCTGTTTGGACTCCACAGGGAAGGGGCCACAGAGCATGCAGAGGGGTGAGGTAGTGGCAGCGAAAGACAGAGAAGGCGCCCTGGCCCACGAGTCATGATGCCTGTGTTGCTGTCCCCTCTCTGCACTGGCGTCGCTCTCCTCTGAGCCGCACGTGCTGTGGAAATCCATCACACACGTGCCCCTAAAATCTGTCCCCCACTAGGGCCTTACCTGTAATCCGTGAGTAGGGTGAGACTGCCTCTCTCATGAGTTTGGGAACTCTTGGTATTACTGCCCAGATGTTGCTTCAGATTCCACCTCTAGCCCCTTTCCAAACAACCCTTTTCCCCTTCACGTTTTCAGCAAAGTACAGTGTGCATATAGTAAAGCATACAGACCTTAGGTGTATAGCCCACTGAAGCTTTTATCGGTACCAGTGTAACCACCATCCAGGTCAAGACAACCCATTGTCAGCACCCACAAATCTTCCTCCTGCACCCTCCCAGTCAATGCACTGCTTCTTCCTCAAAAGCAAACCTCTCTTCTAACTTTATCTCAAGTTTTGGAACCTTTTATAAAGAGAATCATACATTATAAATAGTTTTGTGTCTGGCTTTTGCTGAACATCAGTGTCTGAAAAGTTCATCCCCGTTGTGGCCGAGAGAAGCAGTGTGCTCTTCCGCATTCTCTGTGGCGTGCTGTACAGTATTGCAGGATGTGAACATATCCATTCTGTTTTGATTGATGTTCAAATTGTTCTGTGTGTGGCTTTTGTGGATAATGCTGCTGTGAATGCCCTGTTTGTCTTTCATGTACATTTTCAGTCACTTATTACTGGGTCTGCACCTACAAGTAGAATGGCTGCATCAAAGGAATCATGCGTATTTCACTCCCTAGAAACTTGCCGAACAGTTTTCCAGAGGTGCACTTCATCTTCCATTCCCACCAGCAGTGAGAATCCTAGTTATTTTACATTGTCATCAAAACCTGATATTATTATTCTGTTACTGTTATTTTTCTTAGCCATTCTGGTGAGAGTCTAATGGTGCCTTATTTTGTACATCTGTAGGTTTGTGTTCTGGAAAATTTCAGACAAACTCAGAATAGTACAATGACACCCCATGTACCCCACTGTCCAGATCTACACACCATCCATCCCTGGCCAGCCCCACCCTATCTTCATGACATCCACTTGCTCCCCTCTCATAGTATTTTGAAGTAAATCCTAGAATTTTTGTAATTTCATCTGTAAGTAAAGAATACTTTACAGATAAGAACTTTAAAAAACATAAACACAGGACTATTACACCTAGAAAATTTAGCCATATTTCTTTAATATCATCAGCTATCTAGTCAGTATTCAAGTTTTCAGTTATCTTAATATCATAATTATTTTTCATATTTTTCTTTTGAGGCAAGATACAAATTAAAATATGCCTGCATGTGGCAGTCAGGTCATATGTCTCTTAAGTCTCTTTTAATATGTAGGCTCCCCTTTTGTCTTTTTCTTTTTGAAATTTACCTACTGAAGAAGCTGGACTGTTTGTCCTGTAGTTTCCCACATCTGGATTTTACCAACTGCATACCCTGCGTGCCATCTAGCTTGCTCCTCCCGGCTCCGTGCTCCGTGTTTTCCTGTAAATTGGTGGTGGGTTCCGGAAGCGTGGTCAGGTTCGGGGTGGGTTTGTCAGCTGGGTATCCGCCCCCTCACCCCCCTTTGCTGTCTCCCCGAAAGCTGCACCAGAGCCAGCTGGAGCTGCAGGAAGTGCGGCTCTCCTACCGGCAGTTGCAGGTGAAGGTGGAAGAGCTGACCGAGGAGAGGAGCCTGCAGAGCTCCGCTGCCACCAGCGCATCCCTGCTGTCCGAGATAGAACAGAGCATGGAGGCCGAGGAGCTGGAGCAGGAGAGAGAGCAGGTGCTGCCATGCCCCCGGCCCTCCTGCTCACCCCACGCCTGGGTTGCCGTGGTCTGCACGTGTGCGAGCCCCTCGGCCAGCTGGCTGGAGATGTCCTGAGGCGGCCTCTTAGGAAATGCTTATTGACTAATCAGCCTCAGAACTCTGGTATTGACAGGGTTCTGGAACATTCGTGAGCCACCTGATCGGCTTCTTTTCATATTACCTGTAACTACTCATTCCCCTAATTATATGGGGACTTCCTCCAAAAGTAACTGACTATATCAAGAAGTACTTTATGTGCAACTGGGAGGGACCTGAGGGCAGGGGATATAAGAACCGGGAGTCTGTGCAGTTTGGGGGGGGGGAAGGAAATGGCTACCCACTCCAGTGTTCTTGCCTGGAGAATCCCATGGACAGAGGAGCCTGGCAGGCTACAGTCCATAAGGTCGCAAAGAGTCGGACACGACTGAGCAACTAAGCACACGCAATTGTACGGGGCCCAGAATAAGTATATGTTTCTTGGGACAAGTAATTAAAAAAAACTTCCTAGAACTAGATTCTCGGATTCGTACACTAGAAACAGATGGCCGCAGGCCATCTTTGGAGCCCCTAACTGGAATAACTCTTTGCCGGCAGTTGAGACTGCAGCTCTGGGAAGCCTATTGCCAGGTCCGCTATCTCTGCTCACACTTGCGCGGAAACGACAGCGCTGACTCGGCCGTCTCCACGGACTCCTCAATGGATGAGTCTTCAGAGACATCGTCAGCCAAGGACGTGCCAGCCGGCAGCTTGCGCACTGCCCTGAATGAGCTCAAGAGGCTGATCCAGAGCATCGTGGACGGCATGGAGCCCACGGTAAGAGGCCGCACTGAGCGCTCCAGGCTCCGCAGGGCCTGGAGACTGAAACCAAGCCCAGAGGGTGAAGTTGGCCCTGGAACCCGGAACCTAATAAAGTCTGCAAGAATGCCTTCTGACCCCTTGTCAGAGCGCACTTCCCACAGGGGAGCAGGCACAGGGTCTGATCAGCCCCCAGAGTCCCTCCCTGCAGGCTCAGGGTGCGGATGAGGCCTCGGGGCCTCGAGTGTGAGGACTTTCCTGGGAGGCTGTGAACATAGAAATTTGGATCCTGGTAAAAACTGCAAGTGGTTCTTCTGTTGCCCACTGGTCCTGGTGGTGGAGGTAACCGTGAATAGGCAAACTTAAAAGTTCTGAAGCTTCTGCTCAAAGGCTAGACGTGAGCACAGAAAGTTGAGACAGTCAACAGCTGGGCCCTTTAGAATTCCAGACGTGGCTCCTCTGGTGCAGAAGAGGAACGTTCCCATGGGCAGACAGGCCTTTCTTCCAGCTTCGTGTCAGCTTCCTGCCAGACTCCCCCTCCATTTACACGCACAGCTCAGCGGGCTGTTGTTTCTTGACAGGCTCCTCCTCCTGCAGGATGGCTGCGTCTCTCTCCCCCCGTATTGGGTGGAGCTAGGTGAAAGGGTGGCTGTCCTGCCAAGGTGGTTCGTGGCGCACTGTAGTGGAGAGGCCGGGCCAGCGGGAGAGCGAGCTGGCCCAGGGAGGCGTGCTCTTGGCGCACGCAGTTTTCCTTCTCCAAAGCCTGAAACAAAGCAAACTTCTAGGTATTGTCTGCACATTGACACTGAGCAAGACAGCCTCTCTTCTCTAACCTTCTGTTTCTTCCTTCTGCTTCTCTTTTTTCCTCCCATCCCCCCTACCTTGCTCTTCCCCAAACTGAACCTTCTCCCTGCTCCCCTCCCATCTTCATATCTCCCACTAACCATCTCCCCACTCCCACTCTCACCGCCTCTCTGCTTGGCCGGCTGACTCTTCTGCTGTCAGAGCGCCCGGAGAATTGACGATGACTCCTTAGAAGAACAGATAAGGCAGACCAGTGAGGATTCGAGAGCCCTGAGGGAACTCATGGAGGGAGAGAGGGGTAAACTGAGGCAAAGCCTGGAAGAGCTACAGCGGCTGCACAGTCAGGTGAGCACCCCCGTCCTCAGCCCAGTGCAGGATGTGCAGGGGCTCCTGCTCCCCGGGACCCCCGTGAGTCCCCCTCTCCATGTCTCTCTGAGAAGGGCTCTCTTCTGATGGACGGACCCTCGGGGTAGTGACCTGAAGCTGAGATGAGCTGGGTGTCTTCAAGAGAAGTCAGTCCTCAGGTTTAGACCGTATTGAAATCGTTAGGAATGAGAATAGCCGAGGGACTTCACTGGTGGTCCAATTGCTAAGACTCTATGCACCAGTGCAAGGGGCCTGGGTTTGCTCCCTGGTCAGGGAACTAGATCCCTTATGCCACAACTAAAAAGATCCCGCCACAACTAAGATAGCCCTCCATTTCCTCCAGGACTCCCGGCCCTCTACAGAGCGTGGATAACTGGGTGGACTCTGATGGGCAGAGTGCCATAGCTCCCAAGACACATTTAGATGTTTGTCCAGCAGCTTCTGTGCAGGAAGTTTGCAAACCAGGGGACAATTGATCCCTTGAGAGCCTGAGCTCTCTTTGTGAGTGCTGTCACCTCTACCAGCCTGTTTTTCAGCTTTCGAGGCACTTACTGCTGTTCTTGCTGTTCCCTTCCTGTTTGATCGTGATCTCATCTCTTATTCCAAGAAAACATGAAACATTCACAAAGATTGGTCACATCTTGGACAACACTATACAAATCTCAATGGACTGAAATTCTCTCTGACAATGGTGCAACAAAACTAGTATCAGTCACAAAAAGATGCCTAGAAATCTTCCTTTATACTTGGAAATTAAGGAATACCCTTCTCAAAAGCCCATATATGATTCCAAAGCAGAAATCATAACGTAAATTTGGAAGACTTTCAGCTTAGCTGTAGCAAAAGTTTCCAACCATATGGGATGCAATTTCAACAGTAGTTAGAAATGTATAGCCTTGAGTATTTTAATTAGAGAGGCAAATAGGTTAAAAATTAATGAGCAAAGCATTCATCTCAAGATATTTGGAGAAAGAACCATACAATTAAAGACAATAGAAGAAAGAAAATCATAAAGAGCAAAATTTAATGAAACAGAAACAAGCATAAAATAGAGAGGACTAACAAAGTCAAGTATTGGTTATTGAAAAGCTAATGTAGAGAACACTGGAGAAGGACATCTGTATTCCCATCTGAAAAGTTTTAAAGGGCTTAGGAGCGGCCCCACTCAAAAAGGAGCTTCTAAAATCTACCTAGGAGATAAATAAAAGCTCTTCCTTTTGACTGGAGTCCTGTATGGAGGTTCTGTCCCATTTGCGGGGGACACCAGACAGGTACCCCTTTAAACCCTGCCCCCTTCTTTTCTTGTCCAGAGCCAGTCCTCCCTTCCTGCTACAGGAAGAGGTGGCTGAAAGATGGAATTTAAGCCAGGCTTTCACTTCATTTAGTTATTTCTTAAATGTAAAGAAACTTGTAGAAATAAACTTCTGCCTTCGGGTTGTACCCATTAGACTTCCTGGTATTATTCTCTTGGAAGATACTGGGAGACACGCCATCACTGCTCTCTTCTTTTTGTGAATGACCAGATAAGAAGGGCAGAAGGATGCTACTGAAAGCTGTATCTTTTTCCTGACCAAGCCCTGGGGAGTAGGTTTGGGCAGCCAGAAACACTCTTGTGCCTAAAACCTAAAACCCTCTGGTGGTCATTTATTTGGCCAGAGGGTTTGGCAGCAGGAGGGATCATACCTTCCAAATGGGAAGAATAAAATGCAAAAGAAAGTGGCCCTTAAATTTATTTGGATTAATAAAAGCCACTTTGTTGCTTCTAGAAGCCCAAGAGGGCATTATTTGACCCAGAAACATAAGGTAGAGGTTGCTTAGAGTCTATGGTGGAACAGTTAATATTGAGGAAGCCATTTCTACCAGACAATTTTCCTTAAAAGTTCAACTGAGAACTGATTTAGGTCAATTCCTATGGATTCCATTTCAAAAAAAAAAAAAACAAACCATCAAGCAGATGGTTACATTCAGTCCCACATAAGATACAGAGTTGGGCCTCTGCCAGGGCTCATTGGTCCTCACAGGCTCAGTCAGAGCCGCAGACCTCTCAGCCAAGTTGCGTCATCCAGGAGCGTCCCTTGGGAGGAACACCAAATCCCAGGGCAGTGGGTGACGCAGGGGGAGTTGCCAGGGCCGTGGAAATGGCAGTCGTCAGGGCAGGCAGGGCTGCCTCCTGCAGTGAGCTCAGCACGTGCCTGTGCCCCAAGACCCTGAGAGGCTCAGGTGGATGTAGGATGAGGGGAGTCAGACCAGCTTCGTACCCTTTGGGGCGCCCGGCTCAGACAGGTAACGTGGGACTGAGGTCTGGCCTCACCAGCGGATGGTCCCACCTCCACCCCCACTGTTTTCCTGCCTGGGTGTTCTCTTCTCTCCTGGAAACGAGGCCAGAGGTAAAAGGTGTGTGGGACCTTGATGGTGAAGTGCCCACCGTTCCCCACCCCTTAGAAGCCTACCCAAATTCTAAAGAGAGCCCGGGTTTCATTAATCATCACCTGTTTGAGGCAAAGCCCCATAGCCAGACCTGCAGACTTGCTCCTGCCCTCGCTGGCTGTGCCCGGCCCCCTCTGCCCCATCCCTGCAGCTCCCCAGGGAGGGCTGGCCATGGGGTCTGGAGCTGCTGCCCAGAGGCAGGAGGACCTGCTGGGCAACATGACAAGTAGTTCTCCCAGGCAGTACACCAGGTCCTGGGAGGCACCGAAAGAGAAACAGTCCCACCCCATCATTTGGCTCCTTTATGCTTGACGGAAGCACATGCCAATTATACTCCAGGGATGTGAACACTCAGGGGACCGTGAACCGGGAGCAGTTGAGGCTCTCACTGATGAGGTCTGGGTGCCCCCTCCTCTGAAATCTCAGCACATTCTGTCTCCTCCATCCTCCCAGCCACTGTCCCCCTCAGAACTTCATTCTTTCACACCTTGCCTTTGGTCATCACTTCCCCAGCCACTCACCCTTCAGATGGTCTGGAGTGATCTTCTGAAGCACAGCTTGAAGGTGGGACACCCCTTGCAATATTCTCAAACCCTCATGGCCCCACGGTCTGGCTGCGTCCCACGTCAAGCCTCTGCTCCTATTGTTTCTTTTTCACCACCTCTGCTTTAGCAGAATTGAACGTAGGTTCCAGATGGGCGTGGCACGAGCTGCCCTTGCGTTCCCACAGCTGGGTCTTTTCTCCCAGTCTCTCTCTCTCCCTGGAAGACTCCCCTGCGCACACAGCCCTCCCCATCCTTCAAGTTCCTGATCAGGTTTCACTTCCTCCTTGAAACTCGCCTGCCTCCCTTGCTCAGGGAGCCCCCTGGCCCTGCTTTGTCACGGTTACCCTCCCTTCTCACCTTCCCCGTCCAGCCTTAGTGGGCCGCCTGCACTGATAGGCTCTTGAAGTGTCTAGTGCATGCAGTGCCTTACCTAGAGCAGGCACTCAAATGATTGTCAGCCCTGGTTGTATGACCTCAGGATGTTTTCTCTGAAGCTGTTCGATTTCAAGGACACCCACCTTAATGGGGAAGAGTGGATTTAGGGGTGGCTGTAACCTAAGTCAGCAGATAAACCAGCTGTTAACTGGAAGGTCCTCCATGGCAGGGAGATAAGGCGTGGCGCTTACACTCTGAGCTGGGCCCTTGGTGTTATTTATTTCATTTGATCCTCACAACAACTTGATGGCAGGGAATAGTTCCTTTTATTCCTGCTTTTTATCAAATTCACGTGCAACTCAGGGTAAATCCTTTGTCACTCCTAAGCTGGCAGTCTCTACCTTGGTCAGGTTTTCCAGGCCACAGCAGAAAGTTCTTACAGAGTTTTATCTGGAGAGCATGACATGTTGGCATTTCCTGCCTAGCATGTAGTTTTATCTGTTGCCGACTCAGCTGGCAGAACACCTGGCTGGCTCGAGGCCATGTCAGGGCTCATTTGGTCTGAGGAGGGCTGGCTGTCTCTGCCAGGTGCTTTCTGGGTCTTGGGTTCTGGCTCACCAGGCTGCAGAACCTGCTAAGAATAGGGTGAGGCTGGGCTTCTCACCTGATGCCTTGTCTGCCTCAGAGCTCACTGCACCCGCATGCCCTGGCCTCTACGGATGCCCAGCACCCTGAGGCTCATCACCGGAGCTGTCCCCATCATGGACGCCCAGAGCACCAGGCCCTGACATTCCCTCCCACGCACATGAGAGTGCAAAGTCCACTGCATATAGTGACAAGTTGTCCCATATCCCTCGTCACTGTTGTGTGTCCTCTGATTTGCTCCTGAGTGGCTGCTACCCCGGGGGGTTGGCACCCCTATTGTCTCAGCTTATAGAGCCCAAGGTATCTTAAGAGAAGCTTAATCTTCAGCCTTAGGCCTGGGGCCTTTGCTCAGCTTCACTGTCAAGGTGATCAGATCTAGACCTCAAAGAGCAGAAAGGTGATGTCTTTGCCTTTGTGGGAGGGACAGATCCCACATGGATGGATCCTTCCTTGGAAAAATGTCAAAGGCATGTGTAATAGTTAATAAGAGGGCAGGGTCAGGCGTCCTGACTCCAGTCTGATCCTATCGACTGTGAGAAGGAGGGCTCCCCGCCTTCCATTCATTCAACAAATATTTATTGAAAGCTCTACCAGCCAGGGTTTCTGGTTGCAGACAGCTGAAACTCACTCTGCTTAACTTGAGCAGGAAAATAATATACTGGAATTAAATCTGAAGCGTCACAGAATCAATAGGCAGGCTGGAGAACTGAGCTGCAAAACAGGGAGGAGCCATGGGAAGTGGGGTGACAAAACCATTTGCTGTCCTTGCAGTAATCTCCCACTGGCCAGGGGCTTTGCTGCACCCTCGAGAGCTGCAGCCCCAGGTAGGGGCCCAGGTACCTAGGAAAGGAGGCCTCTTCCTTTGGCTTCCTTAGTGGGTGGGCATGCTCTGCCTCCTGCCGAGGCTCATGCAACTAGGGACGCCCCAGATGGGAAGGAATTCTGGGTGCTTGACAAACCCCCAAATGACAACCGTCCACTGCACAGGCACTTGGGAATTAAGCACTGTTTCTGGTCAGGCTCTGAGACACACAGATGGATAGGACATGCTTCTCGCCATGGCAGAGCACAAGGTGCGCGAGAGGTCGCTGTGTACAGAGGGTGGGATAAACTCTGGTCACCGAGGGAGCCACCAGGAGGGGCCACCAGGAGGGGCGCCTTCCCACCGAAGGTTGACTCCCTGTGAGTGGACTCTGATGCCATTCACAGCGGCATGGACCATAGCGAAGGTAAGCGGCTTGAAGTGAAATTTCTGCCTAAATTCCCTGTGGCCTTGACCTGGGGAGCCGAAGGAAGAAGATGGGAAAGCCAGGCTGCGTCTAGTGCTGTCACAGAAATGGGAACCAGGTCCCAGGCTCTGGGGCCAGCCAGGGCCCGTGTGGGGCACAGGGCAGTGTCCACGCCGAGTGGAAGATGAGTGGAAACAAAACTCGAGTTCTTATCCCCCCAGATGTGTTCCAGGGCCCTGGGGCGCACGTGGCCTTCACCCAGCAGCTCCCAGAGAGTGCCTGCAGGTGAAGGAGGCGCCGTGGTGTGTGCAGGGGGACCAGGCCCCGGCTGCAGCTCAGGACTGAGCGCCCCCGTCCACCGCGCTCCAGCCTCGTGTGTGGGCCCCTCCCTCCTGGAGCAGGGGGCAGCGGGAAGTCACCAGCCTGGTCCACACACAGGCTCTGAGCCTGCCTGGGGCTATTCTCCTCCCTCGGAGGAAGACACCCCAGGCCGGCACCAGTGGTGCGCGTTCATCCCCTTCGTCTCCCGTTAGGTGACACTGCTGAGCGTGGAGATGACTGCCCTGAAGGAGGAAAGAGACCGACTCAGAGGGACATCTGAGGACAAGGAGCCAGAGGAGCGGCTTCAGAAGGCCATCAGGGACCGAGACGAGGCCATCGCAAAGTGAGTGGCACGACGTGTTTAACTGCAGGCACTAGTAACACGAGAGTGTGCTCAGTCTTAGGTGTTAAATCATACAGAAGAACGCAGAACTCAGAGTTTCCCTGCTACTCGGGAATTTCTCACTCCCCGTCCCATTCTTCTTCCCAGACAGACACCACTCTTAAAAGTCGGGTATGCGTCCTTTGCAGATTTTTTTACATATGTGTATGCAGGTGTATATGCAATACAGTTTTTGTGGACTTTTTAAAAAATCAGTGAGATGATGTTCTCTACGTGGGTTTTTTGTTTGTTTTCACTATATCTCAGCATTCCAGTTTCTTTATGCGTGCTCAGTAGCTTCACTCTTTTCAACCCCATAGACTGTAGCCCACCAGGCTCCTCTGTCCATGGAATGCTCCAGGCCAAAATACTGGAGTGGGCCAATCTCATTTTATATACACACACACACATAATTTTTGTCGTTTTTGTTTTACTCTTCAGCATAGGCATTTTCAAGCATAAACGAAAGTAGAAAACATAAGACTAATTCCGATCTCCCTCCCTCTCAGTTTCAAAGCTGATGAACATGGCCAGTGTGGTTTCATCTGTAGTCATCCATTTCTTCCCCCTCCCCTTCTGGACCATGTTAAGGTGGATGGCGAGATATATCATCTCATCCATAAACATTTTCACAGAAATCTCTACCAGAGAAAGACTCTTTATTGTAAAACACGCGCCAGAAATATCACACATGAAAAAACTTCAATTTCTTAATATCATCTAGTATCCAGTGTTCAAATTTCCCCAGTTGTCCCATAAATGTCTTCTCATACTTGATAAGAATCAGACGCCAGTGTCCACCATACTCTGTTAAGTTGTTAGGTACCAAAAGGTTGTAACTCTTCCCACTTTTTTTTTTTTTTCTATTTGCATTTATTGAAGAAACTGGCTCTTTTTAATTCCTAGTTTTCCTACATTCTGAGTTTGACTGCATCCCCAGAGTGTCACTGAACATTTTTCTTTGTCTTTATTAATTTCTAGTAAACTGGGTCATTTTTAAATGATGTTTTGGGCTTTCTCTAGCAGAGAAAAAATGCATAAATGCATTCTTGTACATTCAAAATATTTGGCAGTACAAAGGCAAAGACCATATTTATTTCCCATCCTCCTGAAAATTATCTTTGTCACACATTCAATCTGTCCTGTTCATTGAGTCTAAGGAGATAAAGGGTACTAAAAGTGTGTCTGCTTTACAGGCCTTATAACACATTAATAACAACATTTGTGCATCACTTTACTGCTTACAAAGCATCCTGTAATCCTCCTAGCCACAGCAAGAAGTAGAGCTTTTTAATCCCAATTTTACAAATGAGGGCATTTCCCCAGCATCACAGCCAGTGCTGATCACTAGCCTTCACCTCAGTCTCACGCTCCTTTCCCCTTACCTCAGGGCTACTTGGCAGAAAGCTAAAAGGAGCTTATTTAAAAGAATTTGTAAATAGATACTATTTAACTTTTTTAAGAGGTAATATGACATTTTAATTTCTGACTTTAAAATTCCCCACATCTTCCCCTTTTCATTTTCATATTCCATTGTCCCTTCCCCTCTGTTCTCTTCAGTCATTTCCATCACTTCCATTTTGGGTCCCCTTTTCTGTCTGGTCAGAATCTCCTATCAAGTTGTCTTTCAATTTCCAGTTCATTTTGGAATTATCCTCAGTGAGAGTCACAAACCTACACTATCTTTGCCATT